>OZ020303.1:55180226-55537628 GCA_963971305.1 Arcuatula senhousia | reverse complement strand
GAGACGGAACATTTAACTTGAAGGCAACTCTACAGATTAAACACTTCTTCAGAATGTTTTCTTTCTGAACCTCTGCTGCCAGAATCCTTTTTTTTCAAAATCATTTTTTTAGGAACAAGAGGCTCCCAGGAGCCTGAATCGCTCACCTGGTCTTGATGTCAAACCTATGAAGACTTTTGTATAGCTAAATGAGCTGAATGTTTATAAGCATGAAAAATCTTTTCTCTATTTGCAATTGCTTTCATTCTAAATAATCAAAAAACACTTAGGGGCTGTAACCCCTATGGAGACTTTTGTAGAGCTAAATGAGCTGAACATTTAAGCAAGCAACAGCTTTTCTCTATCTGCAACAGTTTTCATTCTTTAAGCCAAAAAAACTATTTTTGCCTTTAAGGGGCTGTAACCCCTATAAGGGGTCATCTGACAACTTTGACCCTATGAAGACTTTTGTATAGCTTAATGAGCTGAACATTTTAGCAAGCAACAGCTTTTCTCTATCTGCAATAATTTCATTCTATAGGCCAAAAACACTATTTTTCGCCTTTAAGGGGCTGTACCCCTATAAGGGGTCATCTGACAACTTTGACTTTATGGAGACTTTTGTAGAGCTAAATGAGCTGAACATTTAAACAAGCAGCAGCTTTTCTCTATCTACAATAGTTTTCATTCTATAGGCCAAAAACATGCAAAAACCCTATGTTTAACCTTTAAGGGGCTGTAACCCCTATTAGGGATCATCTGACAACTTTGACCTTATGGAGACTTTTGTGGAGCTAAATGAGCTGAACATTTAAGCAAGCACCAGCTTTTCTCTATTTGCAATAGTTTTCATTCTATATGCCAAAAACACTATTTTTTGCCTTTAAGGGGCTGTAACCCCTATAAGGGGTCATCTGACAACTTCGACCCTATGGAGACTTTTGTAGAGCTAAATGAGCTGAACATTTAAGCAAGCAACAGCTTTTTTCTATTTACAATAGTTTTCATTCTATAGGCCAAAAACATGCAAAAACGCTATTTTTAACCTTTAAGGGGCTGTAACTCCTATAAGGGATCATCTGACAACTTCGACCCTATGGAGACTTTTGTAGAGCTAAATGAGCTGAACATTTAAGCAAGCACCAGCTTTTCTCTATTTACAATAGTTTTCATTCTATAGGCCAAAAACATGCAAAAACACTATTTTTCACCTTTAAGGGGCTGTAACTCCTATAAGGGATCATTTGACAACTACGACCAAATGTAGACTTTTGTAGAACTTTTGATGCTGAAGCAGTAGCGTGGCATCAGATTTCATCTATCTCTTATACTTTTTGATTTACAAGCCAAAAACAGTAGTCTGACCCCCTGGTCTATTTTTAGTAACGGTGGCCATGTTTTTTGACGGATCAAAAATTGAAACACAAGTTTGGTGCAGGACACCCTAAGGATCATTCATACCAAGTTTCATTAAATTCTGTTCAGTAGTTTCAGAGGAGAAGATTTTTGAAAAATTGTTAACAGACGACGACAGACGACGACGACGACGACAGACGACGACAGACGACGACGACGGACGCCAAGTGATGGTAATAGCTCACCTGGACCTTCGGTCCAGGTGAGCTAAAAAACCAAACCCCCCTTTAAGATAAATGGTCGGTCCCTAAAGAAGCTGAGTACATTATTGGGCATTCGAATATCGTAAGTACGACGAAAAAAAATAGACAAGATCAGCAGACTTGAAAGACAAAACGGGTTAAAAGAAGAGAACGGGAACGCACAGCTTAACAACCGCCCACCCCCCAAAAAACCCACACGTTTGCCCATTGTGTGTTCCTTTTTTGGCGTTCGAACGGTGTTCTTAGGCTCAATGATATGCATATGTATCTTCTATCGTTGAAAATATATTGCACGCTGACGTCCCATTGTTTTCTCTGGAACAAAATGGTCAAAAATATATTGCTATAAGATAAGTTGAGAGATCTTATCAAATTATTAATATTCGTGCAAGCAAACGTTCCATATTTTAATATTGATGATAATTACTATTAATGAAGCATTTTGAGGATAGAAATGGGCTTTTAAGGGTAAAATATGGCTAAAATCTATACAAGCAAAGATGTGGGTGAACCCACATCTGAGGTAAATTCCCTTAATAATATGAGACATGTTAAACTTGTTACACTCCTGGGGTTTGATTTATCTATTTGTTCGAAAATAAAATCTATTAGCTGTACATTAGGGTTAAGAGGTTGTTTAATGACGGCCTAATTTTCCAAGAAAAACGATTTGATGTTCAATCTTTGTTTGTTATTACAGTATTTTTTGTATAATCATATCGTAAAAAGGTTTTTAAGGGGGGAGTAGGGGGGTTATGGTTAGTCCAGAGATAGATTCAACTTGAAATCGGATTCTAAGGTTGATTTAGTATATGGATGACTTGTTTCTAAGTGGTGCGGTTTGTGGCGACAACAACATCTTATGGGACAAATATTGCATTTTCAATCAAATAATGTGATAGGTGTAGCTAGTGTAGCTAGCGGCATTCTCCATGTACTATTTTCTTGATGACGTCATTTAAAAACAAATATGTTTATAAATTAAATATAACAACAGAATTTCAATGAAAAAAATTAACCCGAACTAATTTCATAATACTCATTTTTCCATCTTTATAAATACTTTAACATTGGTATACAAACGAAACAATAATAACTATATTTAATGCGTAGTCATCAAATAACCGAAAGAAGAGATTCGCCAACGTATTTCATTGAAAGATTACTCCGCTTTACCCAAAAGTAGATATAAACCCATACAGAGATACCATACGGAGATGGAATTTATGATAATACTTAATAAAATATGTCTCATATGTTTAAATTATGAAATATGTGCAACGTTAATTAAATTAAATTTTAATATTTATAACACAGAACTACTGCTAATCAGGGAAAGGGGAGGCTAATATTTTTTTAATTCCTTATTTCATTTCAGTGTACATTATTCATCAAATATCAAAATTTCATCAACCTTACATCTTACATAAAAATAAAAATATAAAAAAAAAAAAATCACTAAATTTTTAGTTCATGTTCTTACTTAAAATCCTGGGGTCAGTTGTTCAACTTACAGTTAGATTAATCAAATGATTAGTACTCATCATTTGATTAAATGCTAATCTTATGATTAATCATCCGATTAAAAGTTAATCAAGTGATTAGGCAGCGCAGTGCTTTCCACAATGCAACATTACCCATATTCCCCTTGAGCAAGCACCTTGCCTTTCCTGGAAACCATAAACAAACATAGATGACAACCTTGAAAGCCCCAAAAATCCCAAGAAATTACACAGATTGAGAAAACCCAACTTTTCTCAACTGGAAGAAACTATCCTACAAGATGAGATTGAGGCAAACCTTGAAATTTTAAGGGAGAAGCACTCAACTGCTATAACAAATGCAGAAAAAAAACAAAGTGTGGAATAATTATTAAGGACAGAAAATGTAGACCGAAAAAAAATTTGGTTCATCAGTGTCATAGATTTTTATATGTTTGTGTTTCCAAAATTCAATGTTAGATATACAAACTTGGCTTAAAATATTTGCCTATGATAATTTGATAGCATGTGGAATACATGTAAATAATCAAAACATCATTTATCGTGTGAATATTCTTTCTACGCGTTTAGGCTTACAAGGGCTTCCTATAAAGGAACAGGGAAAACACCAATACAAGGAAACGGGACAGATCGAGTTATTTAAATACGTATAAAAGCTTGTAGGACTGGACTGTAGGACTGTGACGTCAATTTATAATGACCAATCAGATGTGTTCTTTCATGGAGGTATTCTCCAATTTGAAAATTAGAAAAGAGTAAAGGTCAATAAAGGGAATGTTGATGGAATGACAATAACGAAATAATGAGAAACATTTTAAAAGTGACTTTGACTGCATTTACAGGGCTTAATAAGGAAAATATGAACAACATACGCGATAAAAGCAAGAGTACCATTAACTGCTAATTAGTAATCGACACCAAGAGCAACCTGACACATGTCACATATAAAACACTATCTTCATTACACCTGTTTTTATTGCACATTTTATGGCTTTTCCTTATGAGCTTGCAACTGGTATTTTGCAATGACTTGCAATAACTCTTAGTAATTCTTGCTTACTCGCAGGAACTCATGAAAGTATATTACGAACATTTTTGACAAATTTTGAAAAAACAACAATGTTATAATCGAACTCATAAACCAGTTGTGGATTCAGAGGGGGCGGAGGAGGGGGGGTGGGGTACGCCCCCTTTAATTGATAGATTTTATTTTTTCTGTTAATATTGACCAAGCAACTTCAAATTTTAATCCAAAACTGACATTTTTAGCAATTACGCCCCCCTTTCGCGAACCTCTGGATCCGCCCCCGTAAACATAATTTGCAAATTTTTATTATTTAAACTCGTGCCAGTCGATCATGAACCTTTACTCATAACCAACTGTGCAAGAACTTGCAGGGGATTTTTTTACGATTGGTTTCGGAGTCACTTACGATTTACGGGACAGCGGGAAAGGCCTATTTTTGGATTTGGCTTCCTTGTTCGAACGTTGTGGTTTTGAGTACTTTTCGTTTTCAACTGTTTTGGATTTTGACCTTCCAAAGTTTTGGTTTAAATGCTACTGATGAGAGGTTACTCCTTGAAATATCGATATATAGCATATCAAAATTAACCGTTTATACCCGCGTTTTTGGTATTTGTAATTTTGAAACCACTGGGCGATAACCGCTGCTGGTGGACCAGAGGTCCCCGAGGGTAATCACAAGCCTGGTAGTCAGACTTGTCTGACACGAATTACCATAAAATTTCTAATATATTGTCTGAAATTTCTGAATGTTAAATTCAAAATTGATAAAAACACCAGGTTTCTTTCCTTGTAATGCACATGGTCGATATCCTCGGTGCTGGATTTGGCTTCCTTGTTCGAACGTTGTGGTTTTGAGTACTTTTCGTTTTCAACTGTTTTGGATTTTGACCTTCCAAAGTTTTGGTTTAAATGCTACTGATGAGAGGTTACTCCTTGAAATATCGATATATAGCATATCAAAATTAACCGTTTATACCCGCGTTTTTGGTATTTGTAATTTTTTTCACCAGAAATTCCCAATTTAACCCATAAAACTGTGGGAATTCTGGATTTTTATGGTTTTTTTTTGCACCAGTAATTTTCCTGAAGTGCGGGATTTAGTGTTTTATTTCTACAGGAGTCCGTCATGAGACCCCCTCTTACCCCCCTTCCCCTTATATGAAAGCATAACACATATTTGTGTATTTAAGGTCTCATATAAAAATCTCAGAATTATATGGGACCTAAATAGAAAAACCCTGTGTAATAATTGTTCGACCCACATTTCATAATACAACTAACTGCTACATGCATTACTTAACAGCCATGTCTTTTTTTGTAGGGTACCTGCAGTACCACAACAGCTCCCTGGCAAAGAGTTTCAAGAAACACTACATGAATGAATAAAATGAAGTTGGACACTAGTCAGAACAAAAAGGTACACATAACAGTATTTATATATCTTGTTTCGACTGGGTTAGGAAAAATAAATATGCAACATATACCACAGCAAAAACTAGAAAAAAACAACAATGTCATGAATAAATAAAGCATTGTCAGTGTAACAGACACATTATATATCCCATGGACTGTAGCGTATACATGTATAGCCATAAACATGTATAACGCTCAGTCTAACACACACATTATATTACACTTGGACTGTGGCTCATAATACCACTTACTAGATCAATATCAAAGCTACATGTACATGTATAACATTGTCAGTCCAACAGACACATTATGTATCACACAGACTGTTACATATAATACCACATACTACATGTAGATCTATATCAAAGTTGCATGTACATGTATAACATTGTCAGTCCAACAGACACATTATGTACATGTACCACACAAACTGTTACATATAATACCACATACTAGATCAATACCAAACCTACATGTACATGTATAACATTGTCAGTCCAACAGACACATTATGTACCACACAGACTGTTACATATAATACCACATACTAGATCTATATTAAAGGTGCATGTACATGTATAACATTGTCAGTCCAACAGCCACATTATGTACCACACAGACTGTTACATATAATACCACATACTAGATCTATATCAAAGTTGCATGTACATGTATAACATTGTCAGTCCAACAGACACATTATATACCATACAGACTGTTACATATAATACCACATACTAGATCTATATCAAAGCTGCATGTACATGTATAACATTGTCAGTCCAACAGACACATTATATTCCACACAGACTATTACATATAATACCACATACTAGATCAATACCAATGCTGCATGTACATGTACAATACTGTCAGTCCAACAGACACATTATATACCACACAGACTGCTACATACATGTATAATACCACATACTAGATCAATACCAAAGCTGCATGTACATGTACAACATTGTCAGTCCAACAGACACATTATATACCACACAGACTGTTACATATAATACCAAAAACAACAATACCAAAGTTGCATGTACATGTATAACATTGTCTGTCCAACAGACACGATATATACCACACAGACTGTTACATATAAAACCACAAACAACAATACCAAAGTTGCATGTACATGTACAACATTGTCAGTCCAACGGACACATTATAATACCACACAGACTGTTACATATAATACTCGAACAACAATACCAAAGTTGCATGTACATGTATAACATTGTCAGTCCAGCAGACACATTATGTACCACACAGACTGTTACATATAATACCACATACTAGATCTATATCAAAGCTGCATGTACATGTATAACATTGTCAGTCCAGCAGACACATTATGTTCCACACAGACTGTTACATATAATACCTCATACTAGATCAATATCAAAGCTGCATGTACATGTATAACATTGTCAGTCCAACATACACATTATGTACCACACAGACTGTTACATATAATACCACATTCTAGATCAATATCAAAGCTGCATGTACATGTATACCATTGTCAGTCCAACAGACACATTATGTACCATACAGACTGTTACATATAATACCACATACTAGATCTATATCAAAGCTGCATGTTTATGTATACCATTGTCAGTCCAACATACACATTATGTACCACACAGACTGTTACATATAATACCTCATACAAGATCTATATCAAAGCTGCATGTTTATGTATACCATTGTCAGTCCAACAGACACATTATGTACCACACAGACTGTTACATATAATACCACATACTAGATCTATATCAAAGCTGCATGTTTATGTATACCATTGTCAGTCCAACAGACACATTATGTACCACACAGACTGTTACATATAATACCACATACTAGATCTATATCAAAGCTGCATGTACATGTATAACATTGTCAGTCCAGCAGACACATTATGTTCCACACAGACTGTTACATATAATACCTCATACTAGATCAATATCAAAGCTACATGTACATGTATAACATTGTCAGTCCAACATACACATTATGTACCACACAGACTGTTACATATAATACCACATACAAGATCAATATCAAAGCTGCATGTACATGTATATCATTGTCAGTCCAACAGACACATTATATACCACACAGACTTTTACATATAATACCATATACAACAATATCAAACCTACATGTACATGTATAACATTGTCAGTCCAACATACACATTATATACCACACAGACTTTTACATATAATACCATATACAACAATATCAAAGCTGCATGTACATGTATAACATTGTCAGTCCAGCAGACACATTATGTTCCACACAGACTGTTACATATAATACCACATACTAAATCAATATCAAAGCTGCATGTACATGTATAACATTGTCAGTCCAGCAGACACATTATGTACCACACAGACTGTTACATATAATACCTCATACTAAATCAATATCAAACCTACATGTACATGTATAACATTGTCAGTCCGACATACACATTATATACCACACAGACTTTTACATATAATACCATATACAACAATATCAAACCTACATGTACATGTATATCATTGTCAGTCCAACATACACATTATATACCACACAGACTTTTACATATAATACCATATACAACAATATCAAAGCTGCATGTACATGTATAACATAGTCAGACCAACATACACATTATATGCCTTTTGGACTGTGGCTCATAATTTCACATACTAGATGAATATCAAAGATACATGTGCATGTATAACAATGTCAGTCCAACTGACATATTGTATACAGCATGGACTTTTGCATATAATGCTCTATGCAACAATATTAGCAGGCTACATGTACTTGTATATAGTCAGTCCAACTGTCATATTGAATACCTCTTGGACTATAGCAAATAATTCCACATTTAACAATATCACAATTAAGACAACATGTACATGTATAACTATTCAGTCCAACTGTCATATTAAATGCCTCTTGGACTGTAGCAATATGATACCACATACAACAATATCACAAGACAACATGTACATGTATAACATATTCAGTCCAACTGTCATATTAAATACCTATTGGACTGTAGCATGTTATACCACATATAACAATAACAAAGTTATGTGTACATGTATAACATTGTCTGTACAACTTACATATTATATACAGCATAAAATGAACACACAGTACAACACATAAGAATATCACAAGACTAAATGAACACTGTATTTAATTGTCAGTCCAACTGACATATTATATACAGTATGAACTGCAAAACACTGAAACCACATATAACAATATCACAAGTATGAATGTATATGTATAACATAGTCAGTCCAACACTCACATTATATACCTCTGTGACTGTAGCAAACGATACCACTAGACTATATGTACATGTATAATATTGTCAGTCCAACTGTCATTTTATACACAGCATGGGCTGCAGTGTACAGTAATACAAAGGATTATTATTGCATATGTTATGAAAAAAGCTATTCAATTGATTTGAAGTTCATGAAATATAACTGTAAATTTGAATGCTTTATTTGTAAAGATTTAATTATTTAAGTAAATAAATATAGACATCCATAAATGCATAAAACTACATTTTTTTTATTAATGTCGCCATGCAAAAACCATTTGGATATGAAAAGCATAAAGCAATAGAATATGACTACATGTATGACCATCTTATCTCTACAGTATCAATGAACCTTAATATAGTATATCATTTGGGAAATTCCACATATATTTCATAGTTTTGTTGTATTCTTTAATATACTTATATGTTTCATGTTCTATCATCAATTAATTGTAATTGTTATGTTTTGTCATCATGCCCTCTTGGGCCCTTAATTGGACTTAATAAATTTATCTTATCTTATCTTATCTTATATTGTTAAAAAGGGCAGATTAATCAACCTCTGGGTGGAAGACTCAACTCAAATGCAAACAATTCACTTTTATTTTATTTTATTTGTAGGAATCTATAGAGAAAGGTGTTGACTGTGATGAAAGGGTTATTGATAATTAGATAAGTTCAAAAGGTGAGCCATTTAATGACCATCTTGGCAGATTTTTTTTTAAAGGTTAAAAAATAAAGCAATAAAAAAATAAAACATTGGTGAAGTGGAAAATTTTTAAATTATAAGAAAAAAAAACATAAACATGTTGAATATTTAAAAAAGATCTATTCTCATCTCATGTGAAAGAGGACTGACGAGTGAACTATTCGTTGTCTTTAAGCTACTATGATTATATAAAGATCAGCATTTAACGTATATCCATGTTGACAAATATTTTTAAAGGAGTATGTTCACAAAGGCCTATAATTGGCCCTGTAATTGGGCTGATTTTTCATTTTCAAGAAATTTAAATGAATGCATTGAAAATAACTCACAGAATACCTATATTTTACAAATATAATAGTTTTCTAGTGATGAAATTGTGCTGTTTCCTTTGATGACACCCTAAATATGAGGAAAAATTGGAAAATCTTCTTTTTTGACGATTTTTACCCCTTTTCACCACTATTGTGTCAAAATCAAAAGTGGCCGCATGCTCTGACCAACATAGATTTTTGTTTATCAATTTATTACTTAAAAGTGAATATTTTAACCAAAAAATATTTTTGGTCAGAGTATGCGGCCAACATTATATTCATCATTTTTTACAGAAAAAGAGGCTAAATTTGTCAAAAATAGCGATTTTTAAAGAAGTCCACTAACTTTAAAGGTCCCTGTTGTACACGAAAGTAATTAATTCATGCACAATTTATGTCATTTTATAAAGTATAGTGTCTTATGACCATTCTAGCAGAATTATTTTGTAGCTGTCTCGAATTTGAAATTTAGGGTCGTTTTTGGCCCTTTCCGAACATACTCCTTTGTTCACTTATATTCTTTTTTTACAGTTTTTATCGCACAATTGACATTGGTGGAAGAGAAAATCCTACACTACAACATTAAAGTCAAAAGAATCAAAGATCAACTATGGTGCATCCAAGGGTTGATGAAAATAAAACATTTATCAGAATATTTTTCATGAATTGTTTAAGTCTGGCATTTGGCTTTTATCAATCATGCCAATTCTATGAAACTTATCATTTGAACAATAAATTGATTTAATCAATTTGTAATCACCTTTACATATAAGTTCACCTGGACCCAAGGTCCATGGGAGATATTTCCATGACTTGGTGTCTGTTGTCTGTTTGTTTTTCAATTATCTAATATTTTGATAGAATTTAAGGGAACTTGGTATGATTGATAGAAGCAAAGGTGTACCAAAGGGAGAATAAAATATAGTTAATCCAAAGACAAAGACAAAATCAGTCAACATTAAAACACCACAATGGAAAACATAAAACAACCAAACCCCAATCAGCAACGTGAACTCAATTTGCTTAAACAAGATCCTTAGGGCATCTTGCACAAAATGTGAGTTTTAATTTTTGACCCTCCAAAAACATGGTCACTGTTACTAAAAATAGGAGATATGGTGAAATCACCTAAAAAGGCATTTAGCTCAGGAATTATATGTAATTTAAAAATTCTTAAGGTTCAAATGTTCTTTAGAATCAGAAGTTCTACCAAGAAGCAAAGAGAAATCAATGGGGCATTTTAGTGTCAAAAGTATGAAAGGGCAACGTCAAAACCAGTTAATAGAACAAGAACAGCACGAGTAAATACAAAACTTAAAAAAAAAATAATAATAAACCAAACAGAAATACACAAATCAAATCAAGTCGCACAAGAATGAACTCAGGTGCTAAGGAAGAGTAAGTTGTTCCTACCTGCCAAAGTCTCCATTTTACCAAAATTTCAGATGAACCCTTTATGTGGTTTTATCCCATTTAAAGGTTGACAATTGAGTTTGTTAAAGGTTGACAATTGAGTTTTTTGCTTATAGTGAAAACTATTGCAGTTAAAAAAAGCTTTTGCTTGCTTAAATCTTCAGCTTAAAAAAAGGTTGGACTGACCCCTCTTAGGTGTTATATGGTATTTTATTCAGCTCTTTTAAGACCAATATTTTTAATTGCAAGAAGCAAAGGTGTACAAATGGAACAATCGAATGACACAACTCCATTAGTTCTGAAAATCCGAAAGACACATCATGACCAAAAAAAAAAAGACCACACAGACAGGGAGACTATAAAAACACCCCTTTACGTATGTGATAAACATCTTTTCAAAAGGGAATATAAGATTTGCATTAAAAAATAAAGCAAGAATAGCTGCCAGTCGTACATACAATAGAAGTATATGGACTGTCGCCCATTATATACTGCATATAGAAGGGGTTTTGGTCTAAGGTTTATCAAGAACAGCTCCCAGTCCTTCACGTGCACTATATAAGCATATGGACTGTCGTCCACTATACTACATATAGACGGGTTATTGATCTAAGGTTTGTCAAGAAAAGCTGCTCGTCCTTCACGTGCACTATATAAGCGTATGGACTGTTGCTTAGAAGGGTTGTTTATCTAAGGTTTGTCAAGAACAGCTCCCAGTCCTTCACGTGTACTATATAAGCGTATGGACTGTCGTCCACTATACTACATATAGAAGGGTTATTGATCTAAGGTTTGTCAAGAACAGCCCCTAGTCCTTAACGTGTACTATATAAGCGTATGGACTGTTGCCAATTATACTGCATATAGAAGGGTTATTGATCTAAGGTTTGTCAAGAACAGCTCCCAGTCCTTCATGTGTACTCATGATATAAGCGTATGGACTGTTGCCCATTATACTACATATAGAAGTGTTGTTGGTCTATAAGGTTTGTCAAGAACAGCTCCCAGTCCTTCGTGTGTACTCATGATATAAGCGTATGGACTATTGGTTTTTATATTACATATAGAAGGGTTATTGATCTAAGGTTTGTCAAGAACAGCTCCAAGTCCTTCACGTGTACTATATATAAGCGTTTGGACTGTTTTCATTTATTATTCATATAGAGATTGTTGGTCTTTGATTTGTCAGAATAGAAGTTAATGTTTATAAATGTGTCCGGCGTTTATGGACTATTGTATGTATTATTTTCTAAAACATGTCTAAGTTTATTAGATACAAATAAAAAAAAAGTTCCAGGTAATAAATTTCGCTAAGCCTGATGCGCGTTTCGTCTTTTTAAGACTTTTCAGATGAACACTAGCCAAAATATTGAAAAAGACCAAATATTACTCAGTAATCAGATTGAATACATAATATACATAAATATATAATAATACATAAATAACATTGAATAATAAAACAAAAACTACCGAACAGGATAATAAAATTATGACTAATATCAATCTACGTCTGGTGTCAGCAGAACCTTAGGGTGAAGACAATTAGAAATTTAAACGGATTTATAGGTTTCATATGTTCTTCAACACAAAGGTGTTGATGCTGGAGCGGGCTAACTTCGGGGACTTAACATCTCACCAGCAGCGCTAACCTTCACGGACGTTAGAAATGCAAATTACAACAAAGTTCCATTTCCAACAAACTTACACTCAGAGGACATAAGCACTGATTTTTTTAATTTTACCGATTTAGTATAGATGCAAATAATTTTTTTCAGAAACCTGGATGATAATAAAAGACATTTTGTTCCCGAAACGGACGCCCTTTATTAAATGTTTGAAAAAAGTGTCAAATGTAACAAAATCCATAAAAAGGCCGAAAAGTTGGCTTAAAATTTCGTCTCGAATGTATATAGAACAGTATTTTTAATTTGCAGCTATAAATCCTTCACGTTTTTACACATTTTGAAAAACGCCAAAACCTCCTATTTGCCGCAAAGTTCAATTTATTTCATATTTGAACGCTTTTATTCAAATTGTTTTCGCTTTTTTGCACTGTTTGGTTATTGGTTTCCATTTTAGTCACTAAATACACCATTTATTTGGTTTTATAATATATTCAAGAATATGCCCAAACGACATGATGTCCCGTCATCGTAAAGTATTTCACCGTAAAGTTCCTTAAACCTGAAGGTAAACATGTAAGTATGACACCCTCCTTGTTCTGTGAACAATCCACTATGAAGTTAACATGTGAGCAACTTGATTGTGATTCTTGTTCATACCCTGATGTATATGCGTTAAAAGTTTCATGATGATACCATACTTTCTTCGTGGTAAAGTAACTTAAACTAAAAGGTAATCTTGATGGACATACGAACAAATCCGAACAATTTGTCTCTCCACTTTCGAAGACAGAGAAGAAAATGCACCTTAATTAGTTTGTGTATTTAGCCCTGACATGCAAACAAAACTATCAATAATATACCAACAGAAAGATTTGATGGAACAAAAATGTATCTAACCAAATTATCAATTAACGGGAATTCTTACCATTTACGCAGGAACATCAAAAGGAGTACAAGACTTTTTAAATCTAAATTTGAAAATGAAAAATATCGTTTTATTGGAAATCAATCACAGCGTCAGTTATTAACAAAATTAAGAATAAGTGATCATATAGATCAGGGGCCATGTAAACGAAGGTGTCTTAGGATTAGGATATGTCTAAGGATGGTCTTTGGACAAGTCTCAGTCCGAAGTCGTGATATTGAAGGCATCCTAAATAAGGACATGTCCCAATTTTGGTCCTAAATTTAGGATGTGAAAACTGTTGTCCTAAGACCATCCTTGTGCCTTTCAACGAAAAAAAGTGTCTGAAATTTGTCTTATCTCACTGAATTAGGGTTGTATGTGACCAAACTCTCATTTTTTGATATTTTACTTTCTAAATAAAAAAAAATGTTTTCCATTTCCAAATATCTTCCCATTCATTAACCCTAATGTATTTGATATTGTTCGTCTGTCTTAAAGCAAATATTCTAATGTATGTAGACTTTTCACAATTCAAAATAAATAATGCCCGTGGATATTTGCTCCCAAACAAAAGGATTTGCATTTGTTTTTAGGCATAAGTGCAAGGTGCAAACAAAGCTAATGAAAACATATAGTTTTAATTAATGATACTGCAATCGTTTTATACTTTAAAAAACAAAGGTTTCGAAAAAAAAAAAAACGTTAACATATATTTTATATTCATAAATCATTTGTTAATGTAAAACAAAAACCTTCCTTTTTTTCAGATGCCTTTATATTGGCTTAAATGTATAACATATGGCTATATAGGATTATCCTATATTCGATTAATTATTATTTATTGTGATCCTAAGACAAGGAGGCCTAACCGTTTATCGAGGCATTTTGTCCGTTACGTGTTTCTACCATAGGTTAACATTACATTTTTGTCCGTTATATGTTGCACGAGGCAGTCCGTTAAGTAGTTTTATGAGAAAAAAAATCTTTTATTTTTACGAAATTAACTCTGAGGCTAAAATATAGTAAATAAGTGAAACTTGTGATAGATGTGTCCAAATGGTTTTTATTCACGAAAAACTTCCCGCAAAAACCAATTTGATTTGATTTGACACTTCTTTGCAAAACGAAAAGGCGGAGACCTACCCTCTTCAAAAATGTGTCCTTATAATGACGAAAAATGCATTAAAATACGTTATTTTCGTCATTGAAACATTTTTTTTTTGTAGTAAGTCTTTTGCTACTTGCACAATAAAAACATAAGAGAAGGATTTTCTGGACCAAAATATTAATATTGGGACAAAAATGCCAAAATTGGTATTACTTTGAGAAATATGGTCCGTTAAGAGGCACGTGACACTTTTTAGGTCCGTTAATGATGCATGTCTCACATTTTGAAAATGCAGGTCTGATAGAAATAAACCTTAATATAGCAAATCCCAATGATTAAAATTGGCAAAATCGATGATATCTTTGTCAGAAGATTGAAATGATTGGTTTCCCACAATTATGTATTATTTTTAATATTATATAATGCCTAAAATATTTACACGAGTTTGTGGCCATGGAAATAATTCAGGAGCTAGTTTTTTCCCGTCAAATGTCAAAACAAACGAATTTTGAGAGTTTGAGGAAGCTATCATGTCGATCATTTTTGGAAATTTACCGGGTCCTCTGATATCAGGGATATGCGGAGCAATAGACGTATCATTAGCATTAATGTTGTTAGGTACTGCAAAGTTAATTTTAGCATCCAAAGGGTCATACGAACCATATTCGATAGAGGATCGGCCTGTGTTTTTGTAACTGGATATGAATCGGATAAATTTGCCGTTAAATAGAATTTTGCCGAGTGACCGCCTTGAACGGATATCGCATGAGTGTTGTAGTTGTTGATGCCCAAAATCGTAAATTGTCACAGAAAATAAGAAAGCATATGTTCTGAAAGTCGAAGGCTTTGTTTGCCACGAGTAATTTCGTCGGTTTCAGTACAGTCTAAAGTTCCAGAAAATGTGTCTGTGGTACAAATTCCTTCATATTTAAATATTTTTCTCCATTTGTATTTTTTATTTCAATAGTTTTTGTTCTTTTTTCTTTTCATTGCCTAAAATAAATAACCAAAACAGACTGTATTGAACCGTTTTCATTATATATATATTTATTAATAATTAGTAGCTTATTGCTTCTTTCATATATTATATACACATGTATTGTATGTTTTTAATGCCGTTGTTTCGTAGAATGATCTAGAATGGTGTTACAAGTAAAGCCTTTTGACAATGGTTCATTTTTAGACGTGCATATTCATATTTATGTATTTTAGTTTCGATAAATCCACATGAATTTTGTCTTTTCTTCTGTATACTAGCGTTCAGTTCTTATAGTAAAATTATGATATGTCATATCAAACAAAACTATTTTAATCTTCTATCTATTTATGTTATTTATCGGACATAATATTTTGTCACAGGCACTTAACGGACCAACTTAACGGACAAAATATTATGTCATCAGCCCTTAACGGACCATATTTTAAAACTTTTCCCCTATTACAAAATTATTATATAGCATAGAGCATTGCAAATTAAACAGAATGTTGATACATTATTGTACTTTCTATGGATATCAACCAAAACATATGTTTTGTTATATAAAAAGAGAAATTGATAAAAATGAGGTAAACATGTTTACATTTGCGACCTTTACAATACTAAGGAGCCACACGCCTTTTCATTTTATGAAGTTATATAGAACTATTTTTACACAAATGCAAATCGTATCGAACAGTCATTTATTTTCATTTTGACAGATGTAATTTTTATAAATCTAAAATGCGTATTAATTATGATATAACAAATGAATTACTGACCTTCAGTGTTTTTTCTCGATTATACCTGGTTAACGGACTGTCACGGCGATTTTAACGGACCACAAAAACCGTGAAACACGTTGTAACGGACCATATTTCTCGATAAACGGTTAGGCCTCCTTGTAAGATGGCTTCGTTTTACATCCTAGGACGTGTTTAAGGATGATCCTTTTATATCCTTTTTTTCAGTCCTAAGACATAGTTTAGGACATAGCTTAGGATAGCTTCATTAACCCGACCCCAGATAAATAGGGTTAAAAGTTAAAGATCGTGTATGTAAAGTTTGTAATTCAAATCTTGTAGAAGAAGAATTACACTTTTTTACCGAATGTAACATCTATGAAAATGAACGTAAAGATTTATTTGCTTTAATATCCAAAAAATATAAGAATTTTGAATATCTCTCAAACAAAAATAAATTTATACATCAACCTTTCATAATATTAGAAACCAAATATAAATTTTTATAATCATTATTATTAATATAGGATCAGTGTGTTTCCTCAAGAAATATGTCATGGGGCTAACAGTAGTTGTTGTTTGTTTCTTTTTCTTTTAATAAACACAATTGTTTTATCATCGTTTTCATTATGATTATCATTTAACTATAATTTTACCAATCATACAAACGTTTGTAGGGCGACTATCCCCAAAAAACGACTATTCCCAAAATTTTTGGGGTTAGTCGCATCAGAAAAATATCATCGATTAACCCCCAAAATTACCTGCGCTTATCCCCAAAAATTATTTCATCGTTTTGAAACATGATAATTCGAGCATACAAATTGAATGTCTGTAATGAATATTTATCTTGAGTGGACGAAGCATGGGAGAGAAACCCTCTCTGCCCCACCCCACCCCCCCCCCCCTCGGGAACCCCCTAACTATTAAGAAAAAGATAAATCAAATTTTATAGAGACGACTTTCGGCTTTGGTTTACTTTTCAACACAAGAGCACAAACACAGGATAATGCGGCAACAGATTTCCGTTCATCATTAATTCAGTGCATGATGACTCGTTATACGTTTTCGGAATGTAATGGAGGCCAAAGGCAGCTGTGCTAGGGAAGTACTTGTTTGGGCGTTGTCTATTAGATTTCGATTTGGTGTTGATGTACCGGTCCCGAGTAGCTGGGCTATTTCTCAACAGAGTAAGAGAAGCAATTTTAATGTAACCAATTGTATGCTACAAATTTGTGTGCGGTATAGAAATTACGCTTTTTGACCAATGAAAAAGAATGTTTTCAGTGTATCATACGGTATATCAAATGCTGATACTTTTGTGCGCATTCAAGAGCCTGTGAATAGTCAACACAATGTTACATTACTCAGTATATTATGGAAAGTATCAATGAAATATTATAGAAGTTGTAATAAAAATATAAATAACAGAAATATCGAGATAAGTTTTGACAGACATAGATTTGTTGGGGTTTGAGAATGGCGGCTATCTTTTGTTCAAAAATAACCTAGACGTATGATGTGATGCAGTAGCCTTATCACTTAAATTGCACGAATGGCAAAATTTGATTAAAGGCAACAACAACTTTTTAGGACAACAAATGAGAGTGACGCCTATAAGGGTTCATTTTAATTTATCAATAAATAGCATGATTTTCTACTTCTCCAGAAACATCAATCCATAAAGGGACCAATTTAATCACCAAAAATAGACTTATTTAGCAACAGCCTTTCTGTCTGTAACAATATTCATTCTATAAGCAAAATGTTGACCTAGCTTTTAAGAGGTTACATGTATCTCTCAACTTCGGTCCAAAGAAGAGTGTTTAAGGCAGAATCAGCTTTTCTCTACAAAAGCTTTTACGCTTTAGCAGGAGACATGAAAAAGAGGTACTAGTATTTTAGAATTTCATAGGACCACAATCCCTGTTTTGTAACAACATTTACCAAATTGATACTTTTGTAAAGCTTAATGAAATGA
Source organism: Arcuatula senhousia (assembly GCA_963971305.1). Taxonomy (NCBI): domain Eukaryota; kingdom Metazoa; phylum Mollusca; class Bivalvia; order Mytilida; family Mytilidae; genus Arcuatula; species Arcuatula senhousia. The sequence continues at coordinate 55,518,960 of OZ020303.1, read as the reverse complement.
AGCAATGGTCCTGACTTGTTACAATCATTCTCCTGGCACCAAACCTGCACAAGACATGAACAAAGCTATTTCATAACCTCTAGAACGGATCACATGACACCTTAAAACTAAAAACGACTTGAATAGCTACTTGAGCTTGACATTAAAGCAGGTAACGCAGTTCCTCAATTCTCAATAGAAGGGACAAATCATAAAAAAGCGCTTCCAACAAGCAGGAACTGTTTACAATTTCGGATCACATGAGAACACTCTCGTTTCCAAATGAATGTGCTGTTGATAGCAGGTAAGTTGTATTCGGTTTATTTGTGGTGTTATGTGTGCTTTTTGGAGGTTTTAGATGCTTACTGACCTTTTTAATGGGTGAAAACATTCTTTTACGATTGTTGTAAAAAATCTCATAGAAATAACAACACGTCACATATCAACATCATAAACTATTATAGCTAAGAGGGTGATAGAGTAGATTGATACTCCGTCAACTGAGGCACAGCCGAGGTTGAAAGTGTCTTTTAGAAGGGTAGCAATCTACTCTATCACCATCTCAGCAATAGGTTATTTAATTTGTTATACTGAATCATTTAAGTACGTCATGTACGTTTACGCACGGATTTCAATTTTCTTTTTATTTGTTTTCCTTAAACTGAAATTAAATGTTGCTTTGTGAAATAACTTATGAAATCACTTTTTTTATTTGTTCAGGCGGTTATTTTTGTTAGTAGTACACGAAAAATTGTTGAATCTAAATACTATCAATTTTACAACTGATTGAGAATGACAAATGGAGGCTGTGAACGAGCTCGGCGCACCAGAGGGCGATAGATAAAAAATATCACCCGCGAGGGTGATACATGTATATAAAAAGAAGACACCCGTTGGGATGATAATTTACCCCCATGGCTTTTGTTTTTGAAAAATGTCATGATAGATCGAATTATTCAATTAAAATTTGTTAGGAAAAAACCTTATGAAGTATAATAATTTATCAATTTATATTGCATATTAGCCTAAATTTTGGCAGTGCGACAGGTAACCTAATAGCAAGCAGGAACTACTTGACTTGAAGTCGCATTAATTGTTGATTTCTGTTCAGTTTTTGTGGCATTTTTGTGTTTTGTGTTGTCTGTTCTGTTTCTTCGTGTTGCTTTCGTTCATCTTTACTGGTTTTGTCTTTGCCCGTTCGGACTTTAGATACTTGATTGCCCAATTGGTGCCTCTTTGATTATTTCTAAGTTTAGCAATGAAATTTCCTGTGCAAATATTTGCAACCCCTAAACAAATATGTGAATAAAACAGAACAACATATACCGCCAAAAAAAATTAGTATAGAAGAGCATAACTTTCATACCAAGTACACTTTTCTCATAATAATCAAAGTACATTTTTATACTTTTGGACCTCCAGATAAGTTTCTGGTTCTACATCTATTTTCCCCGTTTATATGCTAGATGTGCTAGTGGTTCTATAGTTAATAACTTTGATCTAATTATTAAAGACAAATAAAACGAGCAAATACAAGTGTATTGTATCAAGCAATTAACACCAAATAACATACACATCGAAAAAACATTAGCTTGCAACAACGGTTAAACTTCGAATTTTTACATTTCTAAACACCAATTCATAAATCTAATCTTCATTTTCAACTTCTTGTACCCTTTCTACTCCAAAATGGGATCCATTTCTATCTAACCATTCAGAAAGACAGTCTTTTGCCCGCCTAGTTATCAAATACATCAGCGGAAACCACACTTGCTGAATCTCTTCATTGAATCCCTCAACTTCCCGCAACCATTGCTTTACTCTTTCTGTCAAGACAATTAAAGTCAACATTCCACATATATCGACAAGTTTCTTTCGAAATTCCAGAAACATGTCCATTATGGTACCTGGCACCTTGAAGAAATATTCGCAATCGATAATGATTTCCTCGAAAGTAAAACCCATTTCATTTAAAAATGTAACGAACACCAATGAAATGTGGTCTTTTGCAAGCGGTACAATATCCCCCTGGCTTTCGTTTGATTCTGCTTCTTTTTGAAGATCTGATATCATAGATACAATACGGTGTTTGAAAAATTCAACTTCTTCGTCTGTCAATGGAAATGATGACATTGTGTTGATTGAGTTGGTATTCATGGTAACACAGTTATGACCCTTTGTTCTGTTTGTAGTTTTTCCGCAGGCATCACACAAGTATTCATCACACAAGGAATCATTACATTCTGTTTCCATTTGCATGAGGCTTACATAATGTAACTCATGCAAATGACCAAGATACAATTCAATGCCGGCTTGTCTGTTTGAAGGTTCAATTACAATATTGTCCGCGTTTGGTAGGCTAGAAACAATGATAATTCTCGCATTAAAAACATTAGCTGCCGCAATTAGAACAAGATTGTCACCCCAAGTTCTGTCAAGAAGCATTTGATTAAGATAATCGTCGATGTTCTCATAGCCATAAATAAAATCAGACAAGTTTATAGAACCATCCATAGATCTTAGTACGGGATTATCTCTCATATAATCGACCAATTGTTGGCGTAAATTACCATGGTCAATTTCGATTCCATGAGTCAACAGTTGGTGCGATAGAGCCATGAACATACAATTGCCATCTCCAATATTGTCCGAATGAAGCTCAAGGCCATTTTGTTTCGCATTTTGCATCAGTTGCTGATTTCTTACATCATTTGTCTTTGACATTCTAATGGACTCTAAAATCATGTTCTGTAATTTTTCTATTGCATTTCTCCCAAATAATCCTTTTTCAGGCTGTTTGTTTTTTAACTCAGAAGTTATCTTTACGCCCTTTCCAGAATTTGATCTTACAAGCTTTTTCTTTTTTGCCTCTTCTGCGTGAACCTTAGATGTAATGTCACTAACAGGTATCCATTTAGTGGCTGATTTACCTTTTTCGTTGGTATACTCAACGTTGTACATATGAGTTTCAAAATTGCTCTCTAAAACATTTCCCTCGAAAACTTTATCCGCCGTTATGGTGGATCCACCACGAGACACCCGACTATCTTTCCTTTTACGTTTGATCAAAACCTTATCCCCACGAATGTACTTGCTGGGTGGATTCTTTGAAAGCCGGCTCTTTACCATTTTACTGCTTGCTTCGTCCGATTTTTTCTTTGCTTTCGTTCGGATCTCTTTTATTATGCTGAGCTGTTGCTCAATAATAGCTGCATCGTCCGTCTCGGTTACTTCAGATTCTTCTGTTTCTTCAACTTCATTGCAGCCACCATTTCCAGCGATCCTATTTTTTATATGATTTGAATGTATGCCAAACATACATTCATAAGGTGACATTCCTATTGACCTGTGTAGTCCTTCGTTGTAGATTCTTTGCAAAGCCGGTAAGGAAATCACCCAATTACAAACTCCTTCATTTTGTGTCTTTAGCAGATCTTGATGAATTTTTGCCTTCCACGTCCGATGGGATCTTTCATCTTTTCCCTGGCTTTGAGGGTGACTACTCCTACTGTATATCAATTTGGTACCAAGAAGATTGCATAGTTCCTTCACATGCCCTTTGAACTCGCTCCCTTGATCACTTTGGATTATTCTTGGTGGTCCAAAATCGACATATATATTATACAATTCATTTGCAACTGTATTTGCACTTTTGTCTGATATTGCCCGTAACCAAAGGAATCTGCTGAAAACATCGATAACCGATAAAACATAACGAAATTCCCTATCGTCGATTGTAACAGCTATCGAAGTAAGATCGACAATATCTATTTGATGTCTGTCCATGATATTAAATGCTTCAACTGGCTTTAGGGGAGCTCTATTGTCGAACCTTGGGTTTATTGTGCGATGACTTTCCATATCATTTAGTTGCTTTTGTATAAGTTTTTCTCCTATGCCATAAAACGACTTCTTGATTAGATGACAAAGTTTTTTAGCACCATCGCATTTACTGCTTTTATAAAAAGTGTTTATGCACTCTTTAATTTGGTTACTTGGCAGCAATATTTTCCCACCAATAAGTATGCGCCTTTCTTCTCTTCCCAGATATGGATCGTGGATAACTGCCTGTTGTAACTTAAACAAGCTTATCTTTTGATACATCTTGGCTTGCAGTTTCGACCTAGCATCTACAGGTATAGTCTGAGATCTTGTCAACAGTTTCAATGCAAGAGCATACTCCTCTTCCGTAAACACTGGGCATCTTTCCCGTTTCTGATTCTGAAATAAAAAACATATGACAATACATTATATGTTTCATATAGAGGTCACTCTCTTAAACATACTGACACATAACGCCTTAATCTTGGACCAATCTTTGGTTCAAGGGGGGCCAAACCTTACTGTACTGACACATAACGCCTTACTCTTGGACCCCTCTCGGACAAGATAGACCCATTGCAGGTGGACCCATCTTACTCTAGGGTGCAACAGGGCAGGGACCCAACTACACAACCTTAGTGGTCTTTTATTTTTTCATGGACCAATCTTTGGTTCTAGGGGGGCCAAACCTTACTGTACTGACACATAACGCCTTACTCTTGGACCCCTCTCGGACAAGATAGACCCATGGCAGGTGGTCCCATCTTACTCTAGGGTGCGACAGGGCAGGGACCCAACTACACAACCTTAGTGGTCTTTTATTTTTTCATGGACCAATCTTTGGTTCTAGGGGGGGGCCAAACCTTACTGTACTGACACATAACGCCTTACTCTTGGACCCCTCTCGGACAAGATAGACCCATGGCAGGTGGACCCATCTTACTGTAGGGTGCGACAGGGCAGGGACCCAACTACACAACCTTAGTGGTCTTTTATTTTTTTCATGGACCAATCTTTGGTTCTAGGGGGGGGGGGCAAACCTTACTGTACTGACACAAAACGCCTTACTCTTGGACCCCTCTCGGACAAGATAGACCCATGGCAGGTGGACCCATCTTACTCTAGGGTGCGACAGGGCAGGGACCCAACTACACAACCTTAGTGGTCTTTTATTTTTTCATGGACCAATCTTTAGTTCTAGGGGGGCCCAACCTTACTGTACTGACACATAACGCCTTACTCTTGGACCCCTCTCGGACAAGATAGACCCATTGCAGGTGGACCCATCTTACTCTAGGGTGCAACAGGGCAGGGACCCAACTACACAACCTTAGTGGTCTTTTATTTTTTCATGGACCAATCTTTGGTTCTAGGGGGGCCAAACCTTACTGTACTGACACATAACGCCTTACTCTTGGACCCCTCTCGGACAAGATAGACCCATGGCAGGTGGACCCATCTTACTCTAGGGTGCAACAGGGCAGGGACCCAACTACACAACCTTAGTGGTCTTTTATTTTTTCATGGACCAATCTTTGGTTCTAGGGGGGGCCAAACCTTACTGTACTGACACATAACGCCTTACTCTTGGACCCCTCTCGGACAAGATAGACCCATGGCAGGTGGACCCATCTTACTCTAGGGTGCGACAGGGCAGGGACCCAACTACACAACCTTAGTGGTCTTTTATTTTTTCATGGACCAATCTTTGGTTCTAGGGGGGCCAAACCTTACTGTACTGACACATAACGCCTTACTCTTGGACCCCTCTCGGACAAGATAAACCCATGGCAGGTGGACCCATCTTACTCTAGGGTGCGACAGGGCAGGGACCCAACTACACAACCTTAGTGGTCTTTTATTTTTTCCTGGACCAATCTTTGGTTCTAGGGGGGCCAAACCTTACTGTACTGACACATAACGCCTTACTCTTGGACCCTTCTCGGACAAGATAGACCCATGGCAGGTGGACCCATCTTACTCTAGGGTGCGACAGGGCAGGGACCCAACTACACAACCTTAGTGGTCTTTTATTTTTTCATGGACCAATCTTTGGTTCTAGGGGGGCCAAACCTTACTGTACTGACACATAACGCCTTACTCTTGGACCCCTCTCGGACAAGATAGACCCATGGCAGGTGGACCCATCTTACTCTAGGGTGCGACAGGGCAGGGACCCAACTACACAACCATAGTGGTATTTTATTTTTTCATGGACCAATCTTTGGTTCTAGGGGGGCCAAACCTTACTGTACTGACACATAACGCCTTACTCTTGGACCCCTCTCAGACAAGATAGACCCATGGCAGGTGGACCCATCTTACTCTAGGGTGCGACAGGGCAGGGACCCAACTACACAACCTTAGTGGTCTTTTATTTTTTCATGGACCAATCTTTGGTTCTAGGGGGGCCAAACCTTACTGTACTGACACATAACGCCTTACTCTTGGACCCCTCTCAGACAAGATAGACCCATGGCAGGTGGACCCATCTTACTCTAGGGTGCGACAGGGCAGGGACCCAACTACACAACCTTAGTGGTCTTTTATTTTTTCATGGACCAATCTTTGGTTCTAGGGGGGCCAAACCTTACTGTACTGACACATAACGCCTTACTCTTGGACCCCTCTCGGACAAGATAGACCCATGGCAGGTGGACCCATCTTACTCTAGGGTGCGACAGGGCAAGGACCAAACTACACAATCTCAGTGGTCTTTATTTTTTTCATGGACCAGTCTTGGCTTCGAAGGGGACCAAACCTTACTGTACTGACACATAACGCCTTACTCTTGGACCCCTCTCGGACAAGATAGACCCATGGCAGGTGGACCCATCTTACTCTAGGGTGCGACAGGGCAAGGACCAAACTACACAATCTCAGTGGTCTTTATTTTTTTCATGGACCAGTCTTGGCTTCGAAGGGGACCAAACTTTACTATACTGACATGTTACGCCTTACTTTTGGACCCCCTTAGGAAATGGTAGACCCCTAGCGTGTGGACCCCCTCACTCTAGGATACGACAGGGCAAGGACCAAACTACACAATCTCAGTGGTCTTTATTTTTTTCATGGACCAGTCTTGGCTTCGAAGGGGACCAAACTTTACTATACTGACATGTTACGCCTTACTTTTGGACCCCCTTAGGAAATGGTAGACCCCTAGCGTGTGGACCCCCTCACTCTAGGATACGACAGGGCAAGGACCAAACTACACAATCTCAGTGGTCTTTATTTTTTTCATGGACCAGTCTTGGCTTCGAAGGGGACCAAACTTTACTATACTGACATGTTACGCCTTACTTTTGGACCCCCTTAGGAAATGGTAGACCCCTAGCGTGTGGACCCCCTCACTCTAGGATACGACAGGGCAAGGACCAAACTACACAATCTCAGTGGTCTTTATTTTTTTCATGGACCAGTCTTGGCTTCGAAGGGGACCAAACTTTACTATACTGACATGTTACGCCTTACTTTTGGACCCCTTAGGAAATGGTAGACCCCTAGCGTGTGGACCCCCTCACTCTAGGATACGACAGGGCAAGGACCAAACTACACAATCTCAGTGGTCTTTATTTTTTTCATGGACCAGTCTTGGCTTCGAAGGGGACCAAACTTTACTATACTGACATGTTACGCCTTACTTTTGGACCCCCTTAGGAAATGGTAGACCCCTAGCGTGTGGACCCCCTCACTCTAGGATACGACAGGGCAAGGACCAAACTACACAATCTCAGTGGTCTTTATTTTTTTCATGGACCAGTCTTGGCTTCGAAGGGGACCAAACTTTACTATACTGACATGTTACGCCTTACTTTTGGACCCCCTTAGGAAATGGTAGACCCCTAGCGTGTGGACCCCCTCACTCTAGGATACGACAGGACAAGGACCAAACTACACAATCTCAGTGGTCTTTATTTTTTTCATGGACCAGTCTTGGCTTCGAAGGGGACCAAACTTTACTATACTGACATGTTACGCCTTACTTTTGGACCCCCTTAGGAAATGGTAGACCCCTAGCGTGTGGACCCCCTCACTCTAGGATACGACAGGGCAAGGACCAAACTACACAATCTCAGTGGTCTTTATTTTTTTCATGGACCAGTCTTGGCTTCGAAGGGGACCAAACTTTACTATACTGACATGTTACGCCTTACTTTTGGACCCCCTTAGGAAATGGTAGACCCCTAGCGTGTGGACCCCCTCACTCTAGGATACGACAGGGCAAGGACCAAACTACACAATCTCAGTGGTCTTTATTTTTTTCATGGACCAGTCTTGGCTTCGAAGGGGACCAAACTTTACTATACTGACATGTTACGCCTTACTTTTGGACCCCCTTAGGAAATGGTAGACCCCTAGCGTGTGGACCCCCTCACTCTAGGATACGACAGGGCAAGGACCAAACTACACAATCTCAGTGGTCTTTATTTTTTTCATGGACCAGTCTTGGCTTCGAAGGGGACCAAACTTTACTATACTGACATGTTACGCCTTACTTTTGGACCCCCTTAGGAAATGGTAGACCCCTAGCGTGTGGACCCCCTCACTCTAGGATACGACAGGACAAGGACCAAACTACACAATCTCAGTGGTCTTTATTTTTTTCATGGACCAGTCTTGGCTTCGAAGGGGACCAAACTTTACTATACTGACATGTTACGCCTTACTTTTGGACCCCCTTAGGAAATGGTAGACCCCTAGCGTGTGGACCCCCTCACTCTAGGATACGACAGGGCAAGGACCAAACTACACAATCTCAGTGGTCTTTATTTTTTTCATGGACCAGTCTTGGCTTCGAAGGGGACCAAACTTTACTATACTGACATGTTACGCCTTACTTTTGGACCCCCTTAGGAAATGGTAGACCCCTAGCGTGTGGACCCCCTCACTCTAGGATACGACAGGGCAAGGACCAAACTACACAATCTCAGTGGTCTTTATTTTTTTCATGGACCAGTCTTGGCTTCGAAGGGGACCAAACTTTACTATACTGACATGTTACGCCTTACTTTTGGACCCCCTTAGGAAATGGTAGACCCCTAGCGTGTGGACCCCCTCACTCTAGGATACGACAGGGCAAGGACCAAACTACACAATCTCAGTGGTCTTTATTTTTTTCATGGACCAGTCTTGGCTTCGAAGGGGACCAAACTTTACTATACTGACATGTTACGCCTTACTTTTGGACCCCCTTAGGAAATGGTAGACCCCTAGCGTGTGGACCCCCTCACTCTAGGATACGACAGGACAAGGACCAAACTACACAATCTCAGTGGTCTTTATTTTTTTCATGGACCAGTCTTGGCTTCGAAGGGGACCAAACTTTACTATACTGACATGTTACGCCTTACTTTTGGACCCCTTTAGGAAATGGTAGACCCCTAGCGTGTGGACCCCCTCACTCTAGGATACGACAGGGCAAGGACCAAACTACACAATCTCAGAGGTCTTTATTTTTTTCATGGACCAGTCTTGGCTTCGAAGGGGACCAAACTTTACTATACTGACATGTTACGCCTTACTTTTGGACCCCCTTAGGAAATGGTAGACCCCTAGCGTGTGGACCCCCTCACTCTAGGATACGACAGGGCAAGGACCAAACTACACAATCTCAGTGGTCTTTATTTTTTTCATGGACCAGTCTTGGCTTCGAAGGGGACCAAACTTTACTATACTGACATGTTACGCCTTACTTTTGGACCCCCTTAGGAAATGGTAGACCCCTAGCGTGTGGACCCCCTCACTCTAGGATACGACAGGGCAAGGACCAAACTACACAATCTCAGTGGTCTTTATTTTTTTCATGGACCAGTCTTGGCTTCGAAGGGGACCAAACTTTACTATACTGACATGTTACGCCTTACTTTTGGACCCCCTTAGGAAATGGTAGACCCCTAGCGTGTGGACCCCCTCACTCTAGGATACGACAGGGCAAGGACCAAACTACACAATCTCAGTGGTCTTTATTTTTTTCATGGACCAGTCTTGGCTTCGAAGGGGACCAAACTTTACTATACTGACATGTTACGCCTTACTTTTGGACCCCCTTAGGAAATGGTAGACCCCTAGCGTGTGGACCCCCTCACTCTAGGATACGACAGGGACAAGGACCAAACTACACAATCTCAGTGGTCTTTATTTTTTTCATGGACCAGTCTTGGCTTCGAAGGGGACCAAACTTTACTATACTGACATGTTACGCCTTACTTTTGGACCCCCTTAGGAAATGGTAGACCCCTAGCGTGTGGACCCCCTCACTCTAGGATACGACAGGGCAAGGACCAAACTACACAATCTCAGTGGTCTTTATTTTTTTCATGGACCAGTCTTGGCTTCGAAGGGGACCAAACTTTACTATACTGACATGTTACGCCTTACTTTTGGACCCCCTTAGGAAATGGTAGACCCCTAGCGTGTGGACCCCCTCACTCTAGGATACGACAGGGCAAGGACCAAACTACACAATCTCAGTGGTCTTTATTTTTTTCATGGACCAGTCTTGGCTTCGAAGGGGACCAAACTTTACTATACTGACATGTTACGCCTTACTTTTGGACCCCCTTAGGAAATGGTAGACCCCTAGCGTGTGGACCCCCTCACTCTAGGATACGACAGGGCAAGGACCAAACTACACAATCTCAGTGGTCTTTATTTTTTTCATGGACCAGTCTTGGCTTCGAAGGGGACCAAACTTTACTATACTGACATGTTACGCCTTACTTTTGGACCCCCTTAGGAAATGGTAGACCCCTAGCGTGTGGACCCCCTCACTCTAGGATACGACAGGGCAAGGACCAAACTACACAATCTCAGTGGTCTTTATTTTTTTCATGGACCAGTCTTGGCTTCGAAGGGGACCAAACTTTACTATACTGACATGTTACGCCTTACTTTTGGACCCCCTTAGGAAATGGTAGACCCCTAGCGTGTGGACCCCCTCACTCTAGGATACGACAGGGCAAGGACCAAACTACACAATCTCAGTGGTCTTTATTTTTTTCATGGACCAGTCTTGGCTTCGAAGGGGACCAAACTTTACTATACTGACATGTTACGCCTTACTTTTGGACCCCCTTAGGAAATGGTAGACCCCTAGCGTGTGGACCCCCTCACTCTAGGATACGACAGGGCAAGGACCAAACTACACAATCTCAGTGGTCTTTATTTTTTTCATGGACCAGTCTTGGCTTCGAAGGGGACCAAACTTTACTATACTGACATGTTACGCCTTACTTTTGGACCCCCTTAGGAAATGGTAGACCCCTAGCGTGTGGACCCCCTCACTCTAGGATACGACAGGGCAAGGACCAAACTACACAATCTCAGTGGTCTTTATTTTTTTCATGGACCAGTCTTGGCTTCGAAGGGGACCAAACTTTACTATACTGACATGTTACGCCTTACTTTTGGACCCCCTTAGGAAATGGTAGACCCCTAGCGTGTGGACCCCCTCACTCTAGGATACGACAGGGCAAGGACCAAACTACACAATCTCAGTGGTCTTTATTTTTTTCATGGACCAGTCTTGGCTTCGAAGGGGACCAAACTTTACTATACTGACATGTTACGCCTTACTTTTGGACCCCCTTAGGAAATGGTAGACCCCTAGCGTGTGGACCCCCTCACTCTAGGATACGACAGGGCAAGGACCAAACTACACAATCTCAGTGGTCTTTATTTTTTTCATGGACCAGTCTTGGCTTCGAAGGGGACCAAACTTTACTATACTGACATGTTACGCCTTACTTTTGGACCCCCTTAGGAAATGGTAGACCCCTAGCGTGTGGACCCCCTCACTCTAGGATACGACAGGGCAAGGACCAAACTACACAATCTCAGTGGTCTTTATTTTTTTCATGGACCAGTCTTGGCTTCGAAGGGGACCAAACTTTACTATACTGACATGTTACGCCTTACTTTTGGACCACCTTTAGGAATGGTAGACCCCTAGCGTGTGGACCCCCTCACTCTAGGATACGACAGGGCAAGGACCAAACTACACAATCTCAGTGGTCTTTATTTTTTTCATGGACCAGTCTTGGCTTCGAAGGGGACCAAACTTTACTATACTGACATGTTACGCCTTACTTTTGGACCCCCTTAGGAAATGGTAGACCCCTAGCGTGTGGACCCCCTCACTCTAGGATACGACAGGGCAAGGACCAAACTACACAATCTCAGTGGTCTTTATTTTTTTCATGGACCAGTCTTGGCTTCGAAGGGGACCAAACTTTACTATACTGACATGTTACGCCTTACTTTTGGACCCCCTTAGGAAATGGTAGACCCCTAGCGTGTGGACCCCCTCACTCTAGGATACGACAGGGCAAGGACCAAACTACACAATCTCAGTGGTCTTTATTTTTTTCATGGACCAGTCTTGGCTTCGAAGGGGACCAAACTTTACTATACTGACATGTTACGCCTTACTTTTGGACCCCCTTAGGAAATGGTAGACCCCTAGCGTGTGGACCCCCTCACTCTAGGATACGACAGGGCAAGGACCAAACTACACAATCTCAGTGGTCTTTATTTTTTTCATGGACCAGTCTTGGCTTCGAAGGGGACCAAACTTTACTATACTGACATGTTACGCCTTACTTTTGGACCCCCTTAGGAAATGGTAGACCCCTAGCGTGTGGACCCCCTCACTCTAGGATACGACAGGGCAAGGAGCAAACTACACAATCTCAGTGGTCTTTATTTTTTTCATGGACCAGTCTTGGCTTCGAAGGGGACCAAACTTTACTATACTGACATGTTACGCCTTACTTTTGGACCCCCTTAGGAAATGGTAGACCCCTAGCGTGTGGACCCCCTCACTCTAGGATACGACAGGGCAAGGACCAAACTACACAATCTCAGTGGTCTTTATTTTTTTCATGGACCAGTCTTGGCTTCGAAGGGGACCAAACTTTACTATACTGACATGTTACGCCTTACTTTTGGACCCCCTTAGGAAATGGTAGACCCCTAGCGTGTGGACCCCCTCACTCTAGGATACGACAGGGCAAGGACCAAACTACACAATCTCAGTGGTCTTTATTTTTTTCATGGACCAGTCTTGGCTTCGAAGGGGACCAAACTTTACTATACTGACATGTTACGCCTTACTTTTGGACCCCCTTAGGAAATGGTAGACCCCTAGCGTGTGGACCCCCTCACTCTAGGATACGACAGGGCAAGGACCAAACTACACAATCTCAGTGGTCTTTATTTTTTTCATGGACCAGTCTTGGCTTCGAAGGGGACCAAACTTTACTATACTGACATGTTACGCCTTACTTTTGGACCCCCTTAGGAAATGGTAGACCCCTAGCGTGTGGACCCCCTCACTCTAGGATACGACAGGGCAAGGACCAAACTACACAATCTCAGTGGTCTTTATTTTTTTCATGGACCAGTCTTGGCTTCGAAGGGGACCAAACTTTACTATACTGACATGTTACGCCTTACTTTTGGACCCCCTTAGGAAATGGTAGACCCCTAGCGTGTGGACCCCCTCACTCTAGGATACGACAGGGCAAGGACCAAACTACACAATCTCAGTGGTCTTTATTTTTTTCATGGACCAGTCTTGGCTTCGAAGGGGACCAAACTTTACTATACTGACATGTTACGCCTTACTTTTGGACCCCCTTAGGAAATGGTAGACCCCTAGCGTGTGGACCCCCTCACTCTAGGATACGACAGGGCAAGGACCAAACTACACAATCTCAGTGGTCTTTATTTTTTTCATGGACCAGTCTTGGCTTCGAAGGGGACCAAACTTTACTATACTGACATGTTACGCCTTACTTTTGGACCCCCTTAGGAAATGGTAGACCCCTAGCGTGTGGACCCCCTCACTCTAGGATACGACAGGGCAAGGACCAAACTACACAATCTCAGTGGTCTTTATTTTTTTCATGGACCAGTCTTGGCTTCGAAGGGGACCAAACTTTACTATACTGACATGTTACGCCTTACTTTTGGACCCCCTTAGGAAATGGTAGACCCCTAGCGTGTGGACCCCCTCACTCTAGGATACGACAGGGCAAGGACCAAACTACACAATCTCAGTGGTCTTTATTTTTTTCATGGACCAGTCTTGGCTTCGAAGGGGACCAAACTTTACTATACTGACATGTTACGCCTTACTTTTGGACCCCCTTAGGAAATGGTAGACCCCTAGCGTGTGGACCCCCTCACTCTAGGATACGACAGGGCAAGGACCAAACTACACAATCTCAGTGGTCTTTATTTTTTTCATGGACCAGTCTTGGCTTCGAAGGGGACCAAACTTTACTATACTGACATGTTACGCCTTACTTTTGGACCCCCTTAGGAAATGGTAGACCCCTAGCGTGTGGACCCCCTCACTCTAGGATACGACAGGGCAAGGACCAAACTACACAATCTCAGTGGTCTTTATTTTTTTCATGGACCAGTCTTGGCTTCGAAGGGGACCAAACTTTACTATACTGACATGTTACGCCTTACTTTTGGACCCCCTTAGGAAATGGTAGACCCCTAGCGTGTGGACCCCCTCACTCTAGGATACGACAGGGCAAGGACCAAACTACACAATCTCAGTGGTCTTTATTTTTTTCATGGACCAGTCTTGGCTTCGAAGGGGACCAAACTTTACTATACTGACATGTTACGCCTTACTTTTGGACCCCCTTAGGAAATGGTAGACCCCTAGCGTGTGGACCCCCTCACTCTAGGATACGACAGGGCAAGGACCAAACTACACAATCTCAGTGGTCTTTATTTTTTTCATGGACCAGTCTTGGCTTCGAAGGGGACCAAACTTTACTATACTGACATGTTACGCCTTACTTTTGGACCCCCTTAGGAAATGGTAGACCCCTAGCGTGTGGACCCCCTCACTCTAGGATACGACAGGGCAAGGACCAAACTACACAATCTCAGTGGTCTTTATTTTTTTCATGGACCAGTCTTGGCTTCGAAGGGGACCAAACTTTACTATACTGACATGTTACGCCTTACTTTTGGACCCCCTTAGGAAATGGTAGACCCCTAGCGTGTGGACCCCCTCACTCTAGGATACGACAGGGCAAGGACCAAACTACACAATCTCAGTGGTCTTTATTTTTTTCATGGACCAGTCTTGGCTTCGAAGGGGACCAAACTTTACTATACTGACATGTTACGCCTTACTTTTGGACCCCCTTAGGAAATGGTAGACCCCTAGCGTGTGGACCCCCTCACTCTAGGATACGACAGGGCAAGGACCAAACTACACAATCTCAGTGGTCTTTATTTTTTTCATGGACCAGTCTTGGCTTCGTTTTGCAAAAGGCCCGATGGTTGACATTCTCGGGATTGAATAGTTTTATGTGTATTGTTATAAATCTGGCGTATGATTGTTGTAAAAAATATTACCATGTAATGCTTAAAAAATATGAAAAATATGTGAAGATATGTCATATTGATTACTTTTGGCTAATTTGATATATAAAGGTGCAAACATTTGATAGATTTGAACTATAATGTGTTGTGGGATAAGTATACTTGAAATTAAAGCTTCTTTTCAGGATGCCGACCCGGAAGCATTTCTTTCTCCGAAATAAAGGTTTTTCTAAACCCTGGAATTTTCCACCTTTTCAATTCGGGGCAGGATTGCAATTGCTTAACAATTTTTTTTTTTAAATCAATCAATGAATTCATTATTTTCTCGTTGAGTCATACTATAGCAAATTTTAACATATATCTTACAATTTCTTGTAAGACCTATTAGGAGAGCTTCTTACTTATTGTACCACATTTGAAAAAAAAAAGACTTTTAAAGGAAATACGAGGGCTGTCCGTAAAGTTCGTGGACAAGAAAAGATTTGAACCGATACGACGTACTAGGAATTAATTCTTTACATAATAATAATTTGACAAATTTTTCTTTCATTTCTGGTTTATTGTTTTGCAAATGTTCGACATAAATAGTACTACATTTCTAGTTATTCAATTCGCTGTATGGTGGGTCGGAGCAATGTAAGAATTTTTTCAGAAATATTCAGAATGCTTAAAACAAGATCTTGCTATGCTTATGCAATATCTAACGATGCAATAAAACCTGTACTACAGTGTTGCCTATAGATAGGATGATACACATACCAAATTTGAAGGGTCTATGATTTTTATTTGTTCAGAAATCAGTATTTTTTCTAGTTAACATCAGTTTCACTGACGTGGAAAAAGTAACGTTTTGAGAAGAGATGGAGCAATGGACAATTAAAAAATGCAGATTTATGTCTGCAAAAACATCAACAGATATACACAGATTCTTTAAATTGTGAGAAAAGCTCACTACGATACTTCCGATGGCATTTGCATTTTAGATTGAGATAGAAAAAAAATGATTAGCATGTTTTCTGGTATTAAAATATAGCCATATTCTCTATAAAGTACGAACCCGACCAATCGACTTTGCTTGAAGTTGTACTGTTGATGTCAAGAACTTAAATAACCATGTAATTTGTGAATCAAATGTTTCCAGAAATGAAACAATACATGCAGAAATATAAATCTAGATACATCTGACAAAATATAAGGCTCAGAATTTACAAAGTCTTAAAAATGATACATTCAATATGGCCATATGGAGAAGAAGTTGTTGATTTGACGTCGAAAATGTGAACGTCTTGCTCCGGGTTAGGAATACGATTTATTTTCTAAATGCTGAAAAATCAACTTGTTGCTGTTTGTTTATTCTAAAATTTGGTACATGAATTTATAAGACTACGCATTTTATTATAACAAAATTTTAAGTTAATCCAATGAACATTTTTAATTTTATATCAACTGTCCACGAACTTTACGGACAGCCCTCGTAAGAGGCCATTTTTCAAAACGTGATCAATCAGATTTATAAAAACTTTGTCTAGCTCGTGTATCCTCTACTTTCTTGCAACATCATTAATTTTAAATGAACTTTAAACCCCCATCCTTCGTTATATCTTTTAACAACTCCATGCGCATAAAAAAATCATCGCTATATTACCACAATTATTGCGAAATGTAATTGAATTAACACAAAACTGCAAGCGACTGAACGACACCTTGTATTAATACGGATTGTTAATTCATAACGACATAAAGGCGGCTATTTAAAAGTTTTACATAAGTACATTAATTTTCTGCGAGTGAAAAGACGGCTTTATTAAAATTTGCGAAAAGTTCAGATACATATTTAAATGATCATCGCAAATTACCAAAAAAAACAACCGGACATTAAATAAGCAATTTTAAATGTTTAAATTCAATGAACCTTATAATACAACGAGTGATCGTGGTCAACGGGAGATAATTCATTGAGATTGGCGAATATTTCAAAGTTTCTGTCGCCCACACCTCTATTAAATTAAACTATAATCCATATAAAATAAGCTTTATCAATTTTTAATCAATGTATTTATTTTAATGTACACGTCTTTAAATTTATGTGACTGTTACTAAGGCATGAGGAGGGCATTCTAGGAATAAATGTATGATGCTGAATTGCGAATCTAACTTACGAAATACTAGTAAATAAAACCTAAGTTGTCGTTGTACTAGTTCTAATTTACCAGATATATTGAATTGGTAACCCGCTCATGTCTCCCAATTTTAATATGTTAGCAGTAATAAACGATCGTATGAAAACTTATTTAACCAATCATTTCCTTAATGACTGTACAAAGTCGATACCATTGCAATCTTCAACGTCTTAGCTATCCTATGATTTAGACATTTAAAGATTGATCCTTCAAGTCTTGTAATTTTGTTCTTACCTTTATTTGCTAAATTAGTTCTCTTTAACTATTCAGATATATTTTTTAACTATGTTTCGTTTAAATTTTAAAAATTTAACCACATTTTACAAAACAAATAATTCAATAATGAATCAATATATTTCTTATTTCATTTTCTTGCGTATTTTAGTTTATTTTGGCATTACAACTATTCACATGAGCTTCTCTGAATACTTCTTAATTTGCATGATAAAATATGAATATACATATATTCTTATAAGAGTTCTTACCTTTTCTTGATCTTTCTTGCTCTCTTTTTTCTGTTTTTCTTTCTGGTCTTTAATGGCATGGCAGGATAACACAGTGCACAATACAATAAGCATAAGCAATTTCATTTTGAATTATCAACTTTGAAGGTAGAAAATATGAGCAAATCTCTGTTTATATACCCTTATATTTGGGTGGCCATTTGGGCATTTTGGGAAGTTCTACCAAGAGAATTATTCATTTGGAATGTTCAGCAATCAATGTACAAATAAAAGTGCCAAACCAATACTAGTTCCGATTTCTCAGACTTTTTTTACATCCTACAAATCGGTCTTGACCATAATTCAGTGCCACAAAGTTTTTGTTTATTGTTTTGCAATCTTACTTACTATTTGACACCTATGTGTTAGGTAACTAATTGTCCAGTATCATACTACTGCTGGAATGTAGAGCCCATCATTAATTTAAGTGTCAGAGAAATTCCTGTAGTTACTCGGCTCCTAAGACAGCATTAAATGTGTCACAGTTTCTTAATTTACCATGCAACTGAATACTCGACAGTGTAAGCATATTAGCGGAAGCAAAGCGATAATCTATTTGCAATTTTGTAAATCTATGCGAAATTGGATATAAAAAGATAAATCAAAACATATATCTATAAAGGAATGAGCAATTTTAAAATATGGGGAAAAATATTAAAATAATCAAAAAAATTAAAGAAAAGCGAAATATGAATTGAATCAAATGCAATATTATGAACGTTGTAGTTTAGCGATACTTGATCTGATTTACAATAGTTGAATCCATTAATTTAAGACAATTATTATACCTTTCGTTTTTATTTTCTATAATGTTGTAAAATAATTTCTTGATAACTTGGTTTTTTTTTGGTACGGTAACCTCTATTTTATATGTTATACAGTCATGACAGTTCGTGCTGATATTGATATTCAATTCAGAAATTTATTAGTGCAATACACACATGAATACATGTAATTGAGAAGATAAACTCGCCTGGCTTATAGATTGTTACATGTTTACTGGTATTTCATGTCCTTCTTTTGGTGATAAGCGCACGTTTTGTTTTTGGGATTGTCGATGACCTTTACTGCGTTTTAGTAAAATTGTTTTATAATGGTGGCTAGATGGAAATACATGTATATAAATTACATCAAATAAACCAACACCAACCTTTTCCGTGCAATGAAAATTGTTAAAAGAAATAACTTGTCAGTCTGTCTGATCAACAAGGCGGATAAATTCAAAGCATGCATAAAGACAAAATCTGACAATGATATTCAATAAATTAAATGTAATAAATATATGGAATCAATGATCACGAGGATATAAGTTGCAATAAAATTACTGCTGTGATAATTGGCATCGTTTTCTAGTCTCTTCTTTATAAATTACCCTCTGACTAGATTTTTGTCGGTTAAATGATCATGATAATAGACGTATTTGAAAGACCTTTAAAATAATTTCAGATGTTTTGTTATGATTTTTTTTATTCACTTAAGCATTTTCAGACTTCTTGGTACCTTCACATATATACATCCCCTCTATTTATAAAACTGTTAGTATGAATGATAAGACCATGTTTCGGAAAGTCATAAATATTATAACATGTATATCCAGCAGTAAAAAGGGACAAAATAAAAACAAATGTCTAAAATATTTTTATTTAATTATTTGCATAAATTGATTGTATTGTAAAAAATATTTATGAAAAGATAAACGATAAATATGAATTTTTACTACATGTACTTCCAGACCTGACCAAATTTTCTTTCACATACACACATGATTCTTTTTTTATTGTTGACATAACATATCTTTTTTGTAGGCAAAAATATTCTTTTTGCGCTTCTTTGCGCCTACTTGGCGCTTCTTGTCGCTTCTCTTGGTGGTTCTTGTCGGTAAATAAGCGGACCGTAATTTCCCACTTAATCGAATTCATTTTTTCCGGGTTAGTAGAATAAAACAATCTGCTACTAAGTAGGAAATTTCCGATTTAAGCGCAAATCCGGGATAGTAGTATAACAGACGTACCCGAACATTATATGTCCTCTACTTTTGTAATATGAGTTCATCAAATTTTGTATAAAATAGGCGGAGAAAAAAGTAAATATTAATTAAAAAAGAGAAAGAAGCAAACATGTAATTATAAAGGATTGAACAATTAATTTCGCCGTCAAGAAAGAAACTATGTTTTAGATTCAATGTATAACTGTATGAATCTGATTGGTGGAGATTGAGGACTTAATATGTACATGTACTTCAATTCACTTTGTAAGTCCAAAGAACATATTTTATGAAGTGGAAAATTTATAGGATCGATCTTAAACACTCTCACAGGCGCATAGGCAAAAGTGCATATACGCATCAAAGGATTAGTATATACATTATGATTTGAAGATATTTTCGATATTTCTTTATTTTTAATAAATTCAATTTGAATGTATATGAACGTCTTCAGCTTATCCATATGAATCATCCATAATCTCATATTGCCAGATGTTAACACCAAGACTGACAGATTGTTAAAAGTAAATAGACATAAAGAAACCGATTACTACGTTAACTTAATGATTTCAATAAAATCTGATTATTCAAACTCCATTTAGACAATGACCTTTCAATTAGCCTTGCTATGAGGTATTTTTCAAGACTGAATTTGTTATGGCCTCTACCCTGAATGTCGGTCCCGGATGTTGGTACCCCAGGTTAAGTACCCACTTTGTGTAATTTTATACTAGATCAGATTTCAATTATAGAATTAGCGTATTTTTTGGGGTAATAGTAAAATAGACGCATAGCAGGTTCAAATTAGAAGAAAATCTGGCTTGGTTTAATAGGTCGGTTTATAATATCGTAAAATGATATACACATGTATTATGCGCTCATTTATTTTACTAGTAATGAACGTCTTGCTTTTTGGGGATAAGCGCAAGTTTTGTTTTTGGGGTTAGTCGATGATATTTTTCTGTTGCGACTAAACCCAAAATTTTGGGGATAGTCGATTTTTGGGGATAGTCGCCCTACAAACGTTTAAAGTTTACTTATTTCGTTTAACTTTATTTTATTGTTCATATTTATATTTATATTTAAAATGATTATATGCTCAATATTGGGCGCAATGTTTTGCAAATAAAATATCTTGTATCTTGTACGCCTGGGGCCAGGTTTTCGAAAGTATCACAAAGTTGGTCGTAAGACATATCGCATGTCATAAGTTACAACCATGTTGTGATGGTCATACGACTCATCCACAATCATTAGTGTGATCATGTTATGACCATCACAAGTCCCTGAAACATGTTAAAGTATAGTATATAACTGTTTTTGATACTTTATGTAACTGTACAATCATAATGGTAAAGTCCAATATTAAATGATAAATAAATATATAAAATAGAATAGTTAGCATTTTATATTGTAGACTTGTGAACTGTGCCTTATAAACCATTAGAAAGAACTCGGAGTCTATTATTATTTTAGATGAGACTGGGAAAATTTTTGTAGGACATAATTGGGTATGTGCAAACATATTGCATAGGTTGAAAATCATTAGCCATGACAATAAATTTTAAAAGGATTTGAATGTTTCTGGCCAAAATGTTATTCGAAAAATAATTATCTAATTAAAGGTGTCTTCTTTTTTTTTTGCTTTTAAAATATTTCCATTATAAAAATCTGCGCGACGGGTGTATTGTAATAGGCAAGCACTGCTTACTCTTCCGGGGCACATGAGTTCATTGTCGTTCAGATGTGGTTTGTGGCGTTGCGTTAAATATTTGTTGGTGCTTTTTTTTGTTTGCTGGTTAAAACTTTCTCTCTTTTGGATATGGAAATGCCCCTTTTATTAGTTCATCTTTTTTCCTCAGATTTAAAATATTTGTTGGCAAAAACCATGCCTTTCCTAATACTAGTATTCCTGTTGAATTTAATTAGTTTGAGTTTTTCTGTAAACGTTCCATTCAAAATTATGTTCTATAAACTTCCCATGTAGTCTTAAAAATTTATACAAGTAAACAGCAGTTATTTTAGATAGTTGCAATTCCAATATAATTATACTTGTGATCATCATAACTCAGTGCGACCATCTTACAACACCTCTGTAGGGGTCGTAAGATTTTGACAAATGTTGCGATGCATCGCAATTTACGATCCTTTCGAAAACACAGTTTAAGACTGCGACGTACCGTAAGAGCATCTTTCGACACGTCGTAGTCGTAAGATACCTTCGAAAACCTGGCCCCAGTCTTACATATTAGATGCGTGTACAGTCGTTCATAATTTAATTCAACTTATCCACTTCATTTTGAATTTTGCTTTAAACCAAACGTCTTAGACAAGAGCTGTTATTTAGCAAAAATTCTCACGCGTATATGATAAAAAAAATATATAATATTTTGGAAAAAAAGGATCGTACATACTGATAAGTTACATGATGATTAATTTATGGCAACTTGAAACAACTTAAAATAAATCGCAACATATTCAAAAAATTGCAGACGATGTAAAATTGTTTCACAAGTCAAAGCAAATATGAAAAGCTGATTTCGACATAACGTTAACCTAATGTAACAGATCCAGAGGAGGGCGGAGGGGGCGTACGCCACATTTAATCGGGAAATATTAATTTTTGTGTAAAATTGAAAAATCTGTCAAAGTCAAAAATGGCTGGATTCCGTTTAACAGGAAGTAGGTGAGCGACATACCTGAAATCGTATCCCACGTTATTGGACCCTACCCTGATGCTGTATACCAAATATCAAGTAGCTGTGATTAGTAGTTGCTGAGAAAACTGTTACGAAAATTTCTTCCCCGCCCGCACGCCGCCCGCCCGACACCATTTTATTACCCGGATTTTTCACTCCGTGAAATCCGACCAAAAACTACTATAAATTTGACATTTTTTCAATTACGCCCACCCCTTTTCATTGAACTCTGGAATCGTCCCTGTGTTTGCATCTTTATATAAAGGAAGAAAGCTTAAAAACAGCAACTATTTCATATGAAGACGCAGCCTCCATATTCCAGCCGCAACTTAGAGATCAACAAGAGAAAACAGTTAAGCAACAGTCGTCATTGATCGCCGCATTGCATTTGCCTTATGCCAAAAAAAGAATATTCGTAGAACAATTCATATGATATTAAGATTTAACCAACTTGTTCTCCTCATAACCTTCATTTGACATTTGACAAGTAATTTTTTAACCATAAAAAATACCATAAGGACGTATCATGTCCATTTAAACCCTTTTTTTTCAAAGTTCAAATTATACAATTAAAATCTATGGATACAGGAATCACTAGAAATTGAAGTAATGCCATAATACCGTTATAAACCAAGTGAACCTAAAATATCAATAACAAAAATAAGAAGTTAGGAATGTATGGTTTCCTAGATATATGAACTTGAACAATATAGAAACCAACACAAACAGTTTTCATACAAACATTTCAAATTTTGTTGCTTGAACCTGTATCAAACCAGGACCATTCTTCTTTAAACCAATTTCTTTCAATTTAAACTTTGTTTACTTATATATAGCGGCTTCTCTTTTTGAACAGATAAAATTGATCATCACTGATCGCTAAATTTCTTGCTACCTTTCTTGAATCAATAGTCACTTTTTATATCTGGATTTGAATTGATAATCGTGCATGTTTTCACATAATATGATAAAAATGAAAGATCTAAAAAGCTTCAGAAATAATTGTGAGGTCTTTCCCTTTCCAAACATGAAACATTTCTATTTCCCCAATTTCAACACACTTAAGATGCGTTTTATGGTAAACTTAACAGTGAGGTTTAAAGAGAATGTTTATGTGGCCAATCATTCTTATTGAAAAACAATAATACTGATTATCAAAGAAAAGCGTTTCTTTTCTTTGATTATTGGTGTCATATTTAAACCGTGGTTGTATAAATAAAGGTGATAACAAAATTACCAAACTTGGAGGATCAATCTCAATGTCAAAGAGAAAAGACAAACCATTGAAGACACACCGGTAAAATTAAAGATCGCAATGGTCCTGACTTGGTACAGGCATTTCAAATGAAATGGTGGGTTAAACCAGATTTTATTGCGCGCGAAACCTCACTCTGCAATTGTGAACTTAGGGTCCGATATTGACACGAAGAACGGTTGCGAAGACACAAAAGGGAAAATAAGATAATTAGATAATTAGATGACCATCTCAGTACAACAATTAGCAAAACACTAATCAAAACAATCACTAAACCATTATGTTTAACAAAATTTTTAATTTTTCCAATGGTTGATATCGAAGGAATTTTTTAGGGACTGTATGAGATGGATTTTTCTTGTATAGCCTTGGTCTAACAGTCGGCCATGGAGATATATAAAAATCAGAAAAAAAATTGTACAAGCCCTGGCATATTCAATATGTTGTGAAATATAAGCACCGTGAGCAGGTAAAGTAGGTATGTTGATTTCAAGGTTAGGAAAATTAATCATAATTCAAAGTCGTCTCAATTATCGTTATTTTTTCTACTGAGATTACATCTCTGGTCATATTCGAGATGCAAATTCAAGAATAATCTGCAACTGGATTCGGTGGTTTCCTTAATCTCCGGCGGATATAACAAAGGTTTCCATCTACCAATCGAAGCGTTGTTTACAGGGAGAGGACATTAAGTGAGATTAAAGAACCTCATCTCTTTCATTTTATTGTTCTTTAAGAGTTCTTGAAGATATCTAGTCTCGTAAGATTATAAAAACATATCGGCCAGGAAAGGAGCACAATTTGCGCCCATTGGAATGCCAAATTTTTGTTGACAAATTTCTCCTCCAAATGTGACAAATACAGAGAATCTCCAAACTGGTTACTTTAACATTCACACTTTTAATAGACATCTATTAAAATGACATTGTCAAATATGCGTTGGGTCCGTCAACTAATTCTACTCTTTCTATCGAAGTGCATGTATTCTAATAGTGAAAAGCTTCAGACAAATAACCTTCCATATGAGGTATCGTAGTAACGGCCCGTAAACGTACGTATGCAGGACTGAAAGCTAACATACAGAAACCTTAAAGCATGAAAACTTTGATATGTGGTATCGTTAACAACAGTCCATACACGTACATAGTGTGTATGCAGGACTGACATCTATTCATGACAAACCTTATATCATAAACACTTTTATATGTTGCATTCATTGTGAACAACAGTCCATACAAGTGCATAGTGTGTATGCAGGACTGACATCTATTCATGACAAACCTTATATCACAGACAATTTTATATGTGGTATTGTGAACAACAGTCCATACATGTGCATAGTATGTATGTAGGACTGACAGCTATTGTTGACAAACCTCAACTCATAAGTTCTTTTATATGTGGTATTGTGAACAACAGCCCATACACGTACATAGTATGTATCCAGGACTGACAGCTACTCTTGACAAACCTTAAATCATATACACTTTTATATGTTGTATTGTGAACAACAGTCCATACAAGTGCATAGTATGTATGCATGACTGACATTTATTTATGACAAACCTTAACACTTTTATATGTGGTATTGTGAACAACAGTCCATACACGTACATAGTATGTATCCAGGACTGACAGCTACTCTTGACAAACCTCAAATCATAAGTTCTTTTATATGTTGTATTGTGAACAACAGTCCATACACGTACATAGTATGTATGCAGGACTGACAGCTACTCTTGACAAACCTTTAATCATAAACTCTTTTATATTTTGTTTTGTAACGATAGTCCATATACAAATATAGTATGTTAGAAAGACTGGCAGCTATTATAAGTAAATCAAGCCCTTGCATCTTTGTTTTTATTGTTCTATGCCCTTCATATTCATATAGTGTGGTATTTTCTTTTGGTTAGAGTGTCTTTGATTAGTCTTGTATAGAAGAAAAAGCGTGTTAGGCTTATCGAACTTTGTAACCTTGAACTTCTCTGTACTGAAAAATATCAAGTCAGGTAGTAATTAAAATGGATTCAATGGACCATTTGATAAGTAATTATTAGACAATGAATGAGTGAGAACCATTTAAATTTGTACTAAATTGATATGCTTCAAGATTTCATACAAACAACATGTGTGTCATGGATCACCAACTTTACTGACCTAATATTAGACCTCTTCCTCCTCTTAAGACAAATGACAAAACTTGAGGCCTCATTTAAATTCACCTTAAAAAGGTACCACTATTTAGAAATTAGGTGTAAACAGTAAAATGCATCATTATATGAACGGAAAAAGAATAATATGGTATTTTATTGCAAAAATGTGCCCTAAAGCAGCTGAACAAAACATACAATAAGATGAGTTAATAAAAAGATTTTTCAAGATCAATTAAATTTTCCAGATCCATATTTGTCAATTTCATAAAAAAAACCAGTACAAACAAGCAAATAAATGATATTTTTAACAAATTCTTGTTTGAATCAAAATATTGTTGATCTCATCTATGATCCTTTAATGTTGAAATGTACACTTTGTTTCTTCCACCACTGTCAGCTGTGCAATGGAATACTGTAAAAAAAGAACAGAAGTAAACATATTGCAAAACCCTTCTATTTGCCAAACACAGTGTTATAAACTTACTCTTGATTTTGTTAAATAAGAATAACCTAAGTCAACAAATAAAAATTAAAACATTAATTTAATACCACAATTTCCAACAAATAAAACACAGACATTTCAAAGAAGTTGTTTTAAAGTTGTTTATGTTGTTGAAATATTTCTTAGATGATTACTGGTATTGATTGTTTACCATTTTACAATTTAGTTTTTAAAGAAATTAAAACAAAAAATCTTACCAAGAAGTGATCACTGTATTCATTCCTGTGACCTTTCTGGGATTCAAACTAGACAATTTCCTGACCTTGGAACTGTTGTGCTACTGTAGTAAC
Source organism: Arcuatula senhousia (assembly GCA_963971305.1). Lineage (NCBI taxonomy): Eukaryota > Metazoa > Mollusca > Bivalvia > Mytilida > Mytilidae > Arcuatula > Arcuatula senhousia. The sequence goes on along the minus strand of OZ020303.1, from coordinate 55,492,229 downwards.
CCTATAAATAATAATAAAAATAAATGTCTGTTTCATAACACAACATGTAGCAGTCAATTGTTGAAGTTTTAATTCTGATTCATATAATATCAGAGTGGTATGTGAAGTGTGAGTGTTGGACTGGCAATGTTCCACATGTAATGTAGCCTTATTGGTGATATAAACGTATGTGGTAATTTTTGATACAATCCAAGAGGTATAAATTATGTCAGTTAGACTGACAAATTTATACAAGTACATGTAGCCTAATGATATTGTTGTATAGGGAACTATATGCTACAGTCTATGCTGTATATAATATGTTAGTTGGGCTGGTAATGTTGTATTTGTACATGCAGTCTTGTGATATTTTATATGTGGTATTTGGAGAACAGTCTTAGAGGTATATAATGTGTGTGTGTTGGAATGACAATGTTATACATACATATACATATAGCCTGATGATATTATTGTATGTGGTTTTATATGTAACAGTCCATGTGGTATATAATGTGTCTATTGGACTGACAATGTTATAAATGTACATGTAACTTTGTTTTTGTTGTGTGTGGTATTATATGTAACAGTCCATGTGGTATAAAATGTGTCTGCTGGACTGACAATGTTATAAATGTACATGCAGCTTTGATATTGATCTTGTATGTGGTATTATATGTAACAGTCTGTGTGGTATATAATGTGTCTGTTGGACTGTCAGTATTGTACATGTACATGCAGCATTGGTATTGATCTAGTATGTGGTATTATATGTAACAGTCTGTGTGGTACATAATGTGTCTGTTGGACTGACAATGATATACATGTACATGCAACTTTGGTATTGTTGTTTGTGGTATTATATGTAACAGTCTGTGTGGTATACAATGTGTCTGCTGGACTGACAATGTTATAAATGTACATGCAGCTTTGATATTGATTAAGTATGTGGAATTATATGTAACAGTCTGTGTGGAACATAATGTGTAGGTTGCACTGACAATGGTATACATAAACATGCTGCTTTGATATTGATCTAGTATGTGGTATTATATGTAACAGTGATCAGTCTGTGTGGTATATAATGTGTCTGTTGGACTGACAATGTTATACATGAACATGTAGCTTTGATATTGATTTAGTATGTGGTATTATATGTAACAGTCTGTATGGTATATAATGTGTCTGTTGGACTGACAATGGTATACATGTACATGCAGCTTTGATATTGATCTAGTATGTGGTATTATATGTAACAGTCTGTGTGGTACATAATGTGTATGTTGGACTGACAATGTTATACATGAACATGTAGCTTGATATTGATTTAGTATGTTGTATTATATGTATCAGTCTGTGTGGTATATAATGTGTCTGTTGGACTGACAATGGTATACATGTACATGCAGCTTTGATATTGATCTAGTATGTGGTATTATATGTAACAGTCTGTATGGTACATAATGTGTCTGTTGGACTGACAATGGTATACATGTACATGCAGCTTTGGTATTGATCTAGTATGTGGTATCATATGTAACAGTCTGTGTGGTACATAATGTGTCTGTTGGGCTGACAATGTTATACATAAACATGCAACTTTGATATAGATCTAGTATGTTGTATTATATGTATCAGTCTGTGTGGTACATAATGTGTCTGTTGGACTGACAATGTTATACATGTACATGCAGCTTTGATATAGATCTAGTATGTGGTATTATATGTATCAGTCTGTGTGGTATATAATGTGTCTGTTGGACTGACAATGGTATACATGTACATGCAGCTTTGATATAGATCTACATGTAGTATGTGGTATTATATGTAACAGTCTGTGTGGTATATAATGTGTCTGTTGGACTGACAATGGTATACATGTACATGTAGCTTTGATATAGATCTAGTATGTGGTATTTTATGTAACAGTCTGTGTGGTACATAATGTGTCTGCTGGACTGACAATGTTATACATGTACATGCAGCTTTGGTATTGATCTAGTATGTTGTATTATATGTAACAGTCTGTGTGGTACATAATGTGTCTGCTGGACTGACAATGTTATTCATGTACATGCAACTTTGGTATAGTTGTTCGGGTATTTTATGTAACAGTCTGTGTGGTATTATAACGTGTCTGTTGGACTGACAATGTTATACATGTACATGCAACTTTGGTATTGTTGTTTGTGGTATTATATGTAACAGTCTGTGTGGTATACAATGTGTCCGTTGGACTGACAATGTTGTACATGTACATGCAGCATTGGTATTGATCTAGTATGTGAAATCATATGTAACAGTCTGTGTGGTATATAATGTGTCTGTTGGACTGACAATGTTATACATAAAAATGCAACTTTGATATAGATCTAGTATGTGGTATTATATGTAACATAATGTGTCTGTTGGACTGACAATGTTATACATGTACATGCACCTTTAATATAGATCTAGTATGTGGTATTATATGTAATAGTCTGTGTGGTACATAATGTGTCTGCTGGACTGACAATGTTATACATGTACATGCAGCTTTGATATAGATCTAGTATGTGGTATTATATGTAACAGTCTGTATGGTATATAATGTGTCTGTTGGACTGACAATGTTATACATGTACATGCAACTTTGGTATAGATCTACATGTAGTATGTGGTATTATATGTAACAGTCTGTGTGGTACATAATGTGTCTGTTGGACTGACAATGTTATACATGTACATGTAGCTCTGATATAGATCTACATGTAGTATGTGGTATTATATGTAACAGTCTGTGTGGTACATATGGTGTCTGTTGGACTGACAATGTTATACATGTACATGCAACTTTGGTATTGTTGTTTGTGGTATTATATGTAACAGTCTGTGTGGTACATAATGTGTCTGTTGGACTGACATTGTTGTACATGTATATGCAGCTTTGGTATTGATCTAGTATGTGGTATTATACATGTATGTAGCAGTCTGTGTGGTACATAATGTGTCTGTTGGACTGATAATGTTATACATGTACATGAACCTTTAATATAGATCTAGTATGTGGTATTATATGCAACAGTCTGTGTGGAACATAATGTGTCTGTTGGACTGACAATGTTATACATGTATATGCAGCTTTGATATAGATCTAGTATGTGGTATTATATGTAACAGTCTGTGTGGTACATAATGTGTCTGTTGGACTGACAATGTTATACATGTACATGCACCTTTAATATAGATCTAGTATGTGGTATTATATGTAGCAGTCTGTGTGGTACATAATGTGTTTGTTGGACTGACAATGTTATACATGTACATGCACCTTTAATATAGATCTAGTATGTGGTATTATATGTAACAGTCTGTGTGGTACATAATGTGTCTGTTGGACTGACAATGTTATACATGTACATGCAACTTTGATATAGATCTAGTATGTGCTATTATATGTAACAGTCTGTGTGGTACATAATGTGTCTGTTGGACTGACAATGTTATACATGTACATGTAGCTTTGATATTGATTTAGTAAGTGGTATTATGAGCCACAGTCCAAGTGTAATATAATGTGTGTGTTGGACTGAGCGTTATACATGTAGCATTGTGATTTTGTTGTTTATGGCTATACATGTATACGCTACAGTCCATGGGATATATAATGTGTCTGTTACACTGACAATGCTTTATTTATTCATGACATTGTTGTTTTTTTCTAGTTTTTGCTGTGGTATATGTTGCATATTTATTTTTCCTAACCCAGTCTAAACAAGATATGTAAATACTGTTATGTGTACCTTTTTGTTCTGACTAGTGTCCAACTTCATTTTATTCATTCATGTAGTGTTTCTTGAAACTCTTTGCCAGGGAGCTGTTGTGGTACTGCAGGTACCCTACAAAAAAAGACATGGCTGTTAAGTAATGCATGTAGCAGTTAGTTGTATTATGAAATGTGGGTCGAACAATTATTACACAGGGTTTTTCTATTTAGGTCCCATATAATTCTGAGATTTTTATATGAGACCTTAAATACACAAATATGTGTTATGCTCTTCATATAAGGGGGGGGTAAGAGGGGGTCTCATGATGGACTACTGTAGAAATAAAACACTAAATCCCGCACTCCAGGAAAATTACTGGTGCAAAAAAAAACCCATAAAAATCCAGAATTCCCACAGTTTTATTGGTTAAATTGGGAATTTCTGGTGAAAAATAGGCCTTTCCTGCTGTTCAAATAATAAAAATTTGCAAATTATGTTTACGGGGGCGGATCCAGAGGTTCGCGAAAGGGGGGCGTAATTGCTAAAAATGTCAGATTTGGATTAAAATTTGAAGTTGCTTGGTCAATATTATAAAGAAAAAAATTAAATCTATCAATTAAAGGGGGCGTACCCCCCCCTCTCCGCCCCCTCTGAGTCCACAACTGGTTTATGAGTTCGATTATAACATTGTTGTTTTTTCAAAATTTGTCAAAAATGTTCGTAATATACTTTCATGAGTTCCTGCGAGTAAGCAAGAATTACTAAGAGTTATTGCAAGTCATTGCAAAATACCAGTTGCAAGCTCATAAGGAAAAGCCATAAAATGTGCAATAAAAACAGGTGTAATGAAGATACTGTTTTATATATGTGACATGTGTCAGGTTGCTCTTGGTGTCGATTACTAATTAGCAGTTAATGGTACTCTTGCTTTTATCGCGTATGTTGTTCATATTTTCCTTATTAAGCCCTGTAAATGCAGTCAAAGTCACTTTTAAAATGTTTCTCATTATTTCGTTATTGTCATTCCATCAACATTCCCTTTATTGACCTTTACTCTTTTCTAATTTTCAAATTGGAGAATACCCCCATGAAAGAACACATCTGATTGGTCATTATAAATTGACGTCACAGTCCTACAGTCCAGTCCTACAAGCTTTTTTACGTATTTTAATAACTCATCGGAACGAGGATTTAGAGTTGCAGTTCTTTGATAGATGGCAACACCTCGTGTTTCATTGATTTTCGCTTGTTGATTAAAATTACCCAACATTCATATACTAACTCTAACATTTTGATTAAATAGGTGAAGGAAATTTGCATATTGGCTATTATTGTTGAAGTTTACACTGCAAAACTTTTCTACAAACGTTTTCAATTTGAATTATAACAGCATTTTATAGCAGAACTATAAGATTTCAAAATATTGGAAAGACCAAGACTTGAAAATGTGTTTTGTATTGAAAGTTGATATTTTTGGGATCGGATTTTTTAAACATTATATGTATTTTCAATGAATATACGTATATGGTACGAATATTTTCTATGCAAATTATTTTCACCAATATGAGGAAATATCAAAAGATGGTGCTTTGAAATAGTGCTTGATGACAAGAGAATTGGTATATTTATGCGCCTGTAGAAGATAAACGCTATCGTCTTGTAATATGTGCAGATTCCATATTTGTGAATTTTTTGGCTTTTTTCTTTCTTTTCAAGAGTCGTGCTTTTTTAACCATTTAAAGCTTACATATTTTACCGTATCACCTTAATACTGATTACAATAGTTGCAGAAATGTGTCTCATGAAAGTCCATGTGGGATGCCGTGATTCCGATATATTTTTCAAAGTTTTATTGTAGTGGTAAACCTATATGCAGCAAATCTAAAACTTTCTGTATATTTGAGAAGAAAACAGACAAAAATTTCAGTGTTTAAAAACTTTCCGACTATATCTTTTAAACTGTCTGTACCAATTCGGACCATTTCGATCTTCAATTTCTCCGTTATGTCTGCCTTGCTTTGTCTTCTCTTTGACATTTGAGATTGATCCTCCAAAATCCATCGTTTTGTTATTACCTTTATCAGACATGAATAGTCTAAGTATAGAGGTTTCTTTTAAATCATTTTATTCTAAATGCACACTTCTCAAGAGCCAAGAGCATCCTTATCAATATACAGAAGATTTATTTTTCATGTTTAAAATTATAGATAGCGAGGTAGTAAGTCGTTACGTGCGTGAAGTCATGGCCTGTGAAGGGGAGAAGTTAATCGTTACGTGTGGGTAGTCATGACCTGTGAAGGGAAGATACAACAGAGCAGAAAATACAGCACATTTTACGAGTGGTTGAAATTAAAAATCATTTTTTGTAGAAACACTGCGAAATAATAACGTTTATATTTTACATTTGAAAACGGAGAAAATCATGCGACAGTTTTTGAAAAAAAAATCAAATGGACTTTCTTTGTCTGAAATGAAAAAAGAAAAAAAATATCTCAATTCTCAATTACTACTATAACCTGAAGTTTTTTCCCGGGCAAGAAAAGGAACGTATGGCTACGAACCCGTTAAAACGATACATATATTTTCTTTCTACTGAATACTTTTGTTCGTAAAACTTAAAACTTGAATTTTTAGATAAAATAATATTTGTTCATTGAAACGCATGGATCCTGTTCAATTTGTTTTAGTATTTATTACCAATATCAGCCAATAAAGAAGCTCGAAGATGTCAGTTACGTTCCTGTAACAGAAGGAGCTACCAAAAAATACGATAATATTTCATGTTCTTACTTTAAATCCCGACATTAAATAATTATTAAGGACAGAAAATGTAGACCGAAAAAAAAATTGGTTCATCAGTGTCTTAGATTTTTATATGTTTGTGTTTCCAAAATTCAATGTTAGATATACAAACTTGGCTTAAAATATTTGCCTTTATGATAATTTGATAGCATGTGGAATACATGTAAATAAACAAAACATCACTTATTGTGTGAATATTCTTTCTACGCGTTTAGGCTTCAAAGGGCTTTTTAATATGGAACAGGGAAAACAACAATACAAGGAATCGGGACAGATCGGAACGAGGATTTAGAGTTGCAGTTCTTTGATAGATGGCAACACCTCGTGTTTTCTGAGTAGAGAGAGTCAGATATGATTGCGATTGATTTTCGCTTGTTGATTAAAATTACCCAACATTCATATACTAACTCTAACATTTTGATTAAATAGGTGAAGGAAATTTGCATATTGGCTATTATTGTTGAAGTTTACACTGCAAAACTTTTCTACAAACGTTTTCAATTTGAATTATAACAGCATTTTATAGCAGAACTATAAGATTTCAAAATATTGGAAAGACCAAGACTTGAAAATGTGTTTTGTATTGAAAGTTGATATTTTTGGGATCGGATTTTTTAAACATTATATGTATTTTCAATGAATATACGTATATGGTACGAATATTTTCTATGCAAATTATTTTCACCAATATGAGGAAATATCAAAAGATGGTGCTTTGAAATAGTGCTTGATGACAAGAGAATTGGTATATCTATGCGCCTGTAGAAGATAAACGCTATCGTCTTGTAATATGTGCAGATTCCATATTTGTGAATTTTTTGGCTTTTTTCTTTCTTTTCAAGAGTCGTGCTTTTTTAACCATTTAAAGCTTACATATTTTACCGTATCACCTTAATACTGATTACAATAGTTGCAGAAATGTGTCTCATGAAAGTCCATGTGGGATGCCGTGATTCCGATATATTTTTCAAAGTTTTATTGTAGTGGTAAACCTATATGCAGCAAATCTAAAACTTTCTGTATATTTGAGAAGAAAACAGACAAAAATTTCAGTGTTTAAAAACTTTCAAACCTGGTTTATCCGACTATATCTTTTAAACTGTCTGTACCAATTCGGACCATTTCGATCTTCAATTTCTCCGTTATGTCTGCCTTGCTTTGTCTTCTCTTTGACATTTGAGATTGATCCTCCAAAATCCATCGTTTTGTTATTACCTTTTTCAGACATGAATAGTCTAAGTATAGAGGTTTCTTTTAAATCATTTTATTCTAAATGCACACTTCTCAAGAGCCAAGAGCATCCTTATCAATATACAGAAGATTTATTTTTCATGTTTAAAATTATAGATAGCGAGGTAGTAAGTCGTTACGTGCGTGAAGTCATGGCCTGTGAAGGGGAGAAGTTAATCGTTACGTGTGGGTAGTCATGACCTGTGAAGGGAAGATACAACAGAGCAGAAAATACAGCACATTTTACGAGTGGTTGAAATTAAAAATCATTTTTTGTAGAAACACTGCGAAATAATAACGTTTATATTTTACATTTGAAAACGGAGAAAATCATGCGACAGTTTTTGAAAAAAAATCAAATGGACTTTCTTTGTCTGAAATAAAAAAAGAAAAAAAATATCTCAATTCTCAATTACTACTATAACCTGAAGTTTTTTCCCGGGCAAGAAAAGGAACGTATGGCTACGAACCCGTTAAAACGATACATATATTTTCTTTCTACTGAATACTTTTGTTCGTAAAACTTAAAACTTGAATTTTTAGATAAAATAATATTTGTTCATTGAAACGCATGGATCCTGTTCAATTTGTTTTAGTATTTATTACCAATATCAGCCAATAAAGAAGCTCGAAGATGTCAGTTACGTTCCTGTAACAGAAGGAGCTACCAAAAAATACGATAATATTTCATGTTCTTACTTTAAATCCCGACATTAAATAATTATTAAGGACAGAAAATGTAGACCGAAAAAAAAATTGGTTCATCAGTGTCTTAGATTTTTATATGTTTGTGTTTCCAAAATTCAATGTTAGATATACAAACTTGGCTTAAAATATTTGCCTTTATGATAATTTGATAGCATGTGGAATACATGTAAATAAACAAAACATCACTTATTGTGTGAATATTCTTTCTACGCGTTTAGGCTTCAAAGGGCTTTTTAATATGGAACAGGGAAAACAACAATACAAGGAATCGGGACAGATCGGAACGAGGATTTAGAGTTGCAGTTCTTTGATAGATGGCAACACCTCGTGTTTTCTGAGTAGAGAGAGTCAGATATGATTGCGATTGATTTTCGCTTGTTGATTAAAATTACCCAACATTCATATACTAACTCTAACATTTTGATTAAATAGGTGAAGGAAATTTGCATATTGGCTATTATTGTTGAAGTTTACACTGCAAAATTTTTCTACAAACGTTTTCAATTTGAATTATAACAGCATTTTATAGCAGAACTATAAGATTTCAAAATATTGGAAAGACCAAGACTTGAAAATGTGTTTTGTATTGAAAGTTGATATTTTTGGGATCGGATTTTTTAAACATTATATGTATTTTCAATGAATATACGTATATGGTACGAATATTTTCTATGCAAATTATTTTCACCAATATGAGGAAATATCAAAAGATGGTGCTTTGAAATAGTGCTTGATGACAAGATAATTGGTATATCTATGCACCTGTAGAAGATAAACGCTATCGTCTTGTAATATGTGCAGATTCCATATTTGTGATTTTTTTGGCTTTTTTCTTTCTTTTCAAGAGTCGTGCTTTTTTAACCATTTAAAGCTTACATATTTTACCGTATCACCTTAATACTGATTACAATAGTTGCAGAAATGTGTCTCATGAAAGTCCATGTGGGATGCCGTGATTCCGATATATTTTTCAAAGTTTTATTGTAGTGGTAAACCTATATGCAGCAAATCTAAAACTTTCTGTATATTTGAGAAGAAAACAGACAAAAATTTCAGTGTTTAAAAACTTTCAAACCTGGTTTATCCGACTATATCTTTTAAACTGTCTGTACCAATTCGGACCATTTCGATCTTCAATTTCTCCGTTATGTCTGCCTTGCTTTGTCTTCTCTTTGACATTTGAGATTGATCCTCCAAAATCCATCGTTTTGTTATTACCTTTATCAGACATGAATAGTCTAAGTATAGAGGTTTCTTTTAAATCATTTTATTCTAAATGCACACTTCTCAAGAGCCAAGAGCATCCTTATCAATATACAGAAGATTTATTTTTCATGTTTAAAATTATAGATAGCGAGGTAGTAAGTCGTTACGTGCGTGAAGTCATGGCCTGTGAAGGGGAGAAGTTAATCGTTACGTGTGGGTAGTCATGACCTGTGAAGGGAAGATACAACAGAGCAGAAAATACAGCACATTTTACGAGTGGTTGAAATTAAAAATCATTTCTTGTAGAAACACTGCGAAATAATAACGTTTATATTTTACATTTGAAAACGGAGAAAATCATGCGACAGTTTTTGAAAAAAAATCAAATGGACTTTCTTTTGTCTGAAATGAAAAAAGAAAAAAAAATATCTCAATTCTCAATTACTACTATAACCTGAAGTTTTTTCCCGGGCAAGAAAAGGAACGTATGGCTACGAACCCGTTAAAACGATACATATATTTTCTTTCTACTGAATACTTTTGTTCGTAAAACTTAAAACTTGAATTTTTAGATAAAATAATATTTGTTCATTGAAACGCATGGATCCTGTTCAATTTGTTTTAGTATTTATTACCAATATCAGCCAATAAAGAAGCTCGAAGATGTCAGTTACGTTCCTGTAACAGAAGGAGCTACCAAAAATACGATAATATTTCATGTTTTTACTTTAAATCCCGACATTAAATAATTATTAAGGACAGAAAATGTAGACCGAAAAAAAAATTGGTTCATCAGTGTCTTAGATTTTTATATGTTTGTGTTTCCAAAATTCAATGTTAGATATACAAACTTGGCTTAAAATATTTGCCTTTATGATAATTTGATAGCATGTGGAATACATGTAAATAAACAAAACATCACTTATTGTGTGAATATTCTTTCTACGCGTTTAGGCTTCAAAGGGCTTTTTAATATGGAACAGGGAAAACAACAATACAAGGAATCGGGACAGATCGGAACGAGGATTTAGAGCTGCAGTTCTTTGATAGATGGCAACACCTCGTGTTTTCTGAGTAGAGAGAGTCAGATATGATTGCGATTGATTTTCGCTTGTTGATTAAAATTACCCAACATTCATATACTAACTCTAACATTTTGATTAAATAGGTGAAGGAAATTTGCATATTGGCTATTATTGTTGAAGTTTACACTGCAAAATTTTTCTACAAACGTTTTCAATTTGAATTATAACAGCATTTTATAGCAGAACTATAAGATTTCAAAATATTGGAAAGACCAAGACTTGAAAATGTGTTTTGTATTGAAAGTTGATATTTTTGGGATCGGATTTTTTAAACATTATATGTATTTTCAATGAATATACGTATATGGTACGAATATTTTCTATGCAAATTATTTTCACCAATATGAGGAAATATCAAAAGATGGTGCTTTGAAATAGTGCTTGATGACAAGAGAATTGGTATATCTATGCGCCTGTAGAAGATACACGCTATCGTCTTGTAATATGTGCAGATTCCATATTTGTGAATTTTTTGGCTTTTTTCTTTCTTTTCAAGAGTCGTGCTTTTTTAACCATTTAAAGCTTACATATTTTACCGTATCACCTTAATACTGATTACAATAGTTGCAGAAATGTGTCTCATGAAAGTCCATGTGGGATGCCGTGATTCCGATATATTTTTCAAAGTTTTATTGTAGTGGTAAACCTATATGCAGCAAATCTAAAACTTTCTGTATATTTGAGAAGAAAACAGACAAAAATTTCAGTGTTTAAAAACTTTCAAACCTGGTTTATCCGACTATATCTTTTAAACTGTCTGTACCAATTCGGACCATTTCGATCTTCAATTTCTCCGTTATGTCTGCCTTGCTTTGTCTTCTCTTTGACATTTGAGATTGATCCTCCAAAATCCATCGTTTTGTTATTACCTTTATCAGACATGAATAGTCTAAGTATAGAGGTTTCTTTTAAATCATTTTATTCTAAATGCACACTTCTCAAGAGCCAAGAGCATCCTTATCAATATACAAAAGATTTATTTTTCATGTTTAAAATTATAGATAGCGAGGTAGTAAGTCGTTACGTGCGTGAAGTCATGGCCTGTGAAGGGGAGAAGTTAATCGTTACGTGTGGGTAGTCATGACCTGTGAAGGGAAGATACAACAGAGCAGAAAATACAGCACTTTTTACGAGTGGTTGAAATTAAAAATCATTTCTTGTAGAAACACTGCGAAATAATAACGTTTATATTTTACATTTGAAAACGGAGAAAATCATGCGACAGTTTTTGAAAAAAAATCAAATGGACTTTCTTTGTCTGAAATGAAAAAAGAAAAAAAAATATCTCAATTCTCAACTACTACTATAACCTGAAGTTTTTTCCCGGGCAAGAAAAGGAACGTATGGCTACGAACCCGTTAAAACGATACATATATTTTCTTTCTACTGAATACTTTCGTTCGTAAAACTTAAAACATGAATTTTTAGATAAAATAATATTTGTTTATTGAAACGCATGGATCCTGTTCAATTTGTTTTAGTATTTATTACCAATATCAGCCAATAAAGAAGCTCGAAGATGTCAGTTACGTTCCTGTAACAGAAGGAGCTACCAAAAAATACGATAATATTTCATGTTCTTACTTTAAATCCCGACATTAAATAATTATTAAGGACAGAAAATGTAGACCGAAAAAAAAATTGGTTCATCAGTGTCTTAGATTTTTATATGTTTGTGTTTCCAAAATTCAATGTTAGATATACAAACTTGGCTTAAAATATTTGCCTTTATGATAATTTGATAGCATGTGGAATACATGTAAATAAACAAAACATCACTTATTGTGTGAATATTCTTTCTACACGTTTAGGCTTCAAAGGGCTTTTTAATATGGAACAGGGAAAACAACAATACAAGGAATCGGGACAGATCGGAACGAGGATTTAGAGTTGCAGTTCTTTGATAGATGGCAACACCTCGTGTTTTCTGAGTAGAGAGAGTCAGATATGATTGCGATTGATTTTCGCTTGTTGATTAAAATTACCCAACATTCATATACTAACTCTAACATTTTGATTAAATAGGTGAAGGAAATTTGCATATTGGCTATTATTGTTGAAGTTTACACTGCAAAATTTTTCTACAAACGTTTTCAATTTGAATTATAACAGCATTTTATAGCAGAACTATAAGATTTCAAAATATTGGAAATACCAAGACTTGAAAATGTGTTTAATATTGAAAGTTGATATTTTTGGGATCGGATTTTTTAAACATTATATGTATTTTCAATGAATATACGTATATGGTACGAATATTTTCTATGCAAATTATTTTCACCAATATGAGGAAATATCAAAAGATGGTGCTTTGAAATAGTGCTTGATGACAAGAGAATTGGTATATCTATGCGCCTGTAGAAGATAAACGCTATCGTCTTGTAATATGTGCAGATTCCATATTTTTGATTTTTTTGGCTTTTTTCTTTCTTTTCAAGAGTCGTGCTTTTTTAACCATTTAAAGCTTACATATTTTACCGTATCACCTTAATACTGATTACAATAGTTGCAGAAATGTGTCTCATGAAAGTCCATGTGGGATGCCGTGATTCCGATATATTTTTCAAAGTTTTATTGTAGTGGTAAACCTATATGCAGCAAATCTAAAACTTTCTGTATATTTGAGAAGAAAACAGACAAAAATTTCAGTGTTTAAAAACTTTCAAACCTGGTTTATCCGACTATATCTTTTAAACTGTCTGTACCAATTCGGACCATTTCGATCTTCAATTTCTCCGTTATGTCTGCCTTGCTTTGTCTTCTCTTTGACATTTGAGATTGATCCTCCAAAATCCATCGTTTTGTTATTACCTTTATCAGACATGAATAGTCTAAGTATAGAGGTTTCTTTTAAATCATTTTATTCTAAATGCACACTTCTCAAGAGCCAAGAGCATCCTTATCAATATACAGAAGATTTATTTTTCATGTTTAAAATTATAGATAGCGAGGTAGTAAGTCGTTACGTGCGTGAAGTCATGGCCTGTGAAGGGGAGAAGTTAATCGTTACGTGTGGGTAGTCATGATCTGTGAAGGGAAGATACAGCAGAGCAGAAAATACAGCACATTTTACGAGTGGTTGAAATTAAAAATCATTTCTTGTAGAAACACTGCGAAATAATAACGTTTATATTTTACATTTGAAAACGGAGAAAACCATGCGACAGTTTTTGAAAAAAAATCAAATGGACTTTCTTTGTCTGAAATGAAAAAAGAAAAAAAAATATCTCAATTCTCAATTCCTACTATAACCTGAAGTTTTTTCCCGGGCAAGAAAAGGAACGTATGGCTACGAACCCGTTAAAACGATACATATATTTTCTTTCTACTGAATACTTTCGTTCGTAAAACTTAAAACATGAATTTTTAGATAAAATAATATTTGTTTATTGAAACGCATGGATCCTGTTCAATTTGTTTTAGTATTTATTACCAATATCAGCCAATAAAGAAGCTCGAAGATGTCAGTTACGTTCCTGTAACAGAAGGAGCTACCAAAAAATACGATAATATTTCATGTTCTTACTTTAAATCCCGACATTAAATAATTATTAAGGACAGAAAATGTAGACCGAAAAAAAAATTGGTTCATCAGTGTCTTAGATTTTTATATGTTTGTGTTTCCAAAATTCAATGTTAGATATACAAACTTGGCTTAAAATATTTGCCTTTATGATAATTTGATAGCATGTGGAATACATGTAAATAAACAAAACATCACTTATTGTGTGAATATTCTTTCTACACGTTTAGGCTTCAAAGGGCTTTTTAATATGGAACAGGGAAAACAACAATACAAGGAATCGGGACAGATCGGAACGAGGATTTAGAGTTGCAGTTCTTTGATAGATGGCAACACCTCGTGTTTTCTGAGTAGAGAGAGTCAGATATGATTGCGATTGATTTTCGCTTGTTGATTAAAATTACCCAACATTCATATACTAACTCTAACATTTTGATTAAATAGGTGAAGGAAATTTGCATATTGGCTATTATTGTTGAAGTTTACACTGCAAAATTTTTCTACAAACGTTTTCAATTTGAATTATAACAGCATTTTATAGCAGAACTATAAGATTTCAAAATATTGGAAATACCAAGACTTGAAAATGTGTTTAATATTGAAAGTTGATATTTTTGGGATCGGATTTTTTAAACATTATATGTATTTTCAATGAATATACGTATATGGTACGAATATTTTCTATGCAAATTATTTTCACCAATATGAGGAAATATCAAAAGATGGTGCTTTGAAATAGTGCTTGATGACAAGAGAATTGGTATATCTATGCGCCTGTAGAAGATAAACGCTATCGTCTTGTAATATGTGCAGATTCCATATTTTTGATTTTTTTGGCTTTTTTCTTTCTTTTCAAGAGTCGTGCTTTTTTAACCATTTAAAGCTTACATATTTTACCGTATCACCTTAATACTGATTACAATAGTTGCAGAAATGTGTCTCATGAAAGTCCATGTGGGATGCCGTGATTCCGATATATTTTTCAAAGTTTTATTGTAGTGGTAAACCTATATGCAGCAAATCTAAAACTTTCTGTATATTTGAGAAGAAAACAGACAAAAATTTCAGTGTTTAAAAACTTTCAAACCTGGTTTATCCGACTATATCTTTTAAACTGTCTGTACCAATTCGGACCATTTCGATCTTCAATTTCTCCGTTATGTCTGCCTTGCTTTGTCTTCTCTTTGACATTTGAGATTGATCCTCCAAAATCCATCGTTTTGTTATTACCTTTATCAGACATGAATAGTCTAAGTATAGAGGTTTCTTTTAAATCATTTTATTCTAAATGCACACTTCTCAAGAGCCAAGAGCATCCTTATCAATATACAGAAGATTTATTTTTCATGTTTAAAATTATAGATAGCGAGGTAGTAAGTCGTTACGTGCGTGAAGTCATGGCCTGTGAAGGGGAGAAGTTAATCGTTACGTGTGGGTAGTCATGATCTGTGAAGGGAAGATACAGCAGAGCAGAAAATACAGCACATTTTACGAGTGGTTGAAATTAAAAATCATTTCTTGTAGAAACACTGCGAAATAATAACGTTTATATTTTACATTTGAAAACGGAGAAAACCATGCGACAGTTTTTGAAAAAAAATCAAATGGACTTTCTTTGTCTGAAATGAAAAAAGAAAAAAAAAATATCTCAATTCTCAATTCCTACTATAACCTGAAGTTTTTTCCCGGGCAAGAAAAGGAACGTATGGCTACGAACCCGTTAAAACGATACATATATTTTCTTTCTACTGAATACTTTCGTTCGTAAAACTTAAAACATGAATTTTTAGATAAAATAATATTTGTTTATTGAAACACATGGATCCTGTTCAATTTGTTTTAGTATTTATTACCAATATCAGCCAATAAAGAAGCTCGAAGATGTCAGTTACGTTCCTGTAACAGAAGGAGCTACCAAAAAATACGATAATATTTCATGTTCTTACTTTAAATCCCGACATTAAATAATTATTAAGGACAGAAAATGTAGACCGAAAAAAAATTGGTTCATCAGTGTCTTAGATTTTTATATGTTTGTGTTTCCAAAATTCAATGTTAGATATACAAACTTGGCTTAAAATATTTGCCTTTATGATAATTTGATAGCATGTGGAATACATGTAAATAAACAAAACATCACTTATTGTGTGAATATTCTTTCTACGCGTTTAGGCTTCAAAGGGCTTTTTAATATGGAACAGGGAAAACAACAATACAAGGAATTGGGACAGATCGGAACGAGGATTTAGAGTTGCAGTTCTTTGATAGATGGCAACACCTCGTGTTTTCTGAGTAGAGAGAGTCAGATATGATTGCGATTGATTTTCGCTTGTTGATTAAAATTACCCAACATTCATATACTAACTCTAACATTTTGATTAAATAGGTGAATGAAATTTGCATATTGGCTATTATTGTTGAAGTTTACACTGCAAATTTTTTCTACAAACGTTTTCAATTTGAATTATAACAGCATTTTATAGCAGAACTATAAGATTTCAAAATATTGGAAAGACCAAGACTTGAAAATGTGTTTTGTATCGAAAGTTGATATTTTTGGGATCGGATTTTTTAAACATTATATGTATTTTCAATGAATATACGTATATGGTACGAATATTTTCTATGCAAATTATTTTCACCAATATGAGGAAATATCAAAAGATGGTGCTTTGAAATAGTGCTTGATGACAAGAGAATTGGTATATCTATGCGCCTGTAGAAGATAAACGCTATCGTCTTGTAATATGTGCAGATTCCATATTTTTGATTTTTTTGGCTTTTTTCTTTCTTTTCAAGAGTCGTGCTTTTTTAACCATTTAAAGCTTACATATTTTACCGTATCACCTTAATACTGATTACAATAGTTGCAGAAATGTGTCTCATGAAAGTCCATGTGGGATGCCGTGATTCCGATATATTTTTCAAAGTTTTATTGTAGTGGTAAACCTATATGCAGCAAATCTAAAACTTTCTGTATATTTGAGAAGAAAACAGACAAAAATTTCAGTGTTTAAAAACTTTCAAACCTGGTTTATCCGACTATATCTTTTAAACTGTCTGTACCAATTCGGACCATTTCGATCTTCAATTTCTCCGTTATGTCTGCCTTGCTTTGTCTTCTCTTTGACATTTGAGATTGATCCTCCAAAATCCATCGTTTTGTTATTACCTTTATCAGACATGAATAGTCTAAGTATAGAGGTTTCTTTTAAATCATTTTATTCTAAATGCACACTTCTCAAGAGCCAAGAGCATCCTTATCAATATACAGAAGATTTATTTTTCATGTTTAAAATTATAGATAGCGAGGTAGTAAGTCGTTACGTGCGTGAAGTCATGGCCTGTGAAGGGGAGAAGTTAATCGTTACGTGTGGGTAGTCATGATCTGTGAAGGGAAGATACAGCAGAGCAGAAAATACAGCACATTTTACGAGTGGTTGAAATTAAAAATCATTTCTTGTAGAAACACTGCGAAATAATAACGTTTATATTTTACATTTGAAAACGGAGAAAACCATGCGACAGTTTTTGAAAAAAAATCAAATGGACTTTCTTTGTCTGAAATGAAAAAAGAAAAAAAAATATCTCAATTCTCAATTCCTACTATAACCTGAAGTTTTTTCCCGGGCAAGAAAAGGAACGTATGGCTACGAACCCGTTAAAACGATACATATATTTTCTTTCTACTGAATACTTTCGTTCGTAAAACTTAAAACATGAATTTTTAGATAAAATAATATTTGTTTATTGAAACACATGGATCCTGTTCAATTTGTTTTAGTATTTATTACCAATATCAGCCAATAAAGAAGCTCGAAGATGTCAGTTACGTTCCTGTAACAGAAGGAGCTACCAAAAAATACGATAATATTTCATGTTCTTACTTTAAATCCCGACATTAAATAATTATTAAGGACAGAAAATGTAGACCGAAAAAAAATTGGTTCATCAGTGTCTTAGATTTTTATATGTTTGTGTTTCCAAAATTCAATGTTAGATATACAAACTTGGCTTAAAATATTTGCCTTTATGATAATTTGATAGCATGTGGAATACATGTAAATAAACAAAACATCACTTATTGTGTGAATATTCTTTCTACGCGTTTAGGCTTCAAAGGGCTTTTTAATATGGAACAGGGAAAACAACAATACAAGGAATTGGGACAGATCGGAACGAGGATTTAGAGTTGCAGTTCTTTGATAGATGGCAACACCTCGTGTTTTCTGAGTAGAGAGAGTCAGATATGATTGCGATTGATTTTCGCTTGTTGATTAAAATTACCCAACATTCATATACTAACTCTAACATTTTGATTAAATAGGTGAATGAAATTTGCATATTGGCTATTATTGTTGAAGTTTACACTGCAAATTTTTTCTACAAACGTTTTCAATTTGAATTATAACAGCATTTTATAGCAGAACTATAAGATTTCAAAATATTGGAAAGACCAAGACTTGAAAATGTGTTTTGTATCGAAAGTTGATATTTTTGGGATCGGATTTTTTAAACATTATATGTATTTTCAATGAATATACGTATATGGTACGAATATTTTCTATGCAAATTATTTTCACCAATATGAGGAAATATCAAAAGATGGTGCTTTGAAATAGTGCTTGATGACAAGAGAATTGGTATATCTATGCGCCTGTAGAAGATAAACGCTATCGTCTTGTAATATGTGCAGATTCCATATTTGTGAATTTTTTGGCTTTTTTCTTTCTTTTCAAGAGTCGTGCTTTTTTAACCATTTAAAGCTTACATATTTTACCGTATCACCTTAATACTGATTACAATAGTTGCAGAAATGTGTCTCATGAAAGTCCATGTGGGATGCCGTGATTCCGATATATTTTTCAAAGTTTTATTGTAGTGGTAAACCTATATGCAGCAAATCTAAAACTTTCTGTATATTTGAGAAGAAAACAGACAAAAATTTCAGTGTTTAAAAACTTTCAAACCTGGTTTATCCGACTATATCTTTTAAACTGTCTGTACCAATTCGGACCATTTCGATCTTCAATTTCTCCGTTATGTCTGCCTTGCTTTGTCTTCTCTTTGACATTTGAGATTGATCCTCCAAAATCCATCGTTTTGTTATTACCTTTAACAGACATGAATAGTCTAAGTATAGAGGTTTCTTTTAAATCATTTTATTCTAAATGCACACTTCTCAAGAGCCAAGAGCATCCTTATCAATATACAGAAGATTTATTTTTCATGTTTAAAATTATAGATAGCGAGGTAGTAAGTCGTTACGTGCGTGAAGTCATGGCCTGTGAAGGGGAGAAGTTAATCGTTACGTGTGGGTAGTCATGACCTGTGAAGGGAAGATACAACAGAGCAGAAAATACAGCACATTTTACGAGTGGTTGAAATTAAAAATCATTTCTTGTAGAAACACTGCGAAATAATAACGTTTATATTTTACATTTGAAAACGGAGAAAATCATGCGACAGTTTTTGAAAAAAAATCAAATGGACTTTCTTTGTCTGAAATGAAAAAAAAAAAAAATCTCAATTCTCAATTACTACTATAACCTGAAGTTTTTTCCCGGGCAAGAAAAGGAACGTATGGCTACGAACCCGTTAAAACGATACATATATTTTCTTTCTACTGAATACTTTTGTTCGTAAAACTTAAAACTTGAATTTTTAGATAAAATAATATTTGTTTATTGAAACGCATGGATCCTGTTCAATTTGTTTTAGTATTTATTACCAATATCAGCCAATAAAGAAGCTCGAAGATGTCAGTTACTTTCCTGTTACAGAAGGAGCTACCAAAAAATACGATAATATTTCATGTTCTTACTTTAAATCCCGACATTAAATAATTATTAAGGACAGAAAATGTAGACCGAAAAAAAAATTGGTTCATCAGTGTCTTAGATTTTTATATGTTTGTGTTTCCAAAATTCAATGTTAGATATACAAACTTGGCTTAAAATATTTGCCTTTATGATAATTTGATAGCATGTGGAATACATGTAAATAAACAAAACATCACTTATTGTGTGAATATTCTTTCTATGCGTTTAGGCTTCAAAGGGCTTTTTAATATGGAACAGGGAAAACAACAATACAAGGAATCGGGACAGATCGGAACGAGGATTTAGAGTTGCGGTTCTTTGATAGATGGCAACACCTCGTGTTTTCTGAGTAGAGAGAGTCAGATATGATTGCGATTGATTTTCGCTTGTTGATTAAAATTACCCAACATTCATATACTAACTCTAACATTTTGATTAAATAGGTGAAGGAAATTTGCATATTGGCTATTATTGTTGAAGTTTACACTGCAAAATTTTTCTACAAACGTTTTCAATTTGAATTATAACAGCATTTTATAGCAGAACTATAAGATTTCAAAATATTGGAAAGACCAAGACTTGAAAATGTGTTTTGTATTGAAAGTTGATATTTTTGGGATCGGATTTTTTAAACATTATATGTATTTTCAATGAATATACGTATATGGTACGAATATTTTCTATGCAAATTATTTTCACCAATACTGTAAACCGGGAAATTTTCGCGGCAGTTTTATTTTAGCGATTTTCGCGTTGTCATTGCTAGCGCGAAAATTAAACGGCGCGAATATATTTATCTTCCATTTTAGTCTATGGACAATAACATTACGGCGCGAATTGAAAACTGCGCGAACAAAAATACAGTCGTCCTACCGCGAAATAAAGACGGCGCGAAAATTTCCCGGTTTACAGTATGAGGAAATATCAAAAGAAGGTGCTTTGAAATAGTGCTTGATGACAAGAGAATTGGTATATCTATGCGCCTGTAGAAGATAAACGCTATCGTCTTGTAATATGTGCAGATTCCATATTTGTGAATTTTTTGGCTTTTTTCTTTCTTTTCAAGAGTCGTGCTTTTTTAACCATTTAAAGCTTACATATTTTACCGTATCACCTTAATACTGATTACAATAGTTGCAGAAATGTGTCTCATGAAAGTCCATGTGGGATGCCGTGATTCCGATATATTTTTCAAAGTTTTATTGTAGTGGTAAACCTATATGCAGCAAATCTAAAACTTTCTGTATATTTGAGAAGAAAACAGACAAAAATTTCAGTGTTTAAAAACTTTCAAACCTGGTTTATCCGACTATATCTTTTAAACTGTCTGTACCAATTCGGACCATTTCGATCTTCAATTTCTCCGTTATGTCTGCCTTGCTTTGTCTTCTCTTTGACATTTGAGATTAATCCTCCAAAATCCATCGTTTTGTTATTACCTTTAACAGACATGAATAGTCTAAGTATAGAGGTTTCTTTTAAATCATTTTATTCTAAATGCACACTTCTCAAGAGCCAAGAGCATCCTTATCAATATACAGAAGATTTATTTTTCATGTTTAAAATTATAGATAGCGAGGTAGTAAGTCGTTACGTGCGTGAAGTCATGGCCTGTGAAGGGGAGAAGTTAATCGTTACGTGTGGGTAGTCATGACCTGTGAAGGGAAGATACAACAGAGCAGAAAATACAGCACATTTGACGAGTGGTTGAAATTAAAAATCATTTCTTGTAGAAACACTGCGAAATAATAACGTTTATATTTTACATTTGAAAACGGAGAAAATCATGCGACAGTTTTTGAAAAAAAATCAAATGGACTTTCTTTGTCTGAAATGAAAAAAAAAAAAAATCTCAATTCTCATTTACTACTATAACCTGAAGTTTTTTCCCGGGCAAGAAAAGGAACGTATGGCTACGAACCCGTTAAAACGATACATATATTTTCTTTCTACTGAATACTTTTGTTCGTAAAACTTAAAACTTGAATTTTTAGATAAAATAATATTTGTTTATTGAAACGCATGGATCCTGTTCAATTTGTTTTAGTATTTATTACCAATATCAGACAATAAAGAAGCTCGAAGATGTCAGTTACGTTCCTGTAACAAAAGGAGCTACCAAAAAATACGATAATATTTCATGTTCTTACTTTAAATCCCGACATTAAATAATTATTAAGGACAGAAAATGTAGACCGAAAAAAAAATTGGTTCATCAGTGTCTTAGATTTTTATATGTTTGTGTTTCCAAAATTCAATGTTAGATATACAAACTTGGCTTAAAATATTTGCCTTTATGATAATTTGATAGCATGTGGAATACATGTAAATAAACAAAACATCACTTATTGTGTGAATATTCTTTCTACGCGTTTAGGCTTCAAAGGGCTTTTTAATATGGAACAGGGAAAACAACAATACAAGGAATCGGGACAGATCGGAACGAGGATTTAGAGTTGCAGTTCTTTGATAGATGGCAACACCTCGTGTTTTCTGAGTAGAGAGAGTCAGATATGATTGCGATTGATTTTCGCTTGTTGATTAAAATTACCCAACATTGATATACTAACTCTAACATTTTGATTAAATAGGTGAAGGAAATTTGCATATTGGCTATTATTGTTAAAGTTTACACTGCAAAATTTTTCTACAAACGTTTTCAATTTGAATTATAACAGCATTTTATAGCAGAACTATAAGATTTCAAAATATTGGAAAGACCAAGACTTGAAAATGTGTTTTGTATTGAAAGTTGATATTTTTGGGATCGGATTTTTTAAACATTATATGTATTTTCAATGAATATACGTATATGGTACGAATATTTCTATGCAAATCATTTTCACCAATATGAGGAAATATCAAAAGAAGGTGCTTTGAAATAGTGCTTGATGACAAGAGAATTGGTATATCTGTGCGCCTGTAGAAGATAAACGCTATCGTCTTGTAATATGTGCAGATTCCATATTTGTGAAATTTTTGGCTTTTTTCTTTCTTTTCAAGAGTCGTGCTTTTTTAACCATTTAAAGCTTACATATTTTACCGTATCACCTTAATACTGATTACAATAGTTGCAGAAATGTGTCTCATGAAAGTCCATGTGGGATGCCGTGATTCCGATATATTTTTCAAAGTTTTATTGTAGTGGTAAACCTATATGCAGCAAATCTAAAACTTTCTGTATATTTGAGAAGAAAACAGAAAAAAATTTCAGTGTTTAAAAACTTTCAAACCTGGTTTATCCGACTATATCTTTTAAACTGTCTGTACCAATTCGGACCATTTCGATCTTCAATTTCTCCGTTATGTCTGCCTTGCTTTGTCTTCTCTTTGACATTTGAGATTGATCCTCCAAAATCCATCGTTTTGTTATTACCTTTATCAGACATGAATAGTCTAAGTATAGAGGTTTCTTTTAAATCATTTTATTCTAAATGCACACTTCTCAAGAGCCAATAGCATCCTTATCAATATACAGAAGATTTATTTTTCATGTTTAAAATTATAGATAGCGAGGTAGTAAGTCGTTACGTGCGTGAAGTCATGGCCTGTGAAGGGGAGAAGTTAATCGTTACGTGTGGGAAGTCATGACCTGTGAAGGGAAGATACAACAGAGCAGAAAATACAGCACATTTTACGAGTGGTTGAAATTAAAAATCATTTCTTGTAGAAACACTGCGAAAAAATAACGTTTTTATTTTACATTTGAAAACGGAGAAAATCATGCAACAGTTTTTGAAAAAAAATCAAATGGACTTTCTTTTGTCTGAAATGAAAAAAGAAAAAAAAATATCTCAATTCTCAATTACTACTATAACCTGAAGTTTTTTCCCGGGCAAGAAAAGGAACGTATGGCTACGAACCCGTTAAAACGATACATATATTTTCTTTCTTCTGAATACTTTTGTTCGTAAAACTTAAAACTTGAATTTTTAGATAAAATAATATTTGTTTATTGAAACGCATGGATCCTGTTCAATTTGTTTTAGTATTTATTACCAATATCAGCCAATAAAGAAGCTCGAAGATGTCAGTTACGTTCCTGTAACAGAAGGAGCTACCAAAAAATACGATAATATTTCATGTTCTTACTTTAAATCCCGACATTAAATAATTATTAAGGACAGAAAATGTAGACGAAAAAAAATTGGTTCATCAGTGTCTTAGATTTTTATATGTTTGTGTTTCCAAAATTCAATGTTAGATATACAAACTTGGCTTAAAATATTTGCCTTTATGATAATTTGATAGCATGTGGAATACATGTAAATAAACAAAACATCACTTATTGTGTGAATATTCTTTCTACGCGTTTAGGCTTCAAAGGGCTTTTTAAAATGGAACAGGGAAAACAACAATACAAGGAATCGGGACAGATCGGAACGAGGATTTAGAGTTGCAGTTCTTTGATAGATGGCAACACCTCGTATTTTCTGAGTAGAGAGAGTCAGATATGATTGCGATTGATTTTCGCTTGTTGATTAAAATTACCCAACATTCATATACTAACTCTAACATTTTGATTAAATAGGTGAATGAAATTTGCATATTGGCTATTATTGTTGAGGTTTACACTGCAAAATTTTTCTACAAACGTTTTCAATTTGAAATATAATAGCATTTTATAGCAGAACTATAAGATTTCAAAATATTGGAAAGACCAAGACTTGAAAATGTGTTTTGTATTGAAAGTTGATATTTTTGGGATCGGATTTTTTAAACATTATATGTATTTTCAATGAATATACGTATATGGTACGAATATTTTCTATGCAAATTATTTTCACCAATATGAGGAAATATCAAAAGATGGTGCTTTGAAATAGTGCTTGATGACAAGAGAATTGGTATATCTATGCGCCTGTAGAAGATAAACGCTATCGTCTTGTAATATGTGCAGATTCCATATTTGTGAATTTTTTGGCTTTTTTCTTTCTTTTCAAGAGTCGTGCTTTTTTAACCATTTAAAGCTTACATATTTTACCGTATCACCTTAATACTGATTACAATAGTTGCAGAAATGTGTCTCATGAATGTCCATGTGGGATGCCGTGATTCCAATATATTTTTCAAAGTTTTATTGTAGTGGTAAACCTATATGCAGCAAATCTAAAACTTTCTGTATATTTGAGAAGAAAACAGACAAAAATTTCAGTGTTTAAAAACTTTCAAACCTGGTTTATCCGACTATATCTTTTAAACTGTCTGTACCAATTCGGACCATTTCGATCTTCAATTTCTCCGTTATGTCTGCCTTGCTTTGTCTTCTCTTTGACATTTGAGATTGATCCTCCAAAATCCATCGTTTTGTTATTATCTTTATCAGACATGAATAGTCTAAGTATAGAGGTTTCTTTTAAATCATTTTATTCTAAATGCACACTTCTCAAGAGCCAAGAGCATCCTTATCAATATACAGAAGATTTATTTTTCATGTTTAAAATTATAGATAGCGAGGTAGTAAGTCGTTACGTGCGTGAAGTCATGGCCTGTGAAGGGGAGAAGTTAATCGTTACGTGTGGGTAGTCATGACCTGTGAAGGGAAGATACAACAGAGCAGAAAATACAGCACATTTTACGAGTGGTTGAAATTAAAAATCATTTCTTGTAGAAACACTGCGAAAAAATAACGTTTATATTTTACATTTGAAAACGGAGAAAATCATGCGACAGTTTTTGAAAAAAAATCAAATGGACTTTCTTTTGTCTGAAATGAAAAAAGAAAAAAAAATATCTCAATTCTCAATTACTACTATGTATAACCTGAAGTTTTTTCCCGGGCAAGAAAAGGAACGTATGGCTACGAACCCGTTAAAACGATACATATATTTTCTTTCTTCTGAATACTTTTGTTCGTAAAACTTAAAACTTGAATTTTTAGATAAAATAATATTTGTTTATTGAAACGCATGGATCCTGTTCAATTTGTTTTAGTATTTATTACGAATATCAGCCAATAAAGAAGCTCGAAGATGTCAGTTACGTTCCTGTAACAGAAGGAGCTACCAAAAAATACGATAATATTTCATGTTCTTACTTTAAATCCCGACATTAAATAATTATTAAGGACAGAAAATGTAGACGAAAAAAAATTGGTTCATCAGTGTCTTAGATTTTTATATGTTTGTGTTTCCAAAATTCAATGTTAGATATACAAACTTGGCTTAAAATATTTGCCTTTATGATAATTTGATAGCATGTGGAATACATGTAAATAAACAAAACATCACTTATTGTGTGAATATTCTTTCTACGCGTTTAGGCTTCAAAGGGCTTTTTAAAATGGAACAGGGAAAACAACAATACAAGGAATCGGGACAGATCGGAACGAGGATTTAGAGTTGCAGTTCTTTGATAGATGGCAACACCTCGTGTTTTCTGAGTAGAGAGAGTCAGATATGATTGCGATTGATTTTCGCTTGTTGATTAAAATTACCCAACATTCATATACTAACTCTAACATTTTGATTAAATAGGTGAATGAAATTTGCATATTGGCTATTATTGTTGAAGTTTACACTGCAAAATTTTTCTACAAACGTTTTCAATTTGAAATATAATAGCATTTTATAGCAGAACTATAAGATTTCAAAATATTGGAAAGACCAAGACTTGAAAATGTGTTTTGTATTGAAAGTTGATATTTTTGGGATCGGATTTTTAAAACATTATATGTATTTTCAATGAATATACGTATATGGTACGAATATTTTCTATGCAAATTATTTTCACCAATATGAGGAAATATCAAAAGATGGTGCTTTGAAATAGTGCTTGATGACAAGAGAATTGGTATATCTATGCGCCTGTAGAAGATAAACGCTATCGTCTTGTAATATGTGCAGATTCCATATTTGTGAATTTTTTTGCTTTTTTCTTTCTTTTCAAGAGTCGTGCTTTTTTAACCATTTAAAGCTTACATATTTTACCGTATCACCTTAATACTGATTACAATAGTTGCAGAAATGTGTCTCATGAATGTCCATGTGGGATGCCGTGATTCCGATATATTTTTCAAAGTTTTATTGTAGTGGTAAACCTATATGCAGCAAATCTAAAACTTTCTGTATATTTGAGAAGAAAACAGACAAAAATTTCAGTGTTTAAAAACTTTCAAACCTGGTTTATCCGACTATATCTTTTAAACTGTCTGTACCAATTCGGACCATTTCGATCTTCAATTTCTCCGTTATGTCTGCCTTGCTTTGTCTTCTCTTTGACATTTGAGATTGATCCTCCAAAATCCATCGTTTTGTTATTATCTTTATCAGACATGAATAGTCTAAGTATAGAGGTTTCTTTTAAATCATTTTATTCTAAATGCACACTTCTCAAGAGCCAAGAGCATCCTTATCAATATACAGAAGATTTATTTTTCATGTTTAAAATTATAGATAGCGAGGTAGTAAGTCGTTACGTGCGTGAAGTCATGGCCTGTGAAGGGGAGAAGTTAATCGCTACGTGTGGGTAGTCATGACCTGTGAAGGGAAGATACAACAGGCCCGAGACTAGTATTATTTTAGCCCCCTTTTTAATGCATTTTCAATATAGCGTTTTGATGAATAAAAAAAAATTTAACCATTTGATTTTCCTAAAATTTCTTACAGCTGCATAACAACACAAGACATAAATAATATGTAAATTTAAGAAGATTTTACCGATTTTAAAACTTTTGATGCATTTTATGGTCAAGAGACCAAAAATTTTTAATGTCAACAAAAATTAAGGTCTAAATTTTGACCCCGCGTATGCCTGGCAAATCACCCCTTTTATGCTGATTTAAGTGTTGGTCTTTGTATATACCAAACTTTGGCTTAAGAACTACCAATTAACCCAAACAACTAAAAAAAGCACCAAAAATTGACCTAGAAATACCTCTGGAAGATATATGGTGTTTTTTAAAGGGACTATATTAAACAACAACGAAAAATAAGGGGCGATAATTGTGGTCTCGTACCTAATAGTCCTCAGATAAGCCTCATTTCATCAAATAAAGTTGTTTTTCACCAACTAGAGTCTTTTTTGAGTTTACATACCAAGTTTCATAATGATCAGATGAATAACATTAAAAATGTGAGCCATTCAAATCAATGGTTTTCTTCAAAAATATGGTCCGCTACAGCTTACTCAAGAACCATGGATCCTATGTGGCCATATTTTTTACATTTCATGATTTTTGACAAAACCAATGATTGATATCAATAACTTGAGGTGTACTGAACATGAAAAACACAAGTTTTGGTAAAATAAGTGCATGGTGTTAATATTTGATTCTGGTTTATATTCGCGGAGTGAAAAATAAGACATTCAAGGATTTAAAGGGGTACTAATATGGTCATTAATATTTTTCAAAATTTGTACAAGATATTTACCTGGAAACTCTTTTAAAATGTTCTCTATATAATAAGCTTACAAAAAACCCCAAGAAACATTAACTTTATATACTATATAAGTCCATATTAACCATTTGAAAATCAGGAACCATATGTATTATGAAAGCGGTTTTGCCAAAATTGGTAAAAGTAGCTATTCAAGGGTGAAAAAAATGCATAAGAGGATGCAATTTCTTACATTTTTTATGTTTTCAGTATGAGAGGATGCAAATCAACAGATTTCAATAGCAAAAACACTGGTCAGAGCACTTTTGATGGAAACTAGTAAATGACTTATGTGCAAAAACATAGAAAAAACCTTCAAATCTTTAGCTTGTAACTGCTAATATTTACAATCATTTCACTTATGTAGTAGACAATGCTGAACAAATAGGTGCTTTTTGTGTTGTTTATCATAAAAACATTGCTTTCTGTCTGATATTTCAAGAATTGAAGTAATAAAAAGATGATTTTAGAAAGATGGCATAGGCCCACCCCAGAAAAATCCATATGCTGCCGCAACCTTGTTCCGCAGTGGGGAAAAGATTTTTTTCAGAAATACTTTCAACATTTCAGGATAAAAACACTCCTTATGTCTTAATTTAATGATTTATGACAATTCTAGGCAACTAAATGTCTTTATTTGCAAGTAAGGGGTCATTTTGTTGGAAAAAAATCCAAAATCCAAAAAAAAGACCATTTTCATTGAAAATCCCATACACTTTGAATTTTGGCTCATTTGGTCATATTTTCATATAAATTCATGAAACAAAGACTGAAATCATTTCAATATGGCATATTCAGTAAGTTCAGACTAAATACAGTATTGCTAGAAAGTTTTTGAAATTTTACCCATAGCCCCCCTCTCCTAGGCCCGAGACTAGTATTATTTTAGCCCCCTTTTTAATGCATTTTCAATATAGCGTTTTGATGAATAAAAAAAAATTTAACCATTTGATTTTCCTAAAATTTCTTACAGCTGCATAAAAACACAAGACATAAATAATATGTAAATTTAAGAAGATTTTACCGATTTTAAAACTTTTGATGCATTTTATGGTCAAGAGACCAAAAATTTTTAATGTCAACAAAAATTAAGGTCTAAATTTTGACCCCGCGTATGCCTGGCAAATCACCCCTTTTATGCTGATTTAAGTGTTGGTCTTTGTATATACATAACTTTGGCTTAAGAACTACCAATTAACCCAAACAACTAAAAAAAGCACCAAAAATTGACCTAGAATTACCTCTGGAAGATATATGGTGTTTTTTAAAGGGACTATATTAAACAACAACGAAAAATAAGGGGCGATAATTGTGGTCTCGTACCAACAGAGCAGAAAATACAGCACATTTTACGAGTGGTTGAAATTAAAAATCATTTCTTGTAGAAACACTGCGAAATAATAACGTATTTTACATTTGAAAACGGAGAAAATCATGCGACAGTTTTTGAAAAAAAAATCAAATGGACTTTCTTTGTCTGAAAAGAAAAAAGAAAAAAAATATCTCAATTCTCAATTACTACTATAACCTGAAGTTCTTTCCCGGGCAAGGGGCAAGAAAAGGAACGTATGGCTACGAACCCGTTAAAACGATACATATATTTTCTTTCTACTGAATACTTTTGTTCGTAAAACTTAAAACTTGAATTTTTAGATAAAATAATATTTGTTTATTGAAACGCATGGATCCTGTTCAATTTGTTTTAGTATTTATTAAAATACTATTG
Organism: Arcuatula senhousia; assembly: GCA_963971305.1. Classification (NCBI taxonomy): domain Eukaryota; kingdom Metazoa; phylum Mollusca; class Bivalvia; order Mytilida; family Mytilidae; genus Arcuatula; species Arcuatula senhousia. Next base: position 55,462,027 of record OZ020303.1, on the reverse strand, counting down.
ATTACCAATATCAGCCAATAAAGAAGCTCGAAGATGTCAGTTACGTTCCTGTAACAGAAGGAGCTACCAAAAAATACGATAATATTTCATGTTCTTACTTTAAATCCCGACATTAAATAATTATTAAGGACAGAAAATGTAGACCGAAAAAAAATTGGTTCATCAGTGTCTTAGATTTTTATATGTTTGTGTTTCCAAAATTCAATGTTAGATATACAAACTTGGCTTAAAATATTTGCCTTTATGATAATTTGATAGCATGTGGAATACATGTAAATAAACAAAACATCACTTATTGTGTGAATATTCTTTCTACGCGTTTAGGCTTCAAAGGGCTTTTTAATATTGAACAGGGAAAACAACAATACAAGGAATCGGGACAGATCGGAACGAGGATTTAGAGTTGCAGTTCTTTGATAGATGGCAACACCTCGTGTTTTCTGAGTAGAGAGAGTCAGATATGATTGCGATTGATTTTCGCTTGTTGATTAAAATTACCCAACATTCATATACTAACTCTAACATTTTGATTAAATAGGTGAAGGAAATTTGCATATTGGCTATTATTGTTGAAGTTTACACTGCAAAATTTTTCTACAAACGTTTTCAATTTGAATTATAACAGCATTTTATAGCAGAACTATAAGATTTCAAAATATTGGAAAGACCAAGACTTGAAAATGTGTATTGTATTGAAAGTTGATATTTTTGGGATCGGATTTTTTAAACATTAGAATTTAAGTACTGATACTTAAATTCGTTTATCGCCGAGGCCGTTGTCGTGCTTTGTAGGTTAAATTACATAATTTGTGGTTGTTAGTTGAAACAATTTAAGGTTCCGGTTATTATTAGAATTTCAGGTCACGAACACATCGTCATGTCTGGAAATTTATTGTAATCTGCATTGAGAATCGATCTAAATGCTGAAGGAAAGTATTTGATTATTTAAAATTGATATCAGTCTTTCATTTTAACATAATTTCAAAAATGGATGGATCGATTTCACCTTTATTTGAATGTTCAAGCTACAGGTGTTTGTGAAATGGTAAACATCACAAAATCTCGCCGATAATATCCTAATTCAATAACATATGCACACATTTTAAACACAATAACAGATTATAATCATTTAGGAAAGTGGAATTGCGTTTATTGAAACATAAATGATTTTGAATATAAATTACACCCAATGTGACCCTGCTGAACTTTACGTAACTGACATGCACATGTACAAGAGCTACATTAGTAGTTCATACCTTGTATATACTTACGCTATGATGTTAGGCAGTGAAGCTTTTGTCTACGAATTTTTACGATTTGTGCTTAATGTACTTTACATTCCTTTTATTATTAGGTCGCAGCAATAAAAGAAATAAATAAAAATATCTATAAATGCATTTACATGTATGTATTTTATACTTATGGTAAATCAAAGTCTTGTAGCTTTGTAGGAGCTAATGTCAGTTGCAGAGGTAAGGTCCATGTTCACAAGCTAGATGACAGCTTACTATGTCATGTATGTCCAAACAGTTGACAGGGGCAGGAGCCAGGAGGCCTAGCTACCCAAGTTTTGTCACCTCACACACACAGACAAAGAACTACCAAAAGAAGGACATTTTAGCAGGTAATGTTTTGAATGAATTCCTGGATTATATTAAAGCCTTGCAAGTCAAAAAAAAAAAAAAAAAAAAAAACCCAACAAAACCTTTAATGTCCATCAGTCATGTCAGTCATAACCATAAAAACAGGCAACTCATTCAAAGTTGGTATGCACTCTTGCACAACATAATATGAAACATTAACAGGCCTAAGGCACAAATTTACATGTCAAAATGCATAATTTGTTATCATCAATTAGGAATGTCATTGGTCGAAATCAAAGGCAGGTGCGATTGTTTATAATAATTGAAGGATCACATCAGTAACAGTTTTATTAAAAAAATTTATTTAATGTTATAATAAATAAATTTGAATTGTCATTTTCATAATAATCCAATTTGCATTTTTCATTCCTATTTAAATTGTCCTTATAAAGGTATGTATGGTTATTTAATTTTATGTCAGTTAAGTGTAGTGTTAATTAGTACACTGTCTGTGAACTCATAAGTAGTGGTTGGCTCAGTAATGAAGGGATCACTACTCAATGCTCTTTTCTTCAAGGATTCACATGCTGATTGTTTCTCTGATAGTTAAAGGCCTGGTGATTGAGTGCTCGGTCTGTTCTGTTAAGGGGTACGCGTGCTTTTAAATAATGCATGTTGTCTTTAATTTATGAACAAGCAAGTCAATTAAATAAGTTAAATCAATACATACACATACTTGTACAAATTATATCAAACTAAGTAACCAAGCCAAGCAAATAAAATAAGGCAACAGTCCCTTACTTAAATGCTAAATTTCTAGATATGGGTACACACACATGTATATTTGCATACATGTACATGTACGAGCCAGTAAAAAATAAGATATATTTGTTATATTACACGCTTTGGTTTTCTGGTTTTGTTATTCATTCTGAGTTTCAGCTACACTAATTGTTGGAGTTAAAATAGGAGACAGTCTGGACTGGCAAGCCTTGTACTCAAATCAAGAAGCAAAGTTACAGAGGCAAAAGGTAATGCAATTACATGGAACAGGGAAAAATACAGAAACCAAATCAAACAAACTTAATGATAAAAGATCCTTACCAAAAACTTTATGGTATAAGGTTAGATAAAAAAGATACAGTTAAAGATTATTATCAAATAGCAACTCATATTATGATGATCTAAGGCATGCATATAAAAACAAAAAGGGGGGGGGGGTTCTACATATATATGTAGTACAATTCAATTTGTAAATAAAGGTTTTTCAAAAAGGAAAGGCAATCACATTGCTCTAAATAGCGCAGTTATATCATTTAACATGACTTCTTAATTCAGAAAATTTAGATTTGATATTGGAAGGAAACTATATTAATTTTGATCTGAAATTGAACAGAAAACTAAATTAGTGTTATTAATTTAATTTTATAAAATTTTCACTGATATTTGAGAAGAAGCTCAACTTAATTTATACATGTAATTTAGAAATTTCAGATCTTAAATTATACTGAAGAAGAAACTACACAAATGTATTTAAATATTTCATATTAAGCAATTATAAATGTTTTACACATGTGATGTCCATGTTGAAATATTTATTTATCTATCATGTCTGAAGTTATGGTTGCCATAAGTTGTGGTAACCAAATAACTAAATAAGAAACAAAATTAATCTTTTATTTAATTTTGTTATTTCTAATCTAAATTTTAAGAGGGAAATTAGATAATGATCTATTTATTTTCATTAAATCAGTTGTGATATTGAAGCAAGAACTAAATTTATGTTTTATTCAATTTCAATGTATCATATTTGTTGCTGAAGGAGAAACTAAAACTAATTAATATAATAGTTAATTAGATGTTTCAAATCAAGTTGCATGTATTTTATAATATTTTTACCTGTGATGCCCACGGTGAAATACTCAATCTATCTATCTATCTATCTATCTATCTATCTATCTACTGATATACCTTATCTTAAGTTTTGGTTGCCATAATCTGAGGTATCCAAATTATTGAAGAACAAAATTAAACTCTTATTATTTTCATTAAATCAGTTGTGATATTGAAGCAAGAACTAAAGTTATGTTTTACTCAATTTCAATATATCATAATTGTTGCTGAAGGAGAAACTAAAACTAATTAATGTAATAGTTAATTAGATATTTCAAATCAAGTTACAAGTATTTTATAATATTTTTACCTGTGATGCCCACGGTGAAATACTCAATCTATCTATCTATCTATCTTCTGATATACATTATCTTAAGTTGTGGTTGCCATAATCTGAGGTAGCCAAATTATTGAAGAATAAAATTAAACTCTTATTATATTAAATTTAGATATTTCAAATAAAGAGGGTAGCTAACTCTAACTGGATAATTTACAGATTTTAAATTTGGTCAAAAGACAGAAGCCAAACTTATGTTATATGGAATTAAGCTATGTCACAGTTGAAGTAAAGGGGAAGCCTTATTTATACTTGATTTACATAATTCAGAATTTACCATGCAGTAAACTATACTAATATTTTACTTATTAGATATTTCAGGTTAATTTTGAAGAAGGAACCCAAATTATTGTTTATATTATTTTAGATATTTCAATCTGAATTTCAAAGTGCAATAAGAACTATGTGTTATTTAGATACTAACATTTATCAATGATTTATTTCAGGTTTTACTTTACAGAATGAAACCAAACAACTGTTTCATTTATTTCAAAAATTAAATATTGTTTTTCAACTATCTAAGAATTTACTTCATTTCAGGTGTGGTTGCCATAGAAGAAATTAAACTGTTTCATGTTTGTTTCAGATATTTCAGATATGAGATGAAGAGGGATTCAAATTAAGTTATATTCAATTTCATATATTTTGAATCTGGTATTAAAGGAAGCTAAACTATTTTTGACTTTGATGTTATATATACTTTGGATACCTTCATGCTGGAGAACTCAGATGCATTCTTATTTAAATTAATATAAGTCATACTTACATATTTGAATATTATTTAACAATGCTAATTATGTAAAGTCATAAGTGTTAGGTACAAAAATATGATTCATTTCAGCTAAAAGGATTTTGATAAGAAAAGGGAGGGTTAGCACACACACACACACATACACACACACACCCCACACACATACGCATACACATAAGTGTTAGGTACAATCTATGATTCATTTCAGCTGAAACGAGTTTGATATTAAAAGAAGAGGGTTAGTACACACACACACACACCCTCACATAACACACAACACACACACACACCTACATACACTCATACGCCAGTAAAGTTGGTTTATCCTTGCAATTGCAAATTTATGCAGCTAATTACTAATTGCCGAGCTATCATTCTCAAAAAATTGAGTTGCATTTGTACACTGTGATCATGACATCCAAATACAATGATAGACCCCTACTGGGTACATATTGTTATAGGGCAATTTTGGAGATTAGCAATTACACGATTTGTATTGTTTTTAAAATTAAGCAGCCAGCATCAATTGAAGATGTCACACACAATCCCATTTCTACAATGTATGTTATGCTTTTATTATGTGTAACCAAATATATACAAATCAATATTACAGTCCATTCATGCACATAATCTATTAAAAAAAAAAAAAAAAAAAAAAAAAAACATTGGGATTTTCAAGTAATTACACATACACAAAAACAAACACTAACACTAAGTTTATGTCCAGTTCCTGATAAATGCTAAACCACAAGTCATTGGTATCTCATAAACTTAGATTTGGTAAAAACTAAATGAACATACACAGAAATTATGCGAATTTTAATTGTGATTAGAATATTACTTTTGGTTGGTGAACTAAGGCATGAGGGATGGACACATTGAGAAATTATTATATCCTTTTATTGTCTGTTAGTTATTTCCATTCATCTAGTGCATGTGTATCTTTAAATGAAGGATCTGTGAATAATTTATTTTATCTAAGTATTGTATTCCTCACAAATAAGACACTTTTCGCAGCATTAACCAATTAATTGGATTTACATAATACATGTAAGAAAGCCCTTGTCCAGTTAATTTAACATACACATGCATGCAGGTTAATCCTTGTGTGATACCTTCTGGAAACGTTTTTCATATGGAGTAAAGGTTATTCTTTATGATCTCTGATTCAAGACAGGGGTACAAAGTCTAATAAATTTTAGAGGGGCATAAATGATTTTATATATTTGGCCGGCAGCTCCTGCAGCGAACCCCCATTTAATGGCGGTTGTCTGGGCTCTGCCCAGCCAATGTGGCGATTTTCGCTGCTTAAGTTTCAATTTCTTAGTTTTCATAGAAATACTTGACTTCTGTTACTAACAGTCAAGCATTTATAAATTATTTACACCTGTGATACCCACGGTGAAATAATATCTTAACCATTTAAGTTGTGGTTGCCATAAGTTCCGGTAACCAATTTATTTATTTGAACAATTTAAAGTTTTTGTAAATATACATATCTATATACATAAATGCATGTAATTATTTATTTCATAATACAGCTGCGGCCAAATACGCCAATACCTTATTATCTAGTTTTCATTTAATTTATGAGGCCTTTATGAGATAATATATGTATTTTCAATGAATATACGTATATGGTTCGAGTATTTTCTATGCAAATTATTTTCACCAATATGAGGAAATATCAAAAGAAGGTGCTTTGAAATAGTGCTTGATGAAATGAGAATTGGTATATCTATGCGCCTGTAGAAGATAAACGCTATCGTCTTGTAATATGTGCAGATTCCATATTTGTGAATTTTTTGGCTTTTTTCTTTCTTTTAAAGAGTCGTGCTTTTTTAACCATTTAAAGCTTACATATTTTACCGTATCACCTTAATACTGATTACAATAGTTGCAGAAATGTGTCTCATGAAAGTCCATGTGGGATGCCGTGATTCCGATATATTTTTCAAAGTTTTATTGTAGTGGTAAACCTATATGCAGCAAATCTAAAACTTTCTGTATATTTGAGAAGAAAACAGACAAAAATTTCAGTGTTTAAAAACTTTCAAACCTGGTTTATCCGACTATATCTTTTAAACTGTCTGTACCAATTCGGACTATTTCGATCTTCAATTTCTCCGTTATGTCTGCCTTGCTTTGTCTTCTCTTTGACATTTGAGATTGATCCTCCAAAATCCATCGTTTTGTTATTACCTTTATCAGACATGAATAGTCTAAGTATAGAGGTTTCTTTTAAATCATTTTATTCTAAATGCACACTTCTCAAGAGCCAAGAGCATCCTTATCAATATACAGAAGATTTATTTTTCATGTTTAAAATTATAGATAGCGAGGTAGTAAGTCGTTACGTGCGTGAAGTCATGGCCTGTGAAGGGGAGAAGTTAATCGTTACGTGTGGGTAGTCATGACCTGTGAAGGGAAGATACAACAGAGCAGAAAATACAGCACATTTTACGAGTGGTTGAAATTAAAAATCATTTCTTGTAGAAACACTGCGAAATAATAACGTATTTTACATTTGAAAACGGAGAAAATCATGCGACAGTTTTTGAAAAAAAATCAAATGGACTTTCTTTGTCTGAAATGAAAAAAGAAAAAAAATATCTCAATTCTCAATTACAACTATAACCTGAAGTTCTTTCCCGGGCAAGAAAAGGAACGTATGGCTACGAACCCGTTAAAACGATACATATATTTTCTTTCTACTGAATACTTTTGTTCGTAAAACTTAAAACTTGAATTTTTAGATAAAATAATATTTGTTTATTGAAACGCATGGATCCTGTTCAATTTGTTTTAGTATTTATTACAAATATCAGCCAATAAAGAAGCTCGAAGATGTCAATTACGTTCCTGTAACAGAAGGAGCTACCAAAAAATACGATAATATTTCATGTTCTTACTTTAAATCCCGACATTAAATAATTATTAAGGACAGAAAATGTAGACCGAAAAAAAATTGGTACATCAGTGTCTTAGATTTTTATATGTTTGTGTTTCCAAAATTCAATGTTAGATATACAAACTTGGCTTAAAATATTTGCCTTTATGATAATTTGATAGCATTTGGAATACATGTAAATAAACAAAACATCACTTATTGTGTGAATATTCTTTCTACGCGTTTAGGCTTCAAAGGGCTTTTTAAAGTGGAACAGGGAAAACAACAATACAAGGAATCGGGACAGATCGGAACGAGGATTTAGAGTTGCAGTTCTTTGATAGATGGCAACACCTCGTGTTTTCTGAGTAGAGAGAGTCAGATATGATTGCGATTGATTATCGCTTGTTGATTAAAATTACCCAACATTCATATACTAACTCTAACATTTTGATTGAATAGGTGAAGGAAATTTGCATATTGGCTATTATTGTTAAAGTTTACACTGCAAAATTTTTCTACAAACGTTTTCAATTTGAATTATAACATCATTTTATAGCAGAACTATAAGATATCAAAATATTGGAAAGACCAAGACTTGAAAATGTGTTTTGTATTGAAAGTTGATATTTTTGGGATCGGATTTTTTAAACATTATATGTATTTTCAATGAATATACGTATATGGTACGAATATTTTCTATGCAAATTATTTTCACCAATATGAGGAAATATCAAAAGAAGGTGCTTTGAAATAGTGCTTGATGACAAGAGAATTGGTATATCTGTGCGCCTGTAGAAGATAAACGCTATCGTCTTGTAATATGTGCAGATTCCATATTTGTGAATTTTTTGGCTTTTTTTTTCTTTTCAAGAGTCGTGCTTTTTTAACCATTTAAAGCTTACATATTTTACCGTATCACCTTAATACTGATTACAATAGTTGCAGAAATGTGTCTCATTAAAGTCCATGTGGGATGCCGTGATTCCGATATATTTTTCAAAGTTTTATTGTAGTGGTAAACCTATATGCAGCAAATCTAAAACTTTCTGTATATTTGAGAAGAAAACAGACAAAACTTTCAGTGTTTAAAAACTTTCAAACCTGGTTTATCCGACTATATCTTTTAAACTGTCTGTACCATTTCGATCTTCAATTTCTCCGTTATGTCTGCCTTGCTTTGTCTTCTCATTGACATTTGAGATTGATCCTCCAAAGTCCATCGTTATGTTATTACCTTTATCAGACATGAATAGTTTAAGTATAGAGGTTTCTTTTAAATCATTTTATTCTAAATGCACACTTCTCAAGAGCCAAGAGCATCCTTATCAATATACAGAAGATTTATTTTTCATGTTTAAAATTATAGATAGCGAGGTAGTAAGTCGTTACGTGCGTGAAGTCATGGCCTGTGAAGGGGAGAAGTTAATCGTTACTTGTGGGAAGTCATGACCTGTGCAGGGAAGATACAACAGAGCAGAAAATACAGCACATTTTACGAGTGGTTGAAATTAAAAATCATTTCTTGTAGAAACACTGCGAAATAATAACGTATTTTACATTTGAAAACGGAGAAAATCATGCGACAGTTTTTGAAAAAAAATCAAATGGACTTTCTTTGTCTGAAATGAAAAAAGAAAAAAAAAATATCTCAATTCTCAATTACTACTATAACCTGAAGTTTTTTCCCGGGCAAAAAAAGGAACGTATGGCTACGAACCCGTTAAAACGATACATATATTTTCTTTCTACTGAATACTTTTGTTCGTAAAACTTAAAACTTGAATTTTTAGATAAAATAATATTTGTTTATTGAAACGCATGGATCCTGTTCAATTTGTTTTAGTATTTATTACCAATATCAGCCAATAAAGAAGCTCGAAGATGTCAGTTACGTTCCTGTAACAGAAAAAGCTACCAAAAAAATACGATAATATTTCATGTTCTTACTTTAAATCCCGACATTAAATAATTATTAAGGACAGAAAATGTAGACCGAAAAAAAAATTGGTTCATCAGTGTCTTAGATTTTTATATGTTTGTGTTTCCAAAATTCAATGTTAGATATACAAACTTGGCTTAAAATATTTGCCTTTATGATAATTTGATAGCATGTGGAATACATGTAAATAAACAAAACATCACTTATTGTGTGAATATTCTTTCTACGCGTTTAGGCTTCAAAGGGCTTTTTAAAATGGAACAGGGAAAACAACAATACAAGGAATCGGGACAGATCGGAACGAGGATTCAGAGTTGCAGTTCTTTGATAGATGGCAACACCTCGTGTTTTCTGAGTAGAGAGAGTCAGATATGATTGCGATTGATTTTCTCTTGTTGATTAAAATTACCCAACATTCATATACTAACTCTAACATTTTGATTAAATAGGTGAAGGAAATTTGCATATTGGCTATTATTGTTAATGTTTACACTGCAAAATTTTTCTACAAACGTTTTCAATTTGAATTATAACAGCATTTTATAGCAGAACTATAAGATTTCAAAATATTGGAAAGACCAAGACTTGAAAATGTGTTTTGTATTGAAAGTTGATATTTTTTGGATCGGATTTTTTAAACATTATATGTGTTTTTAATGAATATACGTATATGGTACGAATATTTTCTATGCAAATTATTTTCACCAATATGAGGAAATATCAAAAGAAGGTGCTTTGAAATAGTGCTTGATGACAAGAGAATTGGTATATCTGTGCGCCTGTAGAAGATAAACGCTATCGTCTTGTAATATGTGCAGATTCCATATTTGTGAATTTTTTGGCTTTTTTTTCTTTTCAAGAGTCGTGCTTTTTTAACCATTTAAAGCTTACATATTTTACCGTATCACCTTAATACTGATTACAATAGTTGCAGAAATGTGTCTCATTAAAGTCCATGTGGGATGCCGTGATTCCGATATATTTTTCAAAGTTTTATTGTAGTGGTAAACCTATATGCAGCAAATCTAAAACTTTCTGTATATTTGAGAAGAAAACAGACAAAACTTTCAGTGTTTAAAAACTTTCAAACCTGGTTTATCCGACTATATCTTTTAAACTGTCTGTACCATTTCGATCTTCAATTTCTTCGTTATGTCTGCCTTGCTTTGTCTTCTCATTGACATTTGAGATTGATCCTCCAAAGTCCATCGTTTTGTTATTACCTTTATCAGACATGAATAGTATAAGTATAGAGGTTTCTTTTAAATCATTTTATTCTAAATGCACACTTCTCAAGAGCCAAGAGCATCCTTATCAATATACAGAAGATTTATTTTTCATGTTTAAAATTATAGATAGCGAGGTAGTAAGTCGTTACATGCGTAAAGTCATGGCCTGTGAAGGGGAGAAGTTAATCGTTACGTGTGGGTAGTCATGACCTGTGAAGGGAAGATACAACAGAGCAGAAAATACAGCACATTTTACGAGTGGTTGAAATTAAAAATCATTTCTTGTAGAAACACTGCGAAATAATAACGTATTTTACATTTGAAAACGGAGAAAATCATGCGACAGTTTTTGAAAAAAAATCAAATGGACTTTCTTTGTCTGAAATGAAAAAAGAAAAAAAATATCTCAATTCTCAATTACTACTATAACCTGAAGCTTTTTCTCGTGCAAAAAAAGGAACGTATGGCTACGAACCCGTTAAAACGATACATATATTTTCTTTCTACTGAATACTTTTGTTCGTAAAACTTAAAACTTGAATTTTTAGATAAAATAATATTTGTTTATTGAAACGCATGGATCCTGTTCAATTTGTTTTAGTATTTATTACCAATATCAGCCAATAAAGAAGCTCGAAGATGTCAGTTACGTTCCTGTAACAGAAGGAGCTATCAAAAAAATACGATAATATTTCATGTTCTTACTTTAAATCCCGACATTAAATAATTATTAAGGACAGAAAATGTAGACCGAAAAAAAAATTGGTTCATCAGTGTCTTAGATTTTTATATGTTTGTGTTTCCAAAATTCAATGTTAGATATACAAACTTGGCTTAAAATATTTGCCTTTATGATAATTTGATAGCATGTGGAATACATGTAAATAAACAAAACATCACTTATTGTGTGAATATTCTTTCTACGCGTTTAGGCTTCAAAGGGCTTTTTAATTTCAACCACTCGTAAAATGTGCTGTATTTTCTGCTCTGCTGTATCTTCCCTTCACAGGTCATGACTACCCACACGTAACGAATAACTTCTCCCCTTCACAGGCCATGACTCCACTCACGTAACGACTTACTACCTCGCTATCTATAATTTTAAACATGAAAAATAAATCTTCTGTATATTGATAATGATGCTCTTGGCTCTTGAAAAGTGTGCATTTAGAATAAAATGATTTAAAAGAAACCTCTATACTTAGACTATTCATGTCTGATAAAGGTAATAACAAAACGATGGATTTTGGAGGATCAATCTCAAATGTCAAGGAGAAGACAAAGCAAGGCAGACATAACGGAGAAATTGAAGATCGAAATGGTCCGAATTGGTACAGACAGTTTAAAAGATATAGTCGGATAAACCAGGTTTGAAAGTTTTTAAACACTGAAAGTTTTGTCTGTTTTCTTCTCAAATATACAGAAAGTTTTAGATTTGCTGCATATAGGTTTACCACTACAATAAAACTTTGAAAAATATATCGGAATCACGGCATCCCACATGGACTTTCATGAGACACATTTCTGCAACTATTGTAATCAGTATTAAGGTGATACGGTAAAATATGTAAGCTTTAAATGGTTAAAAAAGCACGACTCTTGAAAAGAAAGAAAAAAGCCAAAAAATTCACAAATATGGAATCTGCACATATTACAAGACGATAGCGTTTATCTTCTACAGGCGCACAGATATACCAATTCTCTTGTCATCAAGCACTATTTCAAAGCACCTTCTTTTGATATTTCCTCATATTGGTGAAAATAATTTGCATAGAAAATATTCGTACCATATACGTATATTCATTGAAAATACATATAATGTTTAAAAAATCCGATCCCAAAAATATCAACTTTCAATACAAAACACATTTTCAAGTCTTGGTCTTTCCAATATTTTGAAATCTTATAGTTCTGCTATAAAATGCTGTTATAATTCAAATTGAAAACGTTTGTAGAAAAATTTTGCAGTGTAAACTTTAACAATAATAGCCAATATGCAAATTTCCTTCACCTATTTAATCAAAATGTTAGAGTTAGTATATGAATGTTGGGTAATTTTAATCAACAAGCGAAAATCAATCGCAATCATATCTGACTCTCTCTACTCAGAAAACACGAGGTGTTGCCATCTATCAAAGAACTGCAACTCTATATCCTCGTTCCGATCTGTCCCGATTCCTTGTATTGTTGTTTTCCCTGTTCCATTTTAAAAAGCCCTTTGAAGCCTAAACGCGTAGAAAGAATATTCACACAATAAGTGATGTTTTGTTTATTTACATGTATTCCACGTGCTATCAAATTATCATAAAAGCAAATATTTTAAGCCAAGTTTGTATATCTAACATTGAATTTTGGAAACACAAACATATAAAAATCTAACACACTGATGAACCAATTTTTTTTCGGTCTACATTTTCTGTCCTTAATAATTATTTAATGTCGGGATTTAAAGTAAGAACATGAAATATTATCGTATTTTTTGGTAGCTCCTTCTGTTACAGGAACGTAACTGACATCTTCGAGCTTCTTTATTGGCTGATATAGGTAATAAATACTAAAACAAATTGAACAGGATCCATGCGTTTCAATAAACAAATATTATTTTATCTACAAATTCAAGTTTTAAGTTTTACGAACAAAAGTATTCAGTAGAAAGAAAATATATGTATCGTTTTAATGGGTTCGTAGCCATACGTTCCTTTTCTGGCCCGGGAAAAAACTTCAGGTTATAGTAGTAATTGAGAATTGAGATATTTTTTTTCTTTTTTCATTTCAGACAAAGAAAGTCCATTTTTTTTTTTCAAAAACTGTCGCATGATTTTCTCCGTTTTCAAATGTAAAATATAAATGTTATAATTTCGCAGTGTTTCTACAAGAAATGATTTTTAATTTCTACCACTCGTAAAATGTGCTGTATTTTCTGCTCTGCTGTATCTTCCCTTCACAGGTCATGACTACCCACACGTAACGATTAACTTCTCCCCTTCACAGGTCATGACTTCACGCACGTAACGACTTACTACCTCGCTATCTATAATTTTAAACATGAAAAATAAATCTTCTGTATATTGATAAGGATGCTCTTGGCTCTTGAAAAGTGTGCATTTAGAATAAAATGATTTAAAAGAAACCTCTATACTTAGACTATTCATGTCTGATAAAGGTAATGACAAAACGATGGATTTTGGAGGATCAATCTCAAATGTCAAAGAGAAGACAAAGCAAGGCAGACATAACGGAGAAATTGAAGATCGAAATGGTCCGAATTGGTACAGACAGTTTAAAAGATATAGTCGGATAAACCAGGTTTGAAAGTTTTTAAACACTGAAAGTTTTGTCTGTTTTCTTCTCAAATATACAGAAAGTTTTAGATTTGCTGCATATAGGTTTACCACTACAATAAAACTTTGAAAAATATATCGGAATCACGGCATCCCACATGGACTTTCATGAGACACATTTCTGCAACTATTGTAATTAGTATTAAGGTGATACGGTAAAATATGTAAGCTTTAAATGGTTAAAAAAGCACGACTCTTGAAAAGAAAGAAAAAAGCCAAAAAATTCACAAATATGGAATCTGGACATATTACAAGACGATAGCGTTTATCTTCTACAGGCGCACAGATATACCAATTCTCTTGTCATCAAGCACTATTTCAAAGCACCTTCTTTTGATATTTCCTCATATTGGTGAACATAATTTGCATAGAAAATATTCGTACCATATACGTATATTCATTGAAAATACATATAATGTTTAAAAAATCCGATCCCAAAAATATCAACTTTCAATACAAAACACATTTTCAAGTCTTGGTCTTTCCAATATTTTGAAATCTTATAGTTCTGCTATAAAATGCTGTTATAATTCAAATTGAAAACGTTTGTAGAAAAATTTTGCAGTGTAAACTTTAACAATAATAGCCAATATGCAAATTTCCTTCACCTATTTAATCAAAATGTTAGAGTTAGTATATGAATGTTGGGTAATTTTAATCAACAAGCGAAAATCAATCGCAATCATATCTGACTCTCTCTACTCAGAAAACACGAGGTGTTGCCATCTATCAAAGAACTGCAACTCTATATCCTCGTTCCGATCTGTCCCGATTCCTTGTATTGTTGTTTTCCCTGTTCCATTTTAAAAAGCCCTTTGAAGCCTAAACGCGTAGAAAGAATATTCACACAATAAGTGATGTTTTGTTTATTTACATGTATTCCACGTGCTATCAAATTATCATAAAAGCAAATATTTTAAGCCAAGTTTGTATATCTAACATTGAATTTTGGAAACACAAACATATAAAAATCTAACACACTGATGAACCAATTTTTTTTCGGTCTACATTTTCTGTCCTTAATAATTATTTAATGTCGGGATTTAAAGTAAGAACATGAAATATTATCGTATTTTTTGGTAGCTCCTTCTGTTACAGGAACGTAACTGACATCTTCGAGCTTCTTTATTGGCTGATATAGGTAATAAATACTAAAACAAATTGAACAGGATCCATGCGTTTCAATAAACAAATATTATTTTATCTACAAATTCAAGTTTTAAGTTTTACGAACAAAAGTATTCAGTAGAAAGAAAATATATGTATCGTTTTAATGGGTTCGTAGCCATACGTTCCTTTTCTGGCCCGGGAAAAAACTTCAGGTTATAGTAGTAATTGAGAATTGAGATATTTTTTTTTTCTTTTTTCATTTCAGACAAAGAAAGTCCATTTTTTTTTTTCAAAAACTGTCGCATGATTTTCTCCGTTTTCAAATGTAAAATATAAATGTTATAATTTCGCAGTGTTTCTACAAGAAATGATTTTTAATTTCTACCACTCGTAAAATGTGCTGTATTTTCTGCTCTGCTGTATCTTCCCTTCACAGGTCATGACTACCCACACGTAACGATTAACTTCTCCCCTTCACAGGTCATGACTTCACGCACGTAACGACTTACTACCTCGCTATCTATAATTTTAAACATGAAAAATAAATCTTCTGTATATTGATAAGGATGCTCTTGGCTCTTGAAAAGTGTGCATTTAGAATAAAATGATTTAAAAGAAACCTCTATACTTAGACTATTCATGTCTGATAAAGGTAATGACAAAACGATGGATTTTGGAGGATCAATCTCAAATGTCAAAGAGAAGACAAAGCAAGGCAGACATAACGGAGAAATTGAAGATCGAAATGGTCCGAATTGGTACAGACAGTTTAAAAGATATAGTCGGATAAACCAGGTTTGAAAGTTTTTAAACCCTGAAAGTTTTGTCTGTTTTCTTCTCAAATATACAGAAAGTTTTAGATTTGCTGCATATAGGTTTACCACTACAATAAAACTTTGAAAAATATATCGGAATCACGGCATCCCACATGGACTTTCATGAGACACATTTCTGCAACTATTGTAATTAGTATTAAGGTGATACGGTAAAATATGTAAGCTTTAAATGGTTAAAAAAGCACGACTCTTGAAAAGAAAGAAAAAAGCCAAAAAATTCACAAATATGGAATCTGGACATATTACAAGACGATAGCGTTTATCTTCTACAGGCGCACAGATATACCAATTCTCTTGTCATCAAGCACTATTTCAAAGCACCTTCTTTTGATATTTCCTCATATTGGTGAACATAATTTGCATAGAAAATATTCGTACCATATACGTATATTCATTGAAAATACATATAATGTTTAAAAAATCCGATCCCAAAAATATCAACTTTCAATACAAAACACATTTTCAAGTCTTGGTCTTTCCAATATTTTGAAATCTTATAGTTCTGCTATAAAATGCTGTTATAATTCAAATTGAAAACGTTTGTAGAAAAATTTTGCAGTGTAAACTTTAACAATAATAGCCAATATGCAAATTTCCTTCACCTATTTAATCAAAATGTTAGAGTTAGTATATGAATGTTGGGTAATTTTAATCAACAAGCGAAAATCAATCGCAATCATATCTGACTCTCTCTACTCAGAAAACACGAGGTGTTGCCATCTATCAAAGAACTGCAACTCTATATCCTCGTTCCGATCTGTCCCGATTCCTTGTATTGTTGTTTTCCCTGTTCCATTTTAAAAAGCCCTTTGAAGCCTAAACGCGTAGAAAGAATATTCACACAATAAGTGATGTTTTGTTTATTTACATGTATTCCACGTGCTATCAAATTATCATAAAAGCAAATATTTTAAGCCAAGTTTGTATATCTAACATTGAATTTTGGAAACACAAACATATAAAAATCTAACACACTGATGAACCAATTTTTTTTCGGTCTACATTTTCTGTCCTTAATAATTATTTAATGTCGGGATTTAAAGTAAGAACATGAAATATTATCGTATTTTTTGGTAGCTCCTTCTGTTACAGGAACGTAACTGACATCTTCGAGCTTCTTTATTGGCTGATATAGGTAATAAATACTAAAACAAATTGAACAGGATCCATGCGTTTCAATAAACAAATATTATTTTATCTACAAATTCAAGTTTTAAGTTTTACGAACAAAAGTATTCAGTAGAAAGAAAATATATGTATCGTTTTAATGGGTTCGTAGCCATACGTTCCTTTTCTGGCCCGGGAAAAAACTTCAGGTTATAGTAGTAATTGAGAATTGAGATATTTTTTTTTCTTTTTTCATTTCAGACAAAGAAAGTCCATTTTTTTTTTCAAAAACTGTCGCATGATTTTCTCCGTTTTCAAATGTAAAATATAAATGTTATAATTTCGCAGTGTTTCTACAAGAAATGATTTTTAATTTCTACCACTCGTAAAATGTGCTGTATTTTCTGCTCTGCTGTATCTTCCCTTCACAGGTCATGACTACCCACACGTAACGATTAACTTCTCCCCTTCACAGGTCATGACTTCACGCACGTAACGACTTACTACCTCGCTATCTATAATTTTAAACATGAAAAATAAATCTTCTGTATATTGATAAGGATGCTCTTGGCTCTTGAAAAGTGTGCATTTAGAATAAAATGATTTAAAAGAAACCTCTATACTTAGACTATTCATGTCTGATAAAGGTAATGACAAAACGATGGATTTTGGAGGATCAATCTCAAATGTCAAAGAGAAGACAAAGCAAGGCAGACATAACGGAGAAATTGAAGATCGAAATGGTCCGAATTGGTACAGACAGTTTAAAAGATATAGTCGGATAAACCAGGTTTGAAAGTTTTTAAACACTGAAAGTTTTGTCTGTTTTCTTCTCAAATATACAGAAAGTTTTAGATTTGCTGCATATAGGTTTACCACTACAATAAAACTTTGAAAAATATATCGGAATCACGGCATCCCACATGGACTTTCATGAGACACATTTCTGCAACTATTGTAATTAGTATTAAGGTGATACGGTAAAATATGTAAGCTTTAAATGGTTAAAAAAGCACGACTCTTGAAAAGAAAGAAAAAAGCCAAAAAATTCACAAATATGGAATCTGGACATATTACAAGACGATAGCGTTTATCTTCTACAGGCGCACAGATATACCAATTCTCTTGTCATCAAGCACTATTTCAAAGCACCTTCTTTTGATATTTCCTCATATTGGTGAACATAATTTGCATAGAAAATATTCGTACCATATACGTATATTCATTGAAAATACATATAATGTTTAAAAAATCCGATCCCAAAAATATCAACTTTCAATACAAAACACATTTTCAAGTCTTGGTCTTTCCAATATTTTGAAATCTTATAGTTCTGCTATAAAATGCTGTTATAATTCAAATTGAAAACGTTTGTAGAAAAATTTTGCAGTGTAAACTTTAACAATAATAGCCAATATGCAAATTTCCTTCACCTATTTAATCAAAATGTTAGAGTTAGTATATGAATGTTGGGTAATTTTAATCAACAAGCGAAAATCAATCGCAATCATATCTGACTCTCTCTACTCAGAAAACACGAGGTGTTGCCATCTATCAAAGAACTGCAACTCTAAATCCTCGTTCCGATCTGTCCCGATTCCTTGTATTGTTGTTTTCCCTGTTCCATTTTAAAAAGCCCTTTGAAGCCTAAACGCGTAGAAAGAATATTCACACAATAAGTGATGTTTTGTTTATTTACATGTATTCCACATGCTATCAAATTATCATAAAGCAGATATTTTAAGCCAAGTTTGTATATCTAACATTGAATTTTGGAAACACAAACATATAAAAATCTAAGACACTGATGACTCAATTTTTTTTCGGTCTACATTTTCTGTCCTTAATAATTATTTAATGTCGGGATTTAAAGTAAGAACGTGATATATTATCGTATTTTTTGGTAGCTCCTTCTGTTACAGGAACGTAACTGACATCTTCGAGCTTCTTTATTGGCTGATATTGGTAATAAATACTAAAACAAATTGAACAGGATCCATGCGTTTCAATAAACAAATATTATTTTATCTACAAATTCAAGTTTTAAGTTTTACGAACAAAAGTATTTCAGTAGAAAGAAAATATATGTATCGTTTTAATGGGTTCATAGCAATACGTTCCTTTTCTTGCCCGGGAAAAAACTTCAGGTTATAGTAGTAATTGAGAATTGAGATATTTTTTTTTCATATCAGACAAAGAAAGTCCATTTGATTTTTTTTCAAAAACTGTCGCATGATTTTCTCCGTTTTCAAATGTAAAATATAATTTCAACCACTCGTAAAATGTGCTGTATTTTCTGCTCTGCTGTATCTTTCCTTCACAGGTCATGACTACCCACACGTAACGATTAACTTCTCCCCTTCACAGGCCATGACTCCACTCACGTAACGACTTACTACCTCGCTATCTATAATTTTAAACATGAAAAATAAATCTTCTGTATATTGATAATGATGCTCTTGGCTCTTGAAAAGTGTGCATTTAGAATAAAATGATTTAAAAGAAACCTCTATACTTAGACTATTCATGTCTGATAAAGGTAATAACAAAACGATGGATTTTGGAGGATCAATCTCAAATGTCAAAGAGAAGACAAAGCAAGGCAGACATAACGGAGAAATTGAAGATCGAAATGGTCCGAATTGGTACAGACAGTTTAAAAGATATAGTCGGATAAACCAGGTTTGAAAGTTTTTAAACACTGAAAGTTTTGTCTGTTTTCTTCTCAAATATACAGAAAGTTTTAGATTTGCTGCATATAGGTTTACCACTACAATAAAACTTTGAAAAATATATCGGAATCACGGCATCCCACATGGACTTTCATGAGACACATTTCTGCAACTATTGTAATCAGTATTAAGTTGATACGGTAAAATATGTAAGCTTTAAATGGTTAAAAAAGCACGACTCTTGAAAAGAAAGAAAAAAGCCAAAAAATTCACAAATATGGAATCTGGACATATTACAAGACGATAGCGTTTATCTTCTACAGGCGCACAGATATACCAATTCTCTTGTCATCAAGCACTATTTCAAAGCACCTTCTTTTGATATTTCCTCATATTGGTGAAAATAATTTGCATAGAAAATATTCGTACCATATACGTATATTCATTGAAAATACATATAATGTTTAAAAAATCCGATCCCAAAAATATCAACTTTCAATACAAAACACATTTTCAAGTCTTGGTCTTTCCAATATTTTGAAATCTTATAGTTCTGCTATAAAATGCTGTTATAATTCAAATTGAAAACGTTTGTAGAAAAATTTTGCAGTGTAAACTTTAACAATAATAGCCAATATGCAAATTTCCTTCACCTATTTAATCAAAATGTTAGAGTTAGTATATGAATGTTGGGTAATTTTAATCAACAAGCGAAAATCAATCGCAATCATATCTGACTCTCTCTACTCAGAAAACACGAGGTGTTGCCATCTATCAAAGAACTGCAACTCTAAATCCTCGTTCCGATCTGTCCCGATTCCTTGTATTGTTGTTTTCCCTGTTCCATTTTAAAAAGCCCTTTGAAGCCTAAACGCGTAGAAAGAATATTCACACAATAAGTGATGTTTTGTTTATTTACATGTATTCCACATGCTATCAAATTATCATAAAGGCAAATATTTTAAGCCAAGTTTGTATATCTAACATTGAATTTTGGAAACACAAACATATAAAAATCTAAGACACTGATGAACCAATTTTTTTTCGGTCTACATTTTCTGTCCTTAATAATTATTTAATGTCGGGATTTAAAGTAAGAACGTGAAATATTATCGTATTTTTTGGTAGCTCCTTCTGTTACAGGAACGTAACTGACATCTTCGAGCTTCTTTATTGGCTGATATTGGTAATAAATACTAAAACAAATTGAACAAGATCCATGCGTTTCAATAAACAAATATTATTTTATCTACAAATTCAAGTTTTAAGTTTTACGAACAAAAGTATTTCAGTAGAAAGAAAATATATGTATCGTTTTAATGGGTTCGTAGCAATACGTTCCTTTTCTTGCCCGGGAAAAAATTTCAGGTTATAGTAGTAATTGAGAATTGAGATATTTTTTTTTTCATTTCAGACAAAGAAAGTCCATTTGATTTTTTTTCAAAAACTGTCGCATGATTTTCTCTGTTTTCAAATGTAAAATATAATTTCAACCACTCGTAAAATGTGCTGTATTTTCTGCTCTGCTGTATCTTCCCTTCACAGGTCATGACTACCCACACGTAACGATTAACTTCTCCCCTTCACAGGCCATGACTCCACTCACGTAACGACTTACTACCTCGCTATCTATAATTTTAAACATGAAAAATAAATCTTCTGTATATTGATAATGATGCTCTTGGCTCTTGAAAAGTGTGCATTTAGAATAAAATGATTTAAAAGAAACCTCTATACTTAGACTATTCATGTCTGATAAAGGTAATAACAAAACGATGGATTTTGGAGGATCAATCTCAAATGTCAAAGAGAAGACAAAGCAAGGCAGACATAACGGAGAAATTGAAGATCGAAATGGTCCGAATTGGTACAGACAGTTTAAAAGATATAGTCGGATAAACCAGGTTTGAAAGTTTTTAAACACTGAAAGTTTTGTCTGTTTTCTTCTCAAATATACAGAAAGTTTTAGATTTGCTGCATATAGGTTTACCACTACAATAAAACTTTGAAAAATATATCGGAATCACGGCATCCCACATGGACTTTCATGAGACACATTTCTGCAACTATTGTAATCAGTATTAAGGTGATACGGTAAAATATGTAAGCTTTAAATGGTTAAAAAAGCACGACTCTTGAAAAGAAAGAAAAAAGCCAAAAAATTCACAAATATGGAATCTGCACATATTACAAGACGATAGCGTTTATCTTCTACAGGCGCACAGATATACCAATTCTCTTGTCATCAAGCACTATTTCAAAGCACCTTCTTTTGATATTTCCTCATATTGGTGAAAATAATTTGCATAGAAAATATTCGTACCATATACGTATATTCATTGAAAATACATATAATGTTTAAAAAATCCGATCCCAAAAATATCAACTTTCAATACAAAACACATTTTCAAGTCTTGGTCTTTCCAATATTTTGAAATCTTATAGTTCTGCTATAAAATGCTGTTATAATTCAAATTGAAAACGTTTGTAGAAAAATTTTGCAGTGTGAACTTTAACAATAATAGCCAATATGCAAATTTCCTTCACCTATTTAATCAAAATGTTAGAGTTAGTATATGAATGTTGGGTAATTTTAATCAACAAGCGAAAATCAATCGCAATCATATCTGACTCTCTCTACTCAGAAAACACGAGGTGTTGCCATCTATCAAAGAACTGCAACTCTAAATCCTCGTTCCGATCTGCCCCGATTCCTTGTATTGTTGTTTTCCCTGTTCCATTTTAAAAAGCCCTTTGAAGCCTAAACGCGTAGAAAGAATATTCACACAATAAGTGATGTTTTGTTTATTTACATGTATTCCACATGCTATCAAATTATCATAAAGGCAAATATTTTAAGCCAAGTTTGTATATCTAACATTGAATTTTGGAAACACAAACATATAAAAATCTAAGACACTGATGAACCAATTTTTTTCGGTCTACATTTTCTGTCCTTAATAATTATTTAATGTCGGGATTTAAAGTAAGAACGTGAAATATTATCGTATTTTTTGGTAGCTCCTTCTGTTACAGGAACGTAACTGACATCTTCGAGCTTCTTTATTGGCTGATATTGGTAATAAATACTAAAACAAATTGAACAGGATCCATGCGTTTCAATAAACAAATATTATTTTATCTACAAATTCAAGTTTTAAGTTTTACGAACAAAAGTATTTCAGTAGAAAGAAAATATATGTATCGTTTTAATGGGTTCGTAGCAATACGTTCCTTTTCTTGCCCGGGAAAAAACTTCAGGTTATAGTAGTAATTGAGAATTGAGATATTTTTTTTTTCATTTCAGACAAAGAAAGTCCATTTGATTTTTTTTCAAAAACTGTCGCATGATTTTCTCTGTTTTCAAATGTAAAATATAATTTCAACCACTCGTAAAATGTGCTGTATTTTCTGCTCTGCTGTATCTTCCCTTCACAGGTCATGACTACCCACACGTAACGATTAACTTCTCCCCTTCACAGGCCATGACTTCACGCACATAACGATTTACTACCTCGCTATCTATAATTTTAAAGATGAAAAATAAATCTTCTGTATATTGATAAGGATGCTCTTGGCTCTTGAGAAGTGTGCATTTGGAATAAAATGATTTAAAAGAAACCTCTATACTTAGACTATTCATGTCTAATAAAGGTAATAACAAAACGATGGATTTTGGAGGATCAATCTCAAATGTCAAAGAGAAGACATAGCAAGGCAGACATAACGGAGAAATTGAAGATCGAAATGGTCCGAATTGGTACAGACAGTTTAAAAGATATAGTCGGATAAACCAGGTTTGAAAGTTTTTAAACACTGAAAGTTTTGTCTGTTTTCTTCTCAAATATACAGAAAGTTTTAGATTTGCTGCATATAGGTTTAACTTTGAAAAATATATCGGAATCACGGCATCCCACATGGACTTTAATGAGACACATTTCTGCAACTATTGTAATCAGTATTAAGGTGATACGGTAAAATATGTAAGCTTTAAATGGTTAAAAAAGCACGACTCTTGAAAAGAAAGAAAAAAAAAGCCAAAAAATTCACAAATATGGAATCTGCACATATTACAAGACGATAGCGTTTATCTTCTACAGGCGCACAGATATACCAATTCTCTTGTCATCAAGCACTATTTCAAAGCACCTTCTTTTGATATTTCCTCATATTGGTGAAAATAATTTGCATAGAAAATATTCGTACCATATACGTATATTCATTGAAAATACATATAATGTTTAAAAAATCCGATCCAAAAAATATCAACTTTCAATACAAAACACATTTTCAAGTCTTGGTCTTTCCAATATTTTGAAATCTTATAGTTCTGCTATAAAATGCTGTTATAATTCAAATTGAAAACGTTTGTAGAAAAATTTTGCAGTGTAAACATTAACAATAATAGCCAATATGCAAATTTCCTTCACCTATTTAATCAAAATGTTAGAGTTAGTATATGAATGTTGGGTAATTTTAATCAACAAGCAAAAATCAATCGCAATCATATCTGACTCTCTCTACTCAGAAAACACGAGGTGTTGCCATCTATCAAAGAACTGCAACTCTGAATCCTCGTTCCGATCTGTCCCGATTCCTTGTATTGTTGTTTTCCCTGTTCCATTTTAAAAATCATTTCTTGTAGAAACACTGCGAAATAATAACGTTTATATTTTACATTTGAAAACGGAGAAAATCATGCGACAGTTTTTGTCTCGCCTGCGACGAATAGTCGCGGAAGGCGAGACATAGGTATTACTTTCCGGCGACGGCGGCGGCGGCGACGGCGGCGGCGTAAACTTTTTTGTAAGACTTTTATGGACGATGAATTGCTTGAAAAGTATAATAGCTAGGCATCTGATATTTGGTATACAGACAGTTGAGGGTATGGTCTACGCAACTGTCGCCATGCCGTTTGACCCTGACCCCATTTTCACGCTCCAGTGATTCTGTGAACTTAGGTTTTTTTTCAGGCCATAAACATTTTTGTAAGACTTTTGTGGACGATCAATTGCTTGAAAAGTATAATAGCTAGGCATCTGATATTTGGTATACAGACAGTTGAGGGTATGGTCTACGCAACTGTCACCATGCCATGTGACCCTGACCCCATTTTCACGCTCCAGTGACTCTGTGAACTTAGGTCTTTTTTCAGGCCGTAAACTTTTTTGTAAGACTTTTGTGGACGATGAATTGCTGGAAAAGTATATTAGCTAGGCATCTGATATTTGGTATACAGACAGTTCAGGTTATGGTCTACACAACTGTCACCATGTTTTGTAACCCTGACCCCATTTTCACGCTCCAGTGACTCTGTGAACTTAGGTCTTTTTTCAGGCCGTAAACATATTTGTAAGACTTTTGTGGACGATGAATTGATGGAAAAGTATATTAGCTAGGCATCTGATATTTGGTATACAGACAGTTCAGGTTATGGTCTACGCAACTGTCACCATGCCATGTGACCCTGACCCCATTTTCACGCTCCAGTGACTCTGTGAACTTAGGTCATTTTTCAGGCCATAAACTTTTTTGTAAGACTTTTGTGGACGATGAATTAATGGAAAAGTATATTAGCTAGGCATCTGATATTAGGTATACAGACAGTTTAGGTTATAGTCTACGCAAATGTTACCATGCCATGTGACCCTGACCCCATTTTCACGCTCCAGTGACTGTGAACTTAGGTCTTTTTTCAGGCCAAAAAACTTTTTTGTAAGACTTTTGTGGACGATGAATTGCTGGAAAGTTATAATAGCTAGGCATCTGATATTGGGTAAACAGACAGTTGCGGTTATGGACAACCCAACTGTCACCATGACATTTGACCATGACCTAATTTTTACGCTCCAGTGACTCTGTGAACTTAGGTCTTTTTTTCAGACAGAAAACTTTTTGTAATACTTGTGTGGACAACGGATTGCTTGAATAGTATAATAACTAGGCATCTGTTTTTAGGTATACAGACACTTTTTGTGTTTATATCAAGAAATGAAAGCTTAGGTAGTTGATTTTAGTGATGGTGCCGGCAGGCGAGACATACTTTTAGTGGCCACACTTGTTGAAAAAAAACAAATGGACTTTCTTTGTCTGAAATGAAAAAAGAAAAAAAAATATCTCAATTCTCAATTACTACTATAACCTGAAGTTTTTTCCCGGGCAAGAAAAGGAACGTATGGCTACGAACCCATTAAAACGATACATATATTTTCTTTCTACTGAATACTTTTGTTCGTAAAACTTAAAACTTGAATTTGTAGATAAAATAATATTTGTTTATTGAAACGCATGGATCCTGTTCAATTTGTTTTAGTATTTATTACCAATATCAGCCAATAAAGAAGCTCGAAGATGTCAGTTGTTTCGACTGGAGTTCGCGTTGTTGATTGATATTCAGTTGTTTTGTGTTTCCATGTTTTACGTGTTGTCTGTTTTTGTCCCGTTCTTGTTTGTGTTTACTGGTTTAGTCTCTGCCCTTTCGGACTTTTGACATTCGGATACCCCATTGGTACCTCTGCTTCTTACGTTCCTGTAACAGAAGGAGCTACCAAAAAATACGATAATATTTCATGTTCTTACTTTAAATCCCGACATTAAATAATTATTAAGGACAGAAAATGTAGACCGAAAAAAATTGGTTCATCAGTGTCTTAGATTTTTATATGTTGTGTTTCCAAAATTCAATGTTAGATATACAAACTTGGTTAAAATATTTGCCTTTATGATAATTTGATAGCATGTGGAATACATGTAAATAAACAAAACATCACTTATTGTGTGAATATTCTTTCTACGCGTTTAGGCTTCAAAGGGCTTTTTAAAATGGAACAGGGAAAACAACAATACAAGGAATCGGGACAGATCGGAACTAGAAAATGTGTCTATGAGCCACAGGATGGCCCTCCCGTTCTTGAAATATCATTGACCCTCAATGTGTATTACCTGGGATACGTGAAATATTATTGCCCCTTAACATGTAGTATTCAAGATATGGACCTTAACCAAGAACTTAACCAAAGTCATTCATGCATAAATTATAGGTCACAGTCACCTCATTTCTAGTGGATGGTGTCATGTTACCCAAGACACATCTAGTGGTGAAATACCATTGACCATTAACATGTAGTATCTGAGATATGGACCTTAACCAAGAACTTAACCAAAGTCATTCATGCATAAAATATAGGTCACAGTGACCTAATTTCTATTGGGTGGTGTCACATTACCTAAGACACATCTAGTAGTGAAATATCATTGACCCCAAACATCTAGTATCCAAGTTATGGATCTTAACCAAGAACTTAACCGAAGTCGTTCATGCATAAAATATAAGTCACAGTGACCTAATTTCTAGTGGGTGGTGTAGCCCTACCCAAGACCCATCTGGTGGTGAAATATCATTAACCCCCAACATCTAGTATCCAAGTAATGGACCTTAACCAAGAACTTAACCAAAGTCATTCATGCGTAAAATATAGGTCACAGTGACCTAATTTATATTGGGTGGTGTCACCTTACCTAAGACACATCTAGTAGTGAAATATCATTGACCCCCAACATCTAGTATCCAAGTTATGGACTTTAACCAAGAACTTAACCGAAGTCGTTCATGCATAAAATATAGGTCACAGTGACCTAATTTCTAGTGGGTGGTGTAGCCCTACCCAAGACCCATCTGGTGGTGAAATATCATTGACCCCCAACATCTAGTATCCGAGTAATGGACCTTAACCAAGAACTTAACCAAAGTGTTACGGACGGACGTACGGACGTACGGACGGACGGACGGACGGACAAGGGTTAAACTATATGTCCGATCCACATACGTGGTCGGGCCATAACGAGGATTTAGAGTTGCAGTTCTTTGATAGATGGTAACACCTCGTGTTTTCTGAGTAGAGAGAGTCAGATATGATTGCGATTGATTTTCGCTTGTTGATTAAAATTACCCAACATTCATATACTAACTCTAACATTTTGATTAAATAGGTGAAGGAAATTTGCATATTGGCTATTATTGTTAAAGTTTACACTGCAAAATTTTTCTACAAACGTTTTCAATTTGAATTATAACAGCATTTTATAGCAGAACTATAAGATTTCAAAATATTGAAAAGACCAGGACTTGAAAATGTGTTTTGTATATAAAGTTGATATTTTTGGGATCGGATTTTTTAAACATTATATGTATTTTCAATGAATATACGTATATGGTACGAATATTTTCTATGCAAATTATTTTCACCAATATGAGGAAATATCAAAAGAAGGTGCTTTGAAATAGTGCTTGATGACAAAAGAATTGGTATATCAGTGCGCATGTAGAAGATAAACGCTATCGTCTTGTAATATGTGCAGATTCCATATTTGTGAATTTTTTGGCTTTTTTCTTTCTTTTCAAGAGTCGTGCTTTTTTAACCATTTAAAGCTTACATATTTTACCGTATCACCTTAATACTGATTACAATAGTTGCAGAAATGTGTCTCATGAAAGTCCATGTGGGTTGCCGTGATTCCGATATATTTTTCAAAGTTTTATTGTAGTGGTAAACCTATATGCAGCAAATTTAAAATTTTCTGTATATTTGAGAAGAAAACAGACAAAACTTTCAGTGTTTAAAAACTTTCAAACCTGGTTTATCCGACTATATCTTTTAAACTGTCTGTACCAATTCGGACCATTTCGATCTTCAATTTCTCCGTTATGTCTGCCTTGCTTTGTCTTCTCTTTGACATTTGAGATTGATCCTCCAAAATCCATCGTTTTGTTATTACCTTTATCAGACATGAATAGTCTAAGTATGGAGGTTTCTTTTAAATCATTTTATTCTAAATGCACACTTTTCAAGAGCCAAAAGCATCCTTATCAATATACAGAAGATTTATTTTTCATGTTTAAAATTATAGATAGCGAAGTCGTTACGTGCGTGAAGTCATGGCCTGTGAAGGGGAGAAGTTAATCGTTACGTGTGGGTAGTCATGACCTGTGAAGGAAAGATACAGCAGAGCAGAAAATACAGCACATTTTACGAGTGGTTGAAATTAAAAATCATTTCTTGTAGAATCACTGCGAAATAATAACGTTTATATTTTACATTTGAAAACGGAGAAAATCATGCGACAGTTTTTGAAAAAAAAATCAAATGGACTTTCTTTGTCTGAAATGAAAAAAAAAATATCTCAATTCTCAATTACTACTATAACCTGAAGTTTTTTCCCGGGCAAGAAAAGGAACGTATTGCTACGAACCCATTAAAACGATACATATATTTTCTTTCTACTGAAATACTTTTGTTCGTAAAACTTAAAACTTGAATTTGTAGATAAAATAATATTTGTTTATTGAAACGCATGGATCCTGTTCAATTTGTTTTAGTATTTATTACCAATATCAGCCAATAAAGAAGCTCGAAGATGTCAGTTACGTTCCTGTAACAGAAGGAGCTACCAAAAAATACGATAATATTTCATGTTCTTACTTTAAATCCCGACATTAAATAATTATTAAGGACAGAAAATGTAGATCGAAAAAAAATTGGTTTATCAGTGTCTTAGATTTTTATATGTTTGTGTTTCCAAAATTCAATGTTAGATATACAAACTTGGCTTAAAATATTTGCCTTTATGATAATTTGATAGCATGTGGAATACATGTAAATAAACAAAACATCACTTATTGTGTGAATATTCTTTCTACGCGTTTAGGCTTCAAAGGGCTTTTTAAAATGGAACAGGGAAAACAACAATACAAGGAATCGGGACAGATCGGAACGAGGATTCAGAGTTGCAGTTCTTTGATAGATGGCAACACCTCGTGTTTTCTGAGTAGAAAGAGTCAGATATGATTGCGATTGATTTTCGCTTGTTGATTAAAATTACCCAACATTCATATACTAACTCTAACATTTTGATTAAATAGGTGAAGGAAATTTGCATATTGGCTATTTGTAATGGGCCCGATGAAAATTAAAATCCAATGTTTCTATGATTTATTATAGTCCAAATAGTCCAAATACAAACTCCACAGGTGGAGGTAGAAAACTGAAAAATACAAATAATACAATCATAAATAATTGTACCTAATATAACCTAATTACTATACAGTAAATGTACCTAAAGTTGTAACATGTAATATCAATACTGTTGGTATGTGCAGTATGACCTATATGTACTTAAATATACAATCTTACAAAATTGTACCTATAAAATGGTGTGTCAATGTATATACTTTGCGAAGAAAAGTATATACCAAATATGATTACACTTTAGCAAGAAAGCATACCGTTCGAAGATACTGAGTTCAACATACTAAGTCAATAAAACTAGCCTTACAGGACAATACAACACAACAAAGTACCTAATCATGGCCTATTAACATCAATAATCAACACACAGACTATCAAAATAACATTTGCAAAAATTAAGCTCATAAGAATTATTTGACCAGGTGAGCAACATAGTTTCAAGTATACAAAAGTCTAAACTACATGATAAACTCAACAGAAATATGGAAGAAAATAACAATTAATAAAATACTTGGTTCACAAAGTTATGGTTTGTTATTACTCATTAAATGCAAAAAGTAAAATAGAGCTGCTTTAATCTGAACATATGAAATTAAAGGGTAGGTGTTATCATTTACTTATGCCTTGCATGCTTTGCTTGAGTGATTTGCTCACCGGTAATGAACTTGACAAAATATAGAAAAAAGGAACATAAAATGGTAAAAACTTTACTAATAAAACTTGGAAAATATCTAAGGACCTATCTATGCTTTATCTCAGCACAAGTATGGGTTTTTGTATGTATAATATATCAAAGTAAAGAATAGCTTTTGAAAGATCATAATCTAGGACGTCAGATATAATTACACATTTCACACAATAAATACCAAATGCCGGCAATATTATGCAAAATACTATTATATAAACATGTATATTTCTTAAAACCAGGCGGGAATTAACTACTTACTCTGTGGGGACCATAAATTTCTTTGAATTTTAGCTGTGATAGTAAAACAGGTCATCTTGAAAACAAATAATCGGGGGGTTCTAACAAAGGAGACAGCAACATATAAATGTGACAGCACATTCCCCGCCTGATTTTTAAACAAAAAATCACTACAATTCTAAAATATAAAGCAACATTTAAAAAAAATTATATACATCAACCATATTTGCATAATGAAACAATACAGATATTAGAATTCATAATATATCCAAATACAGTATATTTTGGAAAAGAAAGTACATCATTTATACACCTCTGAAACAACATATATCAAATTGACAATACAAAAGTTGACTTAATCTGTAAGCAGTTGAATCAGTTTAGAAACTAGTCTTGTATAACTTGTCATCTTGCCATCTTTATTGAGTCGCACAGATACTTTACGGACAAGTCCATCTATTTCGCTTGGAAATACTTTATCCACTATCGCAATTGGCCATTGATTGCGTGAAACATTATCGTCAATCAATAAAACACAGTCACCTTCCTTAAGGTCCTGCTTTTGAGATTGCCATTTCTTCCGTCGTTGGAGACTCTGTAAGTATCGGGTTTGCCATTGTTTCCAAAACTGATTGGCTAGTACCTGCACTTGTTTCCATTGACATCTATACATGTCTTAAACAGAAAGATCATCAAACTCAGAAATAAGTTGAGTGTCAATATCACTGTGATTTGCTTTCTGTGTTAAAAGTACATTTGGAGATAGAATCCATGGTGAAGACGGATCTGACGAAACAGTCGTGATTGGTCTACTGTTAACGATACAGCACACCTCTGCCATTAAAGTGCATAGTACTTCATGGGTTAATGACCTTTTTCCGTGATCAATTAACATTGAGTCAAGAATGTTTCTTACTAAGCCAATCATTCTCTCCACAGCGCCATTCATATGTGATGCCTGAGGAGGACTAAATCTCCAGGTAATTTTATGCTTTTCCAGAAAGTTCGAAATCAACGGATCCTCTACATTTATCATCTGAATTCCAAGCTCGTTCACTGCTCCTACAAAGTTTGTTCCTTGATCAGATCTGAATTCTGACACTGGTCCTCGTATGGAGATAAGTCTCCTCAGTGCATTTGTAAAGCTTGATGAAGTCATTTCTTCAATTACCTCAATGTGAATAGCTCGTATTACAAGACACGAAAAAACTACAGCCCAACGCTTAGACTGTGCGATTCCTCCACGCGTTCGTCTTGATGTAATTAGCCATGGACCGCAACAATCTACTGCCACGCAATTAAATGGTGGGGTCCAGTTAACGCGATCTGCTGGTAGGTCGGCCATCTTTTGACTTAATGATCGCCCACGAAGTCTTTTACATTTAACACATTTGCTTATCACCGAGTTTACCAGTCGTTTCCCTCCAGTAACCCAAAAACCATTAGAGCGTATCGCACCTTCAGTTAAGTGTCTGCCTTGATGGCGCACAATTTCATGAAAATGCTGTGTAAGTAAAGTTGCTATGTGCACTTTTCCAGGAATAATAACAGGACTTTTTTCAGAAATACTGAGGTTTGCACGACTTAGTCTTCCTCCTAAACAAAGAAGTCCGCTTGAATCCAAGATGGGTGATAAATCAAGAATGTGACTTTTCCTGGGAATTTCCTGTCCGACTTTCAAAGCTTCAAGTTCCGATTCAAACGTAGTTGATTGTACTTCCTTAAGAATTAGCATCTCTGATTCACGCATAAAATCTACAAAAGATCTAGAATCATCAGAATTTGTTTTTGCATTGTGATATTTTGAGATCCGTTGTTTCAAAAATGCTATAGCTTTCACTAGTTTAATCCAAGACGAAAACCTTTCAAAACGATGACTTCCTAGCAATGGCACTGTCGGATGCACTTCTGACTTTTTCACTGTAACTATTTCCTTATCTGACTCAGGCTCAATAATTTCAAATGACTCACTGCTAATCTGACTTTGTAAATCAAGTGTAGAATTTGGTCCTCTCAGCCAAACTGATTCCTGTAGCTTACTTGCATTCATAGGTCTAGTTCCACAATCCGCAGGATTTAATTCAGTAGGAACAAAGTGCCATTGTTGTTTAGAAGTAGCTTTAAGGATTTTATCAACGCGATTAGCAACATATACATAAAAACGTCGAGTTTCATTGTAAATATAGCCCAACAACACTTGACTGTCTGTGTAGAAATGAGTATTTTGGGGTTCAATGCCTAACTGTGTTTGAATGAACATGGCGATTTCAGTTCCAAGTAAAGCTGCGCACAATTCCAACCTGGGAATTGTATGTCCATGAGTTGGAGCTAGTTTTGATTTCCCAAATACAAATCCAAATTTTGAGTCATCTGTCAATGAGCGAATGTAGGCAACAGCTGCTATAGCTTCTTTTGATGCATCACAAAAAACATACAATTCACTATTTCGTCCATCCAAAGATGCCGACATGTAAGCACGAGGTATCTCAAGAAACTGAAGATCCTTAAGAGAATCTTTCCAACCTTGCCATTCCGAGAGTATATCACTGGGGAGTAAATCGTCCCACTGCAGAGAATTGTTTTGTTTGGCTTGTCTCAAAATAATCCTGCCCTTTGATACAACGGGAGCCACAAAACCAATAGGATCAAAGACACCATTTATAACCGATAAAAGTCCTCTCTTTGTAAATGGTTTATCCTGATCAGTTGAAACATAAAAGGTAAAACAGTCTTTGATTACATCCCATGTGAGACCTAAGCTTCTCTGTAGAAAAGTACCATCATGTTCAAAATTCAACTCTGTAACTCCCTCTGCCAGATCCTTAGAATCAAATTCATTCAAAACTTCTGCTCTATTTGATGTGAGTTTATGAAGTCTAATTTTACCTCCATCCATAAGTCGATCTTGAGTGTTCTTTATCAAAGACACAATTTCATCTGAGCTGTCCGAGGAAACAAGACCATCATCTACGTAAAAGTTTTCCTTCACATGTCTACAGACTTCATCACATGAATCTAACTTCTTATGGTCACAAACAGCTTTACGAAGGCCATAGTTGGCTACCGATGGAGATGGTGTATTCCCGAATACATGGACTTTCATCCTATATTCAACTAACGGCTTATCAATGTCATTTTCTTGAAACCAAATAAACCTCAAAAAGTCTCTGTGTTCAGGATTTACTTCAAAATTAAAGAACATTTGCTCAATATCTGCGGTAGCTGCTATTTGACCTTTTCTGAATTTCATTAATACACCAACTAGGTTATTTGTTAAATCGGGGCCTTAAGAAGAATGTCATTCAAGCATATGCCTTCATAGGAGGCAGAAGAGTCAAAAACTACACGTATCTTTGACGGTTTCTTGGCATTGTACACGCCAAAAATTGGCAGATACCACACTTCTTGTCCTTCCTTTAATTGAGGAGCTAACTCGGCATGACCGTTTGAAAATATCGTTTTCATGAAGTCAAAGAAGTGCTGTTGTTTCATTTTATCTCGAGTCAAATTGCGTTTCAAATTTTCTGCCCTCTGTCTAGCTTGATTGTAGTTGTTTGGTAAAGGTGAACGATGTTGTCGAAACGGCAACGGAGCACTTAACTTCCCTTCCGAAGTTTTTTCAAATTGATGGTCCATAATGTCAAGAAATTGTCTGTCCTCTTGTGATAAGCCTAGTGTATCATCTTGTTGTGTGCGCTGAAATATTTCATCTTCATAGATTTGATGCTTAACTTTAAAACTATTTTGGCATGGTTCCAAGAGAGTTTCCCTATCGTTTTGTAACACTGTGGTTTTATACACATTAATACTTGCTGGTTCATGAGCTAAACCTAAACATGATTCTCCAATTATGGTCCATCCTAACCGAAGTTTCTGAGCATATGGTTCGTGGTCTTTCCCTGTTCGCTGATCAATTACGTGATGTGCTGGTAACATGTCCCTACCAATGAGCAATAAGACTTCAGAACTTTCGTCGATTTCTGGGATTACATCTTGTAGATCTCTCAAATGCGGATATTGCCGTGCAACTGCTGGAGTAGTTATTTCTCGTTTGGAACTCGGAATTTTATTACATTCTATGAGAGGAGGACAATTTAAAGTTACCGTTCCATCTAATGCTTCCAAGACGTATCCTGTGGCTTTCCGTCCAGAACATGCTGTTTCTCCAGCGCATGACTTTAATGTGTATTTGATATGTTCGAAATTGTTCTCATCATTGAAATGTTCGAAGAACTCACTACGAGCTAATGATTGGTTGCTCTGATCGTCTATAGTAGCATAGGCTTTGATTTTGAGATCTGGTTTTCCGTGTGGATATACATTGATTAGGATTGTTTTAGCACAGGATTTTCCCTTGAATTTATTTCCATTCCGCTCTGAACCACAAATCTCAGTACATGACACTTGGACTTTTGTTTTTTTCCGATTCCCCGCCATGATCTGCCTGAGGCGGTTTACGATCTATATGGAAAATGGTGTTGTGCGAAGAACTTTCACATTTCTGACATTTAATTTTCTGAATGCAGTCTTTGGACAAATGTTTACCTTTCAAGCACTTGTAGCAAATTCCTAGTTTCTTGATTGTGTCTCTTTTATCTTGTAAAGATTTACTTAAAAACAAGCGGCATTCAACAAGTTGATGTTTTGCGTCCTCGTGTAGTGGACATTTAAATGTTTTCACACTTTCATATTCAACTGTTGTTTTTCTTGTTGTTACTGATGGAGCATATGATTTTGTTGGTTTATCCTTTTTCCTGTTAAAAATGTCTGAGCGAGCTTCAACTTTTCTAAAATTAAAACTTGGGTCGTTATGACGTACTGCCAACTCATGAAGAAAATCAACCAAAACAAAGAATGGTGGAAACAAGACAGAATATTGAGCTTTGTATCTGCTTGCATAGTCAACCCATTTGTTCTGAATGTAATTTGGAACTTTTGCTAAAATTGTGTTTACGACAGTTGACGAATCGTATAATGACAGAACCATTTCATAGTGTGGATTTTCTTTAATGGAGAGTATTTCAGATAGTAAGTCAGCCAAATCATATAGTTTATCTGGTTCATTGTTTGTGATTTTAGGAAATTTGTCCAAGCGTTCCTTTAATGATTCAGCAACTTTTTCAGGAGCGCCATATCTTTCATCGAGTCGCTTCCATATTTTTTCTAAAGCTTGTTTCTCATTAAAAGCATTAGCTGTTCTCAAACTTGTAGCCTGCCTCTTGGATTTAGGTCCCAGATATCTCTCAAGTAGGTCCAATTGTTCTAAAATAGTTGCATCAAGATCCTTAATAATAGCTAAAAAACTGTTTTTCCAGCTGAGAAAGCGCTCAGGACTGTCGTCAAAAGGAAGTAAACGAGCCAACAGGAGATCTTTCTTTGCCATAAACTTCGACAAACCTTCTAGTTGTGTATTGTGTAAGTGATATTGGTAATCTGCTACTGGTGCATTATTAGGATTCTGTGACCTAGACCTACATGTATTATCGTTTTGAAATGTTCTCTTTGACTAGTCATAAGGATTATGCGAAACTGGTTTCGAACCCTTGTCTATAGAGTCTTTATTAGCAGGTGCTTCAGACTCAGGATTCTTCTGAGGAACAAACTCTTTGATACGAAATCTTTAACTCTTTCTTCAGGTGCAGTTTCTGGTAAGCTGCTCAAACTTTCTGAAATAGAGACAGTTGTTGCACTTATATTGTCATTTTCTTCAAGAATGTCTTTTACGGCTGTAACTTCTGCTTCCGTTTCTGCAACTTCTCTTTTGTGTTTTGAGACCTTCAACTCTGATTCAAGATTTGATCTCTGCTGCTCTAATTTGGCATCACTTAAGGCTCTCTCTTCCTTAACCTTTAATTCGATTTCAAATTGTTTTTGTTTGAGTTGCTCTTCTTCTTCAATCATTTTTAAACGTACTTTTGCTGCTTCCATCTTAGAAACTTTTTCCATGAGTATTGAGCGGGTCGATCTACTGGACTTTGAAGAAGTTTTACTGTGTCGTGATTCACTAGAACGGGTTGAGCCGCATTCAGATTTTGTAGCCTTTGGTGCCAAGGTGTCGTCTATAAAAAGTAATGTTCTTTTTATCATATTATCTAGCTCTGAATAAAGTGACTTCAAAACAGTAAGTTCTTCCAATGTCTCTGCTGTATTCGTTGCTTCCAAGTAGTTCTTGTACTCATTGTTCTTTATATGGTATTCGTTCATCTTGGACAGCAATAAACGTCTTGCCTCAATAAGATAGTCTTTATCAGTTCTTTTATCGCTAACTTGATTAGTAATGTCTATGCAATCTGTCCGAATCTTGGCCAAAGTGTCGAACACCCCATCTCTTCGTTCTATATGGATTGCTCTTGCCTTATCCGTAAATGTTCGGAGTCTTTTCGTTAGTTCTTGTTGTTCCATTTTGGTCTTTAGCAGATTTTCTACTGTAATGGGCCCGATGAAAATTAAAATCCAATGTTTCTATGATTTATTATAGTCCAAATAGTCCAAATACAAACTCCACAGGTGGAGGTAGAAAACTGAAAAATACAAATAATACAATCATAAATAATTGTACCTAATATAACCTAATTACTATGCAGTAAATGTACCTAAAGTTCACAGGTAGTAATGTGTCATATCGTACAATGTTTGGTAAAGGAATTTTGTCATGGTATGGTAGAGGGAGGTCATGGTTTGTACAAGGGATTTTGTCTAAAATATGTAAAAATACCTTTATTTTAGTATCAAATAGTTAGGTGAGCTGAAAGGAATTGAACATGACGATAAAGGTTTACTGTGTTTGCTTTAAATCTGCTTAGTTGTGCTTATTA
The DNA here is from genome assembly GCA_963971305.1 of Arcuatula senhousia. Classification (NCBI taxonomy): domain Eukaryota; kingdom Metazoa; phylum Mollusca; class Bivalvia; order Mytilida; family Mytilidae; genus Arcuatula; species Arcuatula senhousia. Next base: position 55,424,571 of record OZ020303.1, on the reverse strand, counting down.
ACCAAATTTAAATTTTGTCATGGTTTGGTAAAGGGAACAGAAAATTGTCATGGTTTATACCATTATGTCATGGTTTATCACACTTTCTAAACTTAGGAGATCGGACAAACTATTAGGTATTTTCTGCTGTTTTATTGTGTTTGACGACATGCTGTGTTTCCGTGTTTCTTAATACGCATCTTTAACCCCCGAAAAAATCATTGGATCGTTTCTTGGAATTTATAAATCGTTACCTTCAGTAATAGCATATAAAAGATATATATTTTTATATATATCATATATTTAAGTATAGATATAGTCTTTTTTAATATGCATTATAGGACAAAGCACATAACCTCCCAGCTAACACAAAAACATTATAAAAATGTTTTTAAAACATTTTCTTAAAAGGACTGAAAACATTTTTTAGAAATGTCTTAAAAACATAAATTTGTGGAGTGCCAGAAATGTTTTTATAACGTTTGTAAAAACTGTTTCTTAAAATGTTTTAAAAATGTTCTAAAACATTTTTAATAAATATAAAAATAACATAATTTTAAATCGTTACAATGTTTGTACAAAATGTTTTTTACTTGTATTTTCGAAACATTTTATAAACATATTTTGTACTGTTTTTAAACTGTTATTAAGGCATGTTTTCATCCTGTATTTTTACCATATTATCCTTAAGGGTTTGGATAGTGACTTGACAAAAGAACATATAACCTAAGAAATTAAAGTCCACAAAGGAATGAGGGAAAAATATTGGAGCAAAATATGCAGAAGTGTTTATGCATAATAAAGCGAATTCCAATTAGAGGCGTCCCCAAAAAAGCTGATTGATCGAACCTTCTTCTTTTCACATCACCATATCAAACAACACACTGCCATATTCTTTATAGAACAATGAGAAAGCTACACGAAAAGCAACTTGAATAAGAAATAAAACACAAATTTTATGTCCATAAGAATATGATGTTCTTTAAAATTCCATATCATAAATTTTATAGGAAATTCAGGAAAATATCATCTGTCAAGTCTTGTAGTGTTCTTTCATTGTTCTGAAAAATAAATAAATGCCGATTTATATACTAAAGTACAAATATCTTTATAAATGTACAATATAATAAATGTAGTAAACATAGAGTAACCATTAGCATGATATTGGATTAAAGTCTAATCTCGAACTAATTTAAACCTTGATCGTTAGTTAAAGATGAATCATGTGCAAATTAAAAATTATGAAAAATAACATCATTCTATCAATTATAAAACAAATCATTCTACTTACATTCTGTTAGAGCTGTGTATCAAGATGTGTTTCCTCTCTCTTGAAAGATAAAATTTATACTGATAAAGACTCCAACACACAGCATGTGGCAAACCACTAACCTTAAAAATATCTGGTTACCATGGTGATCTTACTGATAACGATGCATGATAATTGCTTATCAAACATCTTGAGAAAATTAGTCACAGTATCGCTCGTGTTATACAACTAACATGCCATCTAATATACTTAACAATGGAAAGAGATGTGTGTGTTTTAATATTTACCATCATTCTTTATCTTTAAAGAAAAAAGCTTAAATACTAATAAGAAGAAAAAAAAACCATTAAGAATAAATGTAAATCAGTAAAAGAAAAAAACATTACTTAAAACAGTAAAAAAAAATGAACTTAAAAATAAGATAAAAACTTAGTTTTTTTGTTTGCTATTTCAGTACATTTATCAATGTAATCTGTCCATACTCATTTATAATTGTATACTATTCATAACTTTATAACTTGTCTTATTTTTTAGAGGTGAAAGGTGACAAAAACATATCAAAAACATGCTTCTAAAAAGGTTTAAAATTGTTATTTAAAAACATTTCTATGTCATTCAAAACCATGTTTTAAAATTGTTATGAAAAGATGTTAACTTTGAATGTTTTAAAAACATCTTTATACCATTCCCCAAAAATGTTTTTAAATCGTTATGAAAAGATAATAAGGATATGCTTTCTAATTGTTATTATAACATTTCAAAATAATGTTATAAAGTTGTCATTAAAAAGATATAAAATAAAATGTTATAAAAACATTTTAAAAACATTTCAAAAAACTGTTCAGAAAACTATTTTCCGCCTGTTTTAAAGAAACGTTAATTTACCGTTATTAAACCATTTCTAAAATATCAAAACATTTTAAAAATGTTTTAAAAATGTTTTTTAAAAACGTTTTCTTCGGACCTCAGAAATAACCAAATAAAAATGTTTTAAAAAGGGTTCGTGCTACATGGGCTATATCGCATACCCTATATCGCATACCCTATATCGCACCCCCTATATCGCACCTCTAATCCTATATCGCACCCCTACAAAATATCAATATTTTATTCTATATGATATAATGAACATTACATGGCAAAATCTGCATCACATGCTGTACTAACCCTCGACCTATATCATACCTCGGGCCGTTGGCCCTCGGTATGATATAGGTATCTCGGGTAAATACAGCATATGATACAGATTTTGCCATGTATTATTCAGTATATATAAATTAAATCCTTTTAATTGCTCTAGACCGTCACTAAGCCAACAACATATACTAACCATCAGGATTACCATTGAACAATTAAATATGAATATGTTTATTGTACAATGTATAAGCTTCTAAAAACAGTACAAGCTACTCCTGTGTGATAATATAAAAAATACTATGGATGAGGCAAACGTTTCTCTAATACTTTAAGCACTGCTGTTGCACTGAATAATATTATTATGGATGAAGCAACATATTCCCTGAGATATGAAAGAGGCAGAGGTACATGTACCAATGGGGTATCCATAACTGAATGTCAATCAACAACGCGAAACGAAACGAGAATGAACTCAGGTGCTCCGGAAGAGTAAGCAGTTCCTGCTTGCTATAGCACACCCGTCGCGTTACCAACAGTCAACTCAGTGCGTCAAATCCGGTAAAGGAAGACAAAACAAAACCCTATGACAAACCAACGTCTGCACTCATTTGATGCCCTTTGCAATAGTTCAGTTGTGTCCTTCTATTAATACTGAAAGAAAAAGCTTCATTGATAGGGAGTAGAGAGCTTTTAGTATATATATTAGCGGCAATAAGCAAAATCATGCATTAAACCTAATGCCTAGTCAGTGTTTTCCTGTATACCTTTGTATCTATTTTGACTTTGAGTTTCCATATTATATCCCATATCATTTCTCGAGCGATGTTATTGTCTCAGCTTATGCCTTCATCTAATATGGGAGTCTCGAAATGATATGGAACATGATATGGCAATTTCTGTATAATAATAATTATCTCATGATTACTCTAACTTGTCTTATGAATGGCATACAAATTATATTGTTATAATTTTTTCCAGGAGCGGTTGATATGTATATTTGTAGTATGCATTATTTTGGTAATATATATATGACCGATTTAAGGTTTAAAACATAATTGTTAGCTCATATGATTGAATAAGATTTAAAATATCATTTTTAGATATCCCTTGACCAAACCATGACCACCCTACACTAAACCATGACGTCCCTTGTACAAACCATGACAAGTAAAAAAAAATTATTTTTGCGATGCATGCTTTGTAAGCGTTTAATTACGCTGAAAAATGTGTCAAAAGATTGTATGCACAGTAAATGATTGTTTTTGAGCAACATCTTGCTTTTACTTTTGCTTGGAACATAAAATGATGTTATTTTATCAATTGAACAAAACTATTTTTCCTGAATGATTAAGCGAGTATATTCCATCATTTACATGTGTCATATTTTAGTATAAATATATCTTGCCCTTAAAAATGCCCGAACACGCCTTTTGTGCCCGGAAAAATCATGATTTCAATTTTGCAGACGACATTATGCAAATATCCCTTGTACAAACCATGACGCCCTTGACTAAACCATGACAAAATCCCTTTACCAAACGTTTTACGATATGACACATTACTACCTGTGAAGTTGTAACATGTAATATCAATACTGTTGGTATGTGCAGTATGACCTATATGTACTTAAATATACAATCTTACAAAATTGTACCTATAAAATGGTTTGTCAATGTATATATTTTGCGAAGAAAGATATATACCAAATATGCTTACACTTTAGCAAGAAAGCATACCGTTCGAAGATACTGAGTTCAACATACTAAGTCAATAAACCTAGCCTTACAGGACAATACAACACAACAAAGTACCTAATCATGGCCTATTAACATCAATAATCAACACACAGACTATCAAAATAACATTTGCAAGAATTAAGCTCATAAGAATTATTTTGACCAGGTGAGCAACATAGTTTCAAGTATACAAAAGTCTAAACTACATGATAAACTCAACAGAAATATGGAAGAAAATAACAATTAATAAAATACTTGGTTCACAAAGTTATGGTTTGTTATTACTCATTAAATGCAAAAAGTAAAATAGAGCTGCTTTAATCTGAACATATGAAATTAAAAGGTAGGTGTTATCATTTACTTATGCCTTGCATGCTTGGCTTGAGTGATTTGCTCACCGGTAATGAACTTGACAAAATATAGAAAAAAGGAACATAAAATGGTAAAAACTTTACTAATAAAACTTGGAAAATATCTAAGGACCTATCTATGCTTTATCTCAGCACAAGTATGGGTTTTTGTATGTATAATATATCAAAGTAAAGAATAGCTTTTGAAAGATCATAATCTAGGACGTCAGAAGGGGGACTTCCGGTTGCTCAGAGATACCAGGACGCCTTTTCTTGACAACAAAATTTTTCCTAAATTTTATGAGACACAGAGACCAGATTACATAGAAACTCGAGGAATGTTCTAAGCTCATCAACAGAAACATCTGGACATTTTATCTCTCCTTGAGAATCTGTTTGTGCGATTTTTTATAAATATAGACTTTTGAAATATTTTCCCGCACTCGTGGATATAAGCGACCACCAATTCCATATTCAACTTCCGGCAAAATGTAAACAACAACACACATTGATAGAAGCATGAAGAGAACGAACTGTATGTGGTTATTATGTGCTACATTAGCACTGGTAAGACTCACACATGACACACCCCAGCGAACGAAGATATTACCTAGCTGCCCCCTCAAGGAATACTCAATAACTCTGTCAAACATAGAACCAATTGCAGACAATAACATTTGTGTGTATCAGTGGATCATTTCAAATCACAAACTAAGAAGGGAATATGACATCTCTTATCTGAAATCCCTACTCCTTGTTATAGCGGGTATTGAACAGAACCCTGGCCCACGCCCACCTAAATATCTGTGTGCTATTTGTAGTAAAGCATGTAAATGGGGGCAGATGACCCTCGCATGTGACGAATGCGATCAGTGGTACCACGCCACCTGTACAGGTATCGACTCGAAAGAATACAGTCATCTTGCAAACTCATCAGTATCCTGGAACTGTATTGTTTGTCACTCATTCAACTACTCTACCATCTTGTATGATTTAATTGACTCAGCTGAAAGCAACACCTACTCAGTTTTATCATCTACAGGAACTCATAACATAAGCGATGGGTCTGATACCGCGTCAGACTCTCTGATGTGTAGCCCTGGCCACCCACAAGCGGCATCATCTCCAAAGCCACAACAAACTAAGAAACCAACCAGAAACCAACAAAAGAAGCATCTTCGCCTTCTCATTATTAACGTTCAGAGTATAAAAAATAAACGGAATGACTTGCAAGTACTTTTGGAATCCACAAAACCAGACATAATACTCGGCACAGAAACCTGGCTCTCAGACAAAATTTACAGTAAAGAAATTTTTCCAGACATTCCGGTTTTGATGTCATACGGCGAGATAGAAAGGGCGATGCACACGGTGGAGTGATCATCGCAGCTAGAAGTGACCTATGCCTTACCCAGAACTTTTCGAGTGAAAAAGTAGAACTCATCACAGGTAGTATAAACATCAGCCCTAAGAAGAAGATGGTAATTAGCTGCCTTTACAGACCACCAGGGAAACAAGACCAAACATACACAGACACCATTTTATCAGAGATAGAAAATGTAAGAAACAAGAATAAAAATAGTGTATTTATACTAGGAGGAGATATGAACCTACCAGACATAGACTGGGCTACCTACAATATCAATGGAAACCAGGTCCCATCTAGTATCAACCAAGCTTTCATTAGACTGTCAGCAGACCTGAGCTTACAGCAACTAGTAGACCTGCCCACAAGAGGAAACAACACATTGGACCTACTGTTTACATCACATCCAGGCCACCTAGAAAGATGTTAAACATTACCTCCAATTGGAAACAGCGATCATGATGTTGTCCTCATAGACCTAGCAACAAACATAGTCAGACAAAAACCGACACCAAGGAAAATCAACCTTTGGAAAAAAGCCAACATAGATGCTATCAACAAGGAACTCACGGAACACCTCCAGGACTTTAAAGAGGCTAATGCTAACCATATCAATAATCTATGGAATAAGTTTAAAGAAATCATTACAGAGGTAATTAAAAAACATGTACCAACAAAGCAGACCAAAGCAAGGCACAGTCATCCCTGGATGAATACTGAACTACGAAGACTGAGTAATCGCAAGCAAAGAGCATATACAAAGGCAAAGAAAAGCAAGAACAATAAAGACTGGAAACGATACAAACACCTTAAAGCGCAACTCCAGAGAGAATCAAGAACAGCACACTCAAATTTTATGGAAGATATAATCAGCAAAGAATACACAGAAAGTCCCCGCAGATTTTGGTCATACATCAAAAGCAGAAAACAGGAATCATCAGGGATAGTAACATTAAAGGATAATGATGGATTACTACATAGCGACACCCCTACCAAAGCTAGCATCCTTAACCAACAATTCCAGTCGGCATACACCAGAGAAGACACTACAACTCTTCCAGACATGGGAAAAAGCTCTACTCCATCCATGGCTAACATTAAGGTCAGTGAACCAGGAGTTTTCAAGCTACTACGAGGACTTAGGCCCTTCAAAGCGACTGGACCAGACGAAGTCCCAGCCTTTATCCTGAAGGAAGCAGCCAAAGCACTAACACCATACCTCACTATCATCTTCCAGAAATCCCTCGACACCGGAACTATACCTGAAGAATGGCGTGCAGCAAACGTCGTACCTATATTTAAGAAAGGAGAAAAGCATAAGGCATCCAATTACAGGCCTGTCTCACTCACCTCTATATCCTGCAAACTACTTGAGCATATAGTCCACAGTACTATAATGGATCACTTTGATCAACATAATATCTTGTGTGACCAGCAGCATGGATTCAGGACAAAGAGATCCTGTGAGACCCAACTGCTCATTACCCTTGACGCCATAGGAAAGAACATGGACAGTGGAGAACAAACCGACATCATTCTATTAGACTTCTCCAAAGCGTTTGACAAGGTGCCTCACCAGAGACTTATCCAAAAGCTGAACCACTATGGAGTTCGAGGTGTTACCCTGAAATGGATAGAAGACTTCCTCAGCAACCGCACTCAGTCAGTTTTGCTTGAAGGACACAAATCCAACCCACTTGATGTCATTTCAGGTGTACCTCAGGGTACAGTGTTAGGACCATTGCTGTTCCTCGCCTACATTAACGACCTTCCGGAAGCAACATCATCCGATGCAAGATTATTTGCAGACGACTGTTTGGTTTACAGAAAGATCCACAACAAGAAAGATGCAGAACTATTACAACAAGACCTAGAATCACTACAGAACTGGGAAGAACAATGGCAGATGAAATTCCACCCTGAAAAATGTATTGTCATCCGCATTACCAACAAACGAAACCCAGTCATCTATAATTACAGACTTCATGAACACACATTAAATGCAGAAACACATGGAAAATACCTTGGCATTACCATCAGCCATGACCTCCAATGGAAGACCCATGTACATGAAACATCAGCCAAAACTTCCAGGACACTCGGATTTCTGCGACGCAACCTAGGCCGATGCAAACCATCTGTGAAAGCCAGTGCATACTGCAGCATCGTCAGACCTTCACTGGAATATGCCTCATCAGTGTGGGATCCTTACCAAAGTAACCAAGAACAAGAGCTTGAGAAGATCCAACGTAGAGCAGCAAGGTTTGTCTTCAACAGCTACACTGACATAACACCTGGTCATGTGACAAACCTTCTCCAGCAGCTCAACTGGGAACCACTCAAAACCAGACGAGTAAAAAACAGATTAACGATGACCTACAAGATACAGAACAGCCTTGTAGACATCAACTCTGCTAGCTACTACACACCTGCAGATAGCCGGACAAGAGGAGGACAAAGACTCAGGCAACAATGCACCAACAAAGACCAGTACAAGCAATCATTCTTCCCTAGATCCACCAGGGAATGGAACATGCTGCCTGATAGTACCACATCTGCACCAACACTAGACGACTTCAAGGCCCGTATTACCACTCTACCAGTGGCCTTGGTCAACACCATCTCAGCCTAATGCCAAGAACAGAACCAGATGTAGATAGTTTTATCCTGTACATAATCATTTAATTTTTTGTTTGTTTTTGGAACTGTTGAGAGATGGCGTCTTGGTGTCTGTATGAGCCAGAGTCAATCAACACTCTATAATGAGTCCGACTCTTAATTGAAAGAAGAAGAAGAAGATAATTACACATTTCACACAATAAATACCAAATGCCGGCAATATTATGCAAAATACTATTATATAAACATGTATATTTCTTAAAACCAGGCGGGAATTAACTACTTACTCTGTGGGGACCATAAATTTCTTTGAATTTTAGCTGTGATAGTAAAACAGGTCATCTTGAAAACAAATAATCGGGGGGTTCTAACAAAGGGGACAGCAACATATAAATGTGACAGCACACTATTATTGTTAAAGTTTACACTGCAAAATTTTTCTACAAACGTTTTCAATTTGAATTATAACAGCATTTTATAGCAGAACTATAAGATTTCAAAATATTGGAAAGACCAAGACTTGAAAATGTGTTTTGTATTGAAAGTTGATATTTTTGGGATCGGATTTTTTAAACATTATATGTATTTTCAATGAATATACGTATATGGTACGAATATTTTCTATGCAAATTATTTTCACCAATATGAGGAAATATCAAAAGAAGGTGCTTTGAAATAGTGCTTGATGACAAGAGAGAAGCAAAGGTGTACCAAAGGGGTAATCAGTATCATAAAACCGTAATGACAAAGACAAAGCCGGCAGACAAAAAATCATCACAACAAAACAAACCACATAACAACATAAAACACACACACACATAACAACAAAACCGCATTCAGCAACGCGAACTCAAGTCGAAACGAGAGTGAACTCAGGTGCTCCGGAAGAGTAAGCAGTTCCTGCTTGCTATAGCACACCCGTCACGTTGCCAAAGATCGATTAAGTGTTGGTCAAATCCGGAAAGGATGACATTACAAAACTCTATGTCAAACCAACATCTGTGCTAATCTGAAAGATAGAAATCCCGTATTTGTATACAAGCACATGATGTCGTCCGTAAAATTTCTTGAGTGATGACAACAACCTGGGAGCAACGTACCCCTGTGTTAACAATTTGCTTGTCAGCCGTGTGGCTCTATCAAGGAAGTCGTTGTACTCCCCACATGCTCTGGAATAGCGAATCAATTGTGATACGTAAACTCCATATGCTGGAGCGGACGGAATGTTGCTACACAGAAAGACAGAGAATTGGTATATCTGTGCGCCTGTAGAAGATAAACGCTATCGTCTTGTAATATGTGCAGATATCATATTTTTGAATTTTTTGGCTTTTTTCTTTCTTTTCAAGAGTCGTGCTTTTTTAACCATTTAAAGCTTACATATTTTACCGTATCACCTTAATACTGATTACAATAGTTGCAGAAATGTGTCTCATGAAAGTCCATGTGGGATGCCGTGATTCCGATATATTTTTCAAAGTTTTGTTGTAGTGGTAAACCTATATGCAGCAAATCTAAAACTTTCTGTATATTTGAGAAGAAAACAGACAAAACTTTCAGTGTTTAAAAACTTTCAAACCTGGTTTATCCGACTATATCTTTTAAACTGTCTGTACCAATTCGGACCATTTCGATCTTCAATTTCTCCGTTATGTCTGCCTTGCTTTGTCTTCTCTTTGACATTTGAGATTGATCCTCCAAAATCCATCGTTTTGTTATTACCTTTATCAGACATGAATAGTCTAAGTATAGAGGTTTCTTTTAAATCATTTTATTCTAAATGCACACTTTTCAAGAGCCAAGAGCATCCTTATCAATATACAGAAGATTTATTTTTCATGTTAAAAATTATAGATAGCGAGGTAGTAAGTCGTTACGTGCGTGAAGTCATGGCCTGTGAAGGGGAGAAGTTAATCGTTACGTGTGGGTAGTCATGACCTGTGAAGGGAAGATACAGCAGAGCAGAAAATACAGCACATTTACGAGTGGTTGAAATTAAAAATCATTTCTTGTAGAAACACTGCGAAATAATAACGTTTATATTTTACATTTGAAAACGGAGAAAATCATGCGACAGTTTTTGAAAAAAAAATCAAATGGACTTTCTTTGTCTGAAATGAAAAAAAAAGAAAAAATATCTCAATTCTCAATTACTACTATAACCTGAAGTTTTTTCCCGGGCAAGAAAAGGAACGTATGGCTACGAACCCATTAAAACGATACATATATTTTCTTTCTACTGAATACTTTTGTTCGTAAAACTTAAAACTTGAATTTGTAGATAAAATAATATTTGTTTATTGAAACGCATGGATCCTGTTCAATTTGTTTTAGTATTTATTACCAATATCAGCCAATAAAGAAGCTCGAAGATGTCAGTTACGTTCCTGTCACAGAAGGAGCTACCAAAAAAATACGATAATATTTCATGTTCTTATTTTAAATCCCGACATTAAATAATTATTAAGGACAGAAAATATAGACCGAAAAAAAATTGGTTCATCAGTGTCTTAGATTTTTATATGTTTGTGTTTCCAAAATTCAATGTTAGATATACAAACTTGGCTTAAAATATTTGCCTTTATGATAATTTGATAGCATTTGGAATACATGTAAATAAACAAAAAACATCACTCATTGTGTGAATATTCTTTCTACGCGTTTAGGTTTACAAGGGCTTTTTAAAATGGAACAGAGAAAAACAACAATACAAGGAATCGGGACAGATCGGAACGAGGATTTAGAGTTGCAGTTCTTTGATAGATGGCAACACCTCGTATTTTCTGAGTAGAGAGAGTCAGATATGATTGCGATTGATTTTCGCTTGTTGATTAAAATTACCCAAAATTCATATACTAACTCTAACATTTTGATTAAATAGGTGAAGGAAATTTGCATATTGGCTATTATTGTTGAAGTTTACACTGCAAAATTTTTCTACAAACGTTTTCAATTTGAATTATAACAGCATTTTATAGCAGAACTATAAGATTTCAAAATATTGGAAAGACCAAGACTTGAAAATGTGTTTTGTATTGAAAGTTGATATTTTTGGGATCGGATTTTTTAAACATTATATGTATTTTCAATGAATATACGTATATGCAAATTATTTTCACCAATATGAGGAAATATCAAAAGAAGGTGCTTTGAAATAGTGCTTGATGACAAGTGAATTGGTATATCTGTGCGCCTGTAGAAGATAAACGCTATCGTCTTGTAATATGTGCAGATTCCATATTTGTGAATTCTTTGGCTTTTTTCTTTCTTTTCAAGAGTCGTGCTTTTTTAACCATTAAAAGCTTACATATTTTACCGTATCACCTTAATACTGATTACAATAGTTGCAGAAATGTGTCTCATGAAAGTCCATGTGGGATGCCGTGATTCCGATATATTTTTTAAAGTTTTATTGTAGCGGTAAACCTATATCCAGCAAATCTAAAACTTTCTGTATATTTGAGAAGAAAACAGACAAAACTTTCAGTGTTTAAAGACTTTCAAACCTGGTTTATCCGACTATATCTTTTAAACTGTCTGTACCAATGCGGACCATTTCGATCTTCAATTTCTCTGTTATGAAGATTTAAATTCTGTTAATTTAAATCGTTAATCGAAGTGGCCTGTGACTTTTCTTTTTATTTGTTTTTTTTAAATCCGTATTCGGTACAGTAGAACCGTTTTTAGTAGAACCAAAGAAACAAAAAAGTGCGCATGAGCTTTACAACTTCCTTTTTCTTCGACGAGACGTAAAATTAGATGTCTCACTAGATGTAATGGACATTTGCTAATATTACCTTCCAGTCTAATTTGGTATCATATGTCATTACAGGTACTTAATTTTTTCAGACCCTACAATACAAAATGTTGAGTTGACTTTGCACTCTTAACATGATTAACCATAGCAATGCATGCAAAAGTGTTTTTTTGGCCAAATGTAGTAATACGCTTGACTATATAAACATTATAGGGAAATTTTGGTTACTTACTCTGTGTTTAAAAATTGATACCAAATATCAAAAAGAATGTTAGGGACATTCACCCTAAATTGTGTAAGTTCATTAGTATTAGTAACAAATTCAAAAAAGGGAAGATTTTGTGTGATTAGTTAGAAATAGCTGTTGTTTGTTTATCAGGGTCTTACTCCCAGGCAGGCTATTACGACTATTTCCTAGAGATGAACATGAAAGGGATGATACTTGAACATGATACGAGGGTGAAGTGAATGCAATGGGGTTACAAGGCTAGTCAGGTTTGGGAGTTTTGACTGTCACAGGAAATTGGTGTCCGGATAGGCAATTTAGTCTCCTGCAGGGGATCCTACGGGTCCTACTCTTATCGCGACTTGCAGCAGGGTTCTTTAACGTGCAAGGGACGTGCAGATTCCCCCAACACAGTGCACAAATAACTTGTGTGTTCTAGCACCACCATTTAAGCATGAACAGTCAGTATAAAAATTTGAAAATGGACATGTAGTATAGGTGAACTATTTGGGTGATTATAGTCGCAAAGATTAGTAAGATCTATTAGCTTTGTTATAAAATAACAGGCATTGAATGCAGTGAATAACTGCCATGATTCTGATCCTTTTCAGCATAATTGCATTGAGACAAATTCATAATTGTCTAACATATTTTACAAGCTGAAACTAAGATCATTGAAATGCCTTGCAGATATCTCACTTTACCTAAAAGTCTAAATTACAGGTTACTCATGATTTTCGTGGATAAGTTGAAAGATAATTGTTCAGAATTTGTTGTAAGAGATAATAAGAGCTTCTAAATCTATGAATTTAGGAAGTGATATCACATGTACATGATGTACAGTTATCAAGTGTAGTTCAATTACTGTAATGCATAACCAAATTAACAGTTTATACCCGTTGGCATTTGTATTTTCATATTATTAGAAACACGAATCACATTTGGGGAATTAATTGTTTATTAAATTTAAACCAGCTCTGGAAAGATGTTGTGCAGTTTCATTTCAAGGAGTTGTTTGACATTATGTACTATTTAATTGTGGGCTGTGTCGCGTACACTTATTCCACATCTCTTTATTTTCTAGTAAATACTTTTCAATCATAATATTGGCAGTTGACCACGGGTTTTTCAATGCAGCTCCACCCCCAATTCATTGGCGGTTGACAGGTCCATCATTTTCTGCTACTCACTGATTTCTCTGTCAATTTGGCACTTGTCGCTGCATAAAGGGATTAATTTTCATAATTAGGACTAACACAGAAATACAGAAACACTGGACTGTGGCAATGGCCTCTGATCTTCCAGGGTCATCTGCTTCCGAAAAGTCCCAATTGCTCATTTCTCATTTGTGATCTGCCATTTATTTGTCGGCGATCAACCATTTATCATTTTCATTTGCATTTTACATTTACATACATGTATATTTATACATGTACAATTGATTTGCATTTGACATTTAAACACTTATACATTTATTTACCAAAAATTTATATTGGACATTTAATTTATTTAACTAAACATTTATATTATTTACCGTGGTCAATGTTCGCCAAACCTGTAAAAATTCTCTAATTATATTATCAAACTTTATACTGTTTGTTTTAATTCCCCGTAGGTTTAATGCAAATCGAAACAATTTCAAAACATTATTGTCGATTGCAACCGATTTTTACGAAATAAAATCCAGTAAAAGAAAACAAAATAGAGATTGTTTGTTTAATTTTGAGTAAAATCGTAACATCGCTGCTTTTTAAAATATTGCAAGTAGAACTCAAGTGTACATTTTACGATTCAATTTCCCGTTTAAACCAATGCAAAATTTTCCGTGAAAAACATTAGTCCTGTTCTACTCACAATGTCTTAAAAACCATTGGAGTTAGGATTTTGGTCTAAATTAATCAAACAATTTTCATTTTGTTTTCTTTTTACTGGATTTTATTTCGTGAAAATCGGTTGCAGAACAGCTCGGCAATAATGTTTTGAAATTGTTTCGATTTGCATTAAACCTACGGGCAATTTTCTATCTATGCGTAACTTTTTTTGAAGAGTATACATTAGAAATATTTATGGAGGCTGATACTATATAGATTTTATTGATGTTATGAATGTACATGACACAATATTCTAGACACAAAAAAATGGATAATGTAACAATGGGCATTGTTTCAATTGTTCCTTTTGTTATTTTTCGTGAGGGCAATCTTGGATAAGTCTGCCTTGCTTTGTCTTCTCTTTGACATTTGAGATTGATCCTCCAAAATCCATCGTTTTGTTATTACCTTTATCAGACATGAATAGTCTAAGTATAGAGGTTTCTTTTAAATCATTTTATTCTAAATGCACACTTCTCAAGAGCCAAGAGCATCCTTATCAATATACAGAAGATTTATTTTTCATGTTTAAAATTATAGATAGCGAGGTAGTAAGTCGTTATACGTGCGTGAATTCATGGCCTGTGAAGGGGAGAAGTTAATCGTTACGTGTGGGTAGTCATATCCTGTGAAGGGAAGATACAGCAGAATAGAAATACAGCACATTTTACGAGTGGTTGAAATTAAAAAATCATTTCTTGTAGAAACACTGCGAAATAATAACGTTTATATTTTACATTTGAAAACGGAGAAAATCATGCGACAGTTTTTGAAAAAAAAATCAAATGGACTTTCTTTGTCTGAAATGAAAAAAGAAAAGAAAATATCTCAATTCTCAATTACTACTATAACCTGAAGTTTTTTTCCCGGGCAAGAAAAGGAACGTATGGCTACGAACCCGTTAAAACGATACATATATTTTCTTTCTACTGAATACTTTTGTTCGTAAAACTTAAAACTTGAATTTTTAGATAAAATAATATTTGTTTATTGAAACGCGTGGATCCTGTTCAATTTGTTTTAGTATTTATTACCAATATCAGCCAATAAAGAAGCTCGAAGATGTCAGTTACGTTCCTATAACAGAAGGAGCTACCAAAAAATACGATAATATTTCATGTTCTTACTTTAAATCCCGACATTAAATAATTATTAAGGACAGAAAATGTAGACCGAAAAAAATTTGGTTCATCAGTGTCTTAGATTTTTATATGTTTGTGTTTCCAAAATTCAATGTTAGATATACAAACTTGGCTTAAAATATTTGCCTTTATGATAATTTGATAGCATGTGGAATACATGTAAATTAACAAAACATCACTTATTGTGTGAATATTCTTTCTACGCGTTTAGGCTTCAAAGGGCTTTTTTAAAATGGAACAGGGAAAACAACGATACAAGGAATCGGGACAGATCGGAACGAGGATTTAGAGTTGCAGTTCTTTGATAGATGGCAACACCTCGTGTTTTCTGAGTAGAGAGAGTCAGATATTAATGTGATTGATTTTCGCTTGTTGATTAAAATTACCCAACATTCATATACTAACTCTTACATTTTGATTAAATAGGTGAGGAAAATTTGCATATAGGCTATTATTGTTAAAGTTTGCACTGCAAAATTTTTCTACAAACGTTTTCAATTTGAATTATAACAGCATTTTATAGCAGAACTATAAGATTTCAAAATATTGGAAAGACCAAGACTTGAAAATGTGTTTTGTATTGAAAATTGATATTTTTGGGATCGGATTTTTTAAACATTATATGTATTTTCAATGAATATACGTATATGGTACGAATATTTTCTATGCAAATTATTTTCACCAATATGAGGAAATATCAAAAGAAGGTGCTTTGAAATAGTGCTTCATGACAAAAGAATTGGTATATCTATGCGCCTGTAGAAGATAAACGCTATCGTCTTATAATATGTGCAGATTCCATATTTGTGAATTTTTTGGCTTTTTTCTTTCTTTTCAAGAGTCGTGCTTTTTTAACCATTTAAAGCTTACATATTTTACCGTATCACCTTAATACTGATTACAATAGTTGCAGAAATGTGTCTCATGAAAGTCCATGTGGGATGCCGTGATTCCGATATATTTTTCAAAGTTTTATTGTAGCGGTAAACCTATATGCAGCAAATCTAAAACTTTCTGTATATTTGAGAAGAAAACAGACAAAACTTTCAGTGTTTAAAGACTTTCAAACCTGGTTTATCCGACTATATCTTTTAAACTGTCTGTACCAATTCGGACCATTTCGATCTTCAATTTCTCCGTTATGTCTGCCTTGCTATGTCTTCTCTTTGACATTTGAGATTGATCCTCCAAAATCCTTCGTTTTCCCATGTAGCACGAACCCTTTTTGAAACATTTTATTTGGTTATTTCTGAGGTCCGAAGAAAACGTTTTTAATAAACATTTTTAAAACATTTTTAAAATGTTTTGTTTTTTTAAGAATGATTTAAAAACGGTCAATTAACGTTTCTTTAAAACAGATGGAAAATAGTTTTCTGAACTGTTTTTTGAAATGTTTTAAAAATGTTTTTATAACATTTTATTATACATCTTTTTATATCAATTTTAAAACATAATTTTGAAATGTTATAATAACATTTAGAAAGCATCTCCATATAATCTTTTTATAACTATTTAAAAACATATTTTGGGAATGTTATAAAAATGTTTTTAAAACATTCAAAGTTTACATCTTTTCATAACAATTTTAAAACATGGTTTTGAATGGCATAGAAATGTTTATAAATAACAATTTTAAACCTTTTTAGAAGCATGTTTTTGATATGTTTTTGTCACATTTTACCTCTAAAAAATAAGACAAGTTATAACGTTATGGATACTAATGAGTATGAACAGATTACGATGTACTGAAATAACAGACGAAAAAAAAGTTCTTATTTTTAAGTCCAGTTTTTTTTTTTTTTTTTTTTTTTAAGTCATAATTTTTTTTTACTTTTACTGATTTGCATTTATTCTTAATGTTTTGTTGTTGTTTTTTCTTCTTATTAGTATTTAAGGTTTTTTAAAAGAAATAAAGAAATAAAGAATGATGGTAAATATTAAAATACACACATCTCTTTCCATTGTTAATTATCTTAGATGGCATGTTAGTTGTATAACACGAGCGATACTGTGACTAATTTTCTCAAGATGTTTGATAAGCAATTATCCTGCATCGTTATCAGTAAGATCACCATGGTAACCACATATTTGTAAGTTTAGTGGTTTGCCACACGCTATGTGTTGGAGTCTTTATCAGTATAAATTTTATCTTTGAAGAGAGAGGAAACGCATCTTGATACACAGCGCTAACAAAATGTAAATAGAATAATTTGTTTTATAATAGATAGACTGATGTTAATTTTTATAATTTTACATTTGCACATAATTCATCTTTAACTAACGATCAAGGTTTAGTTCGAGATTAGACTTTAATCCAATATAATGGTAATGCTTACTCAATGTTTACTACATTTATTATATTGTACAGTTATAAAGATACTTGTACTTTTGGTATATAAATCGGCATTTATTTATTTTTCAGAACAATGAAAACAACTATAACATGCATAAAGAACACCACAAGACTTGAAAGATGATATTTTCCTGAATTTCCTATAAAACTCGTTGGCTTTTTTAAAGAACGTCATATTCTTGTGGACAAAATTTGTGTTTTATTTCTTATTCAAGTTGCTTGTCGTGTAGTTTTCTCATTGTTCTATAAAAATACGGCAGTTTGTTGTTTGATATGGTGATGTGACAAGCAGAAGGTTCGACCAATCAACTTTTTCGGGGACGCCTCTAATTGGAATTTGCTTTATGATGCATATACACTTTTGCATATTTTGCTCTTATATTTGTCCCTCATTCCTTTGTGGACTTTAATTTCTTAGGTTTTGTGTTCTTTTGTCAAGTCACTATCCAAAACCTTTCAGGATAATATAGTAAAAATACAGGATAAAACATGCCTTAATAACAGTTTAAAAAGAGTACAAAATATGTTTATAAAATGTTTCGAAAAAAACAGGTAAAAAACATTTAGTACAAACATTTCTGTAACGGTGTAAAATTATGTTATTTTTATATTTATTAAAAATGTTTTAGAAAAACATTTTATAAACATTTTAAGAAACAGTTTTTACAAACGTTTAGAAAACATTTCTGGCACTCCACAAATTTATTTTTTTAAAACATTTCTAAAAAATGTTTTCAGTCCTTTTAAGAAAATGTTTTAAAAACATTTTTATAATGTTTTTGTGTTAGCTGGGTTGTTATTACCTTTATCAGACATGAATAGTCTAAGTATAGAGGTTTCTTTTAAATCATTTTATTCTAAATGCACACTTCTCAAGAGCCAAGAGCATCCTTATCAATATACAGAAGATTTATTTTTCATGTTTAAAATTATAGATAGCGAGGTAGTAAGTCGTTACGTGCGTGAAGTCATGGCCTGTGAAGGGGAGAAGTTAATCGTTACGTGTGGGTAGTCATGACCTGTGAAGGGAAGATACAACAGAGCAGAAAATACAGCACATTTTACGAGTGGTTGAAATTAAAAATCATTTCTTGTAGAAACACTGCGAAATAATAACGTTTATATTTTACATTTGAAAACGGAGAAAATCATGCGACAGTTTTTGAAAAAAAAAATCAAATGGAGTTTCTTTGTCTGAAATGAAAAAAGAAAAAAAAATATCTCAATTCTCAATTACTACTATAATCTGAAGTTTTTTTCCCGGTCAAGAAAAGGAACGTATGGCTACGAACCCGTTAAAATGATACATATTTTTCTTTCAGTATTTGATGTTATGATAAGAGATTTAATCTCAAAAGTGCTCATTCAGAATATTACCATTTGTACAATTTTTGTGCAAGTGAAGTACGTGAAATAAATAAAGCTGCATCTAAATGCATTTAATGTTTTAAATATAATAATCTGATACAGTCTGGTTTAAGAAAATGGTTTCAGGCTAGGTAAATGTATGCATCCTCTTAATATTTCTCAGCTCTTAGCATTTTAACTGCTTAAGGGTTAAGTCATTTGAAAATGTCAATGTATTCCTTATTTTTGTTTTAACTTCAAGCGAAATGTTAAAAATAGTTTTGGAACATGAAGGTCATTTTAACCAAAATTACCTGATGATGGTTTTCGCGTTTGTTCTCTAACTTTGGTGTTAACACTAAAGTACACTCGGCTGCATGCACCATCGGAAATATAGATTTCTTTTTTTTTTCATTAATCTCTAAACTATTATAATAATATAAAACTTAACTATAATATTTTCTCAAAATACAAATTATCAAATTTGCTCAACTGAAAACCTAAGATAGATAGATGACGAGACAGCTGTAACGCAAGAACATATCAAGTTTCATTAGCCAAGGACTTATAGTTTCTGAGATGAAGGTACTCATAAAACTTTATCAATATCAATGTATTGAAAAATGTCAAAGTCACTCAAACGGGACATCAAGGTCAAGGTGAAGTTGAGGATAAAACTCTGATATAACTACTGCTGGGGAACGTACACGCCAAGCTTCATTTACCTTTGACTTAAAATTCTTAAGCTATGGAGGTGGTAATAAAACCTTAATAACATTAATTGTTATTGTAATAAAATACCAAAAAAACGGGTTTAAAACGGTTACTTTGGTTATGATGTATATCGATATTTCAAGGAGTAACTTCTCATAACAAAACATTGGAAGATTACAACCAGAAACATTGAATGAAAAGGTCTCAAAACCAAACATTTCGAACAGGAAAGCCAAATCCAGCATCGAGGATATCGTCCATGTGCAAAACAAGGAAAGAAACCTTGTGTTTTAAACACCAGCAGCAGTTATCTTCCTAGTAGACTAAGTTTCAAAATACAGTACCAACTGATTTAAAACGGTTAATTTGGTTATGCTGTATATCGATATTTCAAAGAGAAAGCTCTCACCAGCAGCATTTGAATCAAAACATTAGAGAATCACAAACCAGAAACATTTAATGAATAGTTCTCAAAACCAAAAATTTCGAACAGATGTAATGTATTAAATAAAAAATGTCAAATTCACTCAACCAAAAAATCAAGACCAAGGTCAAAAGATGTGATGAAACTGTGCTCAGCTATTACTTTGGTAATGCATACCAAGTCTCATCGATACATGTATGGAGGTGTTTAAAAAACCTCAACATTGCTATTATCTGGTCTTATCTGTATCAAAAATTGTCAAATAAAGGTCAATCTCAAATGTCCATAAGACTAGACAAAATATTGAAGACCGCAATGGTTCTTACTTGGTACAGGCATTTCACAAGAAATGGTGAGTTAAACCAGGTTTTAAGGCGCGCACCAAACCTCTCTCTTGAATTCCATTGCAGTCTTTGGGTCCGGTAGTTAAACAAAACACAACAGGTTTGTAATGACATATCAGGGATGCTAGGATGATCATCTCAGTACATCAACCAGCCAAACACTAATCAAAGAAAGAACTAACCATTTCTTCTAACATGATATTGAATTTTTCTACCAGTGGCTGATAACGAAGAAATATTTTTTTAGAGATCATCAGGAAAATCAAGTTTAACAAAATAGGGATGCAACTGTGCTAAGCTACTACTTGGGCATATGCATAGCAAGTTTCATCTACCTAGGACTTAAAGTTCATAACAAACCTTTTGACTTTGATATATATCGCCACCGCCGGTAAAATAGTACCTGTGGCCCACTGCTTCGTAGGCGAAAAGAACCGGACAATTTTATTAACTTTGATGATCAATTAACTTAAGTCATTGGTCACTTTTATGACGATTTTGCATGAAAAAATAAAACAACTACAATGTACTTAGTATTTTGCATATGTCATATGATTTTTTTCAGTACCGATTAAAATTATCAAATATCAGAGAAACTTTACTAAGCCTTATTTTCAAAGACACCACAGTAATAAAGAAACTAATATTCCGTGTAATTAATTGAAATCGATAGGTACACATAAACATGTTCTAGTATGTAAGTATATATTGAAATGTTTCAATTTTCATTCTGATCAAAACGACAAAATGAAAACACATTTTTTTCATCCGGAATACGGAGGCGGTGCTGATGGTGTTGTTGGTCGTCTGCTAAAACTTGGCAAAGGTGAATTCGACATGATAGGAGGTGGATGACGATCAAAATTTGTTCTCTGAACTGGTTGTAGATGTCTGCTGAACTGTGTAGTGGTATTCGATATGTGTGGTTTTCCATAAGATGGAGTTCCATAATCGTAAGGGTCATAAGGCGGAGGTTCAGTGGGACATAAACCGGGAGGAGGATGAGCAGGTTCAGCTAAAAATAGAATAAACAATGAACATAATTATATTTATGTTTAAGCAATGACCAATTTTTTTTCTGTTTTTGAAGAAGCAATTTCAAAAGTATACGCAACTTTTTGTATGTTATTCCGAATAAATAGAAAAAAAATATTGTGGTCATTACTTATAGATTTACATGTATTTCAATATATTTTCTGAAAATATGCAAGAATTCTCTTTTAAATCATAGAAGGATGTAGAACTCATTTTTTAAGGATTATTTTCTTCGACAGAAATGTTTTGTCAAATGACAATCACAACCAAAAAATGTACTAAAGAAATGAAATAAAATAACTTATGTCCATACAAAGAAAATTCACTTACAAGGTACAACGCGACTTGGTGGTACTGTGTTTCCTCTATATTGGTCCATTGCTAAGACAGATACTCTCGTTGGTCTAACTTTTTTCTTTGGTTTAGCACAGCATTCGTGGAAACACAGTAACAATGTTATGATAACAATAATCGCACCGACTATACTCACTGCTACGATAGCACCAACATTAAAGCTGAAATATATTTATAACGAACGAAATGGCAGTTGGTTAAGAAAAAAAAAGAAAAGAAAAAAATGATTTAATTTTTTGTTAAGAGTAAAATTCACACAAAAGAAGTATTGTAATAAGTATGGGGCATCTGCAAATTGAAAAAAAATGCCTTATTTATATGTATTTTTACGGATTTCAAAGTAGACTGTTTTGTGGTCATAAAGATCAACAATCGACGAATGAGCCCTCCTAGAAAACGTTTGTTCATCGAAATAATTTAGGGTAGGTGTATCTTTTGAAAGTTAATTTGTTGAAAGTAAAATGCAATGCTAGCTTTATAATGAACTGCTGTCACTGAGAGAAATATCGCCTGATTATACCTTTAATAGTCACTTCGACTTCACATTGACACATTAGAACATTTTCATGAAGCTGATATCCCACTTACATGTATGATAACAATGCAAAAAATAAGATAATGGACCATTATTGCTGGGACATGTGTTTAAATTCTCACGAATCTGATCTTTTCTGAGGCAATCCAAGAGCAAACAAAACATAAATGGTCTACCTTGAGTTGTTTTGTTAAAAAAAAACACACCCCAACACCCCAAAATACATTTTAAAAATTTTGGACGATGCCACACGCCGGTAGTGTCTCTTCATTTAAACTTACTTGTCACCCAAATTTTCCTTACATCTGAATTAATTTGGTGGAATTTTACCCAAAGAAAGTGAAACTACATCGATATATGCATAAAGTAATATTATCATTGTACGATATCCAGCCTTGACAATTCTAAGGAATCTTCAGAGAGTAAATTTGTTCAATGTTACTCATGAAAACATGTATCAATATTACTGGTATATCGATTTGCACTTGATCATCCGTTTTTCACCACCCCCAATTTTTTTTTCTGGATCCGGCTTCTAAAGAAATTATTGAAAAATTTTGAAACTAATAAAACAAAACTAAAATATAAAAAGATTTCTATGGTGAATTCCAAAGATAATTTTTTTTTAACATAATAATGAAACTACTTTTCTGTGTAAAACTATTCAATAAGATTTATTAAGAAATTATAAGTTCTTCTCTTCCTGAACTCAAATTTTTTAATGTTCTTTTGTGAAACATGGTTTCAGATCGCACATATTATTGATTCGGTTCATAATTAATGCTGAGAATGCAAACTACATTCCTCGTGGAAATTCTTGCCAAAGTTATTGGAATCCTGTATTGAAGCAATTCTTCCATTGCATTTAAACTCTTTAAGAATAAAAATAATATGCTAATCCTTTTAATATAAAAAACCTCGACCAATAAGAATAAATTATTGCAATTTTTAATGGCAGTTCCACCATGCCCTTATTTGAGTTTACGGAAAGCATGTTGCTCTAAGATGTCCGGCCAATGGAGAACCAAAAAATTTAGAAAGACCACCCATAAAAATATGTTCGTTTGATGTTTCCGGTCCAAGAGTAGGTACATTTTTATGTAGGTAGGTAGGGATTTTTAAGCCAAAAATGTATATATATGTAATCATACCAACTGCTTAAAAAATGGAACGAGAAGTGTGTCAAACAAGACTCATCATTTCATATTGTTGAACGCTTCTTTTTAAACGTGCAATTTGAACATGGAAAATAAAGTCTAATAATTGTAAAATCCGAGGACTAAAAAACAATTTTGGTAAAATATCAAGATACAGGGGTATATAGTAGGGTCAATTTTTCTGGGTTGGTAAAAACAAACAAACATTTTTTTTCTTTTTGCCCCTGATGATCATGAAATACACCTGACACGGAACATGTTTATCTCTTAATACATGGAACTATAAGAAATTCAAAAAAGGTGAAATGGTAGTCTTACATTTTTTTAAATTCACAATATAAATGTACTAGAATCTGAACGCTGTTTCAATTTACATTCACGTTTCTTCAAATTCAAGACTGCCTCTTTTGGAGATGCCTTGTTTAAAAATGAAATGATAGAATTTTTGATATATTAGAAACTCGAAATGACACGGTTTTTGCGAAGAATTAATTACAATTACCGTAGTGACGGTAGTAATACGCAGTTAAACGTAGCACAAATCTGACAACTCCGCATCAATATGTAGTTAAACGTACCGTATACCTAGTAATCCGTGACAAACCCTAGTAATACTCAATGAAGCATACCTGATACGTAGCAAAACGTAGAAAAACCTATCGAAACGGCTAATGTTAAGCCTGGCTATACGTAGTAAAAAGTACATTAACGCGGGGAAACCTATCAAAATGTAGCATATACTTTGTAAAGCGTAGAAAGCGAAAACTATGACAATAAATTACATTGAAACGTGACGTTTTAAAACGTAGTAAAACAGGACACCCGAAACGTGACTGGTGCTTTAAACAAGAGGCTCGCAGGAGCCTGAATCGTAGACCTGGTTCTTAAGCAATAAGGGTCTATTGTATGAGCTATTAATTTACCCCTATAAGGGGTCACCTTACAACTTCCATCCAACTGAGTCTTTTAGAGAGCTTTATGAGTTATAAGTTTAAGCAAGCAACAGCTTTTGTGTATCTGCAATGCTTATCAATTTATAAAGCAAAAGCATGAAAAAAAACACTATTTTTACCCTTAAAAACGCCATACCCCCTATCATGTGTCTTTTGTGGAGCTCAATGAACTGTTGGTTTAATGTAGCAACATTTTTTTCATTCGGCAATAATTTTCATTCTACAGGTCAAAAACATGAAAATTGCTATTTTTGACCTTATAAGAGTCATAAACCCTATAAGGCGTAATATGACAGCTTTGACCAAATGAAGAATTTTGTAGAGCTTAATGGACTAAAGGGTTAAGCAAGCAACAGCTTTTCTCTATCTGCAATTATTTTCATTTCATAAGGCAAAAAACGTGAAAATAACCCACTGTTTTTTTACCTTAAAATAGCCATATATCTTATAAGTGTTTATCTGACAAACTCGACCCAATGAAGAATTTGTAAAGCGTTTGATTCTAAAGAGCCTAGGATCATTAAGATTTTTCTTATCAGTTACTGTAACAGTTAATAAGTTACAATTAATGTGATTTTACCCGATGATCTATTTATAGTAACAGTGGCTATGTTTTTAACGAATCATAAATCCCCACATCAGTTCTAGACAAGAACCCCAAGAAACATCCAGACCAATTTTGGTTATCACAGGCGTCTTCGTTTCAGAGAAGATTGTTAAAATTATAACTGTAAATTCAATAAAAAAAATGTCAACAAGGGCAATGACTCTTAAATGGTTGGTCTGATCTTGCTCAAAGTTTTAAGGTATGTAGATTTTATTTTTGCCATTCAAAAATTTTATATCTGTAATGGTTTTCAGGTAATTTGCGAAAAAAAAACCCGCTGTCTGACCCACCTGTTTTATTTGTAGCAACGATGGTCATGTCAAAAATGCCCACCTCAGTTTTATAGAGGATATCTTAAGGAATATTCAGATCAAATTTGGAGTAGCTGTTTCAAAGTTTTAAAGGAGAAGATGCTTGAAGAAAAGTTAACGACGACGACAACGATGGACTCCGAGTGCTGGTAATAGCTCACATGGACTTTCGGTCCAGGTGAGCTAAAAATGGACATATTTCATTCTACCGTTGCAAATTTCATTTAGAATTGTGTAAAGCAAACTTCTGATGGTCAGTATTTGTGTAAATATTCCTTATTCAAACCAATGATCTCTTTGATTATGATTTAACAAAAATACCGGGGTGTTGTGATATATTAAATGATCTATAATGAAAAAACTTTGAAAATTATCCACAGAAAGTCTTGAACAACGAACTATGAGGCTATAAGATGTCTATAAGCCATTTTGTCAACAACAACAAAAAATAATGAATTGGACTCATCTACCGGTTAATGTAGCTTTTCGTTGAGTCAAACGGTAACCATTGGTTCGCATGGTAAGGTCGCCATCTCGTGATATTTTCCATGTGATGCCTTATATTATTGCTTTTTGTGTATCCTATCAATATTCGATATAATATTATAGTTGTCACCCTAGTTGATCTATGACCCAGAGCTTCTTTGAAAAGTAAGGTAACTCTCAGGACCAGCCCCTCTGGTGACCTTACTTTTTTGGGGAAACTCCGAAAGAACCATTTGGGTCATACAATTTGGATGATAATTTCATATTATATCAAATAAATTCAAATTTAATTTTAACAAGTGTGCGTTATTCATCAGAAATTAGAATAACAACGAAGTTCTAGACAAGGAATTTTGCTACCCGTTATGTTCATAACTCATTATAGGCGCTCTACCCAAAATATTTAAAAAAGCCAAACACTTGAGAGCAAAGAACAATCAAAAATAGAATCAAATATTTTGTCGAAAACATTGTTATATAGTTTATAGTATACTTACTTGCTGCCTTGGCTCTCTTCTTCTGAGACGACTGTCGTTATATGTATTAAAACTAAAACATATTCATAAATTATTAAAATTTCATAGCTTCGTGATACACTGGCAATTTTGTTTCTCAATGTAGATGGGATGTCTAAAAATTTGTACATAGATTCGACCGTCTTTTAATTTCGACCACTTTTGAATATTCATTAATTTCGACCAAGTTCTTTGGCGGGAAATCATCAAACTGTGACCAAACTGTACCGGAGTGCACTGTTTTCAAAGCCTCGGCAGTACTGGCAGCAACTTTTTGTCGAAGGTGAGTTTTTCTCCAAAATTCCAAGTTTTGAAAGAAAAATATTTCGAAATACGGCAAGCCATAAGGTGCATAACATTTTCTGACATCTGTCAGACCTCAGTTTTGAACTAGAGATAATACGTCTTTATTGAAAAATGAAGTTAGCCAAATGACGTTTCTTTTACAAATGATGTTCTTTTCGATATTATCTTATCTGAACGGTGGAACTGCTGGTCGAAATTACAATCAAATAAAATAAAATTCTTTTAATTTCGACCACTCCGTACTTACAGTACTCTGTGATAATAAAATATGTTTCATGTAGTGGATATGTGGATATTTCACTTAACATTTTCAAACGTGATCTTCTACACCCGATAGAGTCAGAAAAAAGATAATGACCATTTATCGATAAATAGTTATAATAAGTATAATAATGAAGTAGTGGTCTACACGTGTTGATCCGAACACGTGTTTACTAATCAATCACTGGGTGCTTTCTGAGAGGTCCGCGTTCACAAAAAAAAAAACCATAAAAAGTTTCTCATGAATGTTTAATATCAATGTCAAAAAATCTGTTTAAGGTATCCGAATACCTTTTAAAACAGAGCAAGTGTAAAATATTTAAATAAGTAGTGAAGCATACAACCAAAATGAATAGAACACAAAACCCGAAAAATGAGTAACTCCGTTCGTTGACATATTCGTGTATGCGCATAGCTTTTTAAACGTTTGAATTATTTGCTTTCAGTGTTGAAATCACAAAGCCCAAAATGAGCACAAAAAGGAAAAAGTATAAAACATACAGCCAAAATGATATGGATAGGGCCCTCACGTTAGTTAGAGAAAATCGCATGTCTATTCGAGCTGCATCCAGGCAATTAAATATTCCTAAAACAACGATCTTAGACAAACTTCATGGTCGCGTGGCAGACCAAGCAAAATCGGGTCGTCCCACTGTTCTCACGTATTCTGAAGAAGTTGAACTTGTTCAGTGGGTAGTAAAAATGTGCAAGATAGGCTACGGAAGAACAAAACAAGAACTGTTATTAACAGTTAAAAAAATGTTAGATTCAGATGGAAGAATAACGCGTTTTAAAAACAATCTTCCTGGGAAGCAATGGTACTATGATTTCATCAAACGCCATCAAGCCCTCAGTATTAGATCTGCTCAGATATTAGGCCGTGAACGAGCTATCGTAACAGAAGTTTCGGTCACCAAGTGGTTTGACGATTTAAATCGTTTTTTTGAAACTGAGGTTGAAGGAGGAATGTCAATCTTTAATGATCCATCGCGCATATATAATGCAGATGAAACGGGGTGCCCACTAGAACCCCCCACTGGAAAGGTATTAGCTCCTAAGGGAGCTCGAGTTGTGTACAAAACCGGATCTTCCGACAAAACACAGATAACAGTACTTGCATGTATGAGCGCCACGGCACATTACCTTCCTCCTATGATAGTCTATCCTGGCGAAAGATTCAGGGGCTACAATCCATTGGAAAATTTTGAGGAGGCCATACTCGGAAGGTCAAAAAGTGGATGGATGGACTCGGAATTGTTCCTAACCTGGTTGTCAGACCATTTTATACCGAACATAAATGAAAGACAAGTTAAGAGACCAGTTGTACTTTTCGTGGACGGACACACAAGTCATATAAATCTAGAGGTGGCAAAACTATGTAAGGATGAAAATGTCGTCCTTTATTGTTTATTGGAGCACGCTAGCCATATTATGCAACCATGTGACGTAGGTTTGTTTGGCCCCCTGAAAACCCATTGGAAAAACTCCGTAAGAAGCTACCAAACTGCCAATCCAGGGGAGTTTGTAACTAAACAAACGTTTGCGTCAGTGTTTAAAGGAGCCTGGCAGTCAGCGACCACCGTCGACGCTGCGGTAAAAGGATTCAAGAGCAGTGGTATATTCCCTTTAAGCAAAGAAAACATTGACCAAACGAAACTCGAGCCTTCCACTGTCTTCAATAGCAGCTCAGTTACAGATTCTACACCCAATGTAACAGCTACGTGTCCTAATACAAGTACAGGGTCTTTAGATGCATCGGTTGAAAGTGTAGTTACTGACACATCCATAGACACAATAGTAACTGATGTTTTCATTGATAGATTGGACAGTACAGTCAACATTCTTGGTTTAGACGTCAACACGGAAAACATCTTAGACATATCAAATACGTCTTTAACTGAAGAAATCCCCCAGCCAAGTCCATCCATAACGTCTATGTCTCCATCTTCTCAAGATAAGGAAAATGTTCAATCCATCATAAAAACCAGCAAGTTTAGTAACATTTTAACTCTGCCACACAGCGAAAAGAAAAAGGTCTGTCGGCCAAAACTCCCAAAAGCAATATCGGGAACAGAAATGATAAAGTACCTTGAAGAGAAAAAACAACTCAAAGAGGAAGAAATTAAGCAGAAGGAAGAGCGAAAACTAGCAAGAGAGCAGAAACGTAAAGAAAAACAAAGAATGATGGAAGAAAGGAAACAAAAAAGGGAGGAAAAACGAAAAATCAAAGAGGTAGAGGGTAAAAAAAGGCGTAAGACAAAACGTAAAATCCCAATTTATGAATCAGAAACTGATAGCGAACCTGAAAATGTGGACGATAACCGAGACGAAGTATGCGCGAAATGTGGGGGCCCTGAGGATTTCATTCCAGAAAACTGGATCAGCTGCGAAAATTGCAGGAGATGGCTACATAGATCATGCTGTGGGGTTGACTTTTCAGGAGTAGATGAGGAAGATGTTTTAAACTTCCCATATGAATGTGATTACTGTTAATTTAAGGTAATATTTAATGCCAAAAATCTAAATTAAGGAGTCTTTGTGCCTGTCCGTCTGTCTGTCTGTTTGATTTGCCAGGTCATTGTGTACTTAAGTTTGTCTTCATGAAATACATAAGACATTAAAGATTTTAAAGTATTTCGAAATTCTATACATGGTCTTATTTTATAGACGTTTTTTATTGCTTCTGATATTGCACTGCCATTAAGGATAGGGTTGGTGTACCAACGTTGAATATGAAACGAAGATTTGGGTAAGTCTATATATATTCTAAGTGACTGTTCACTTTACTTTTATATATTTATAGTATGTTGCCTTTTCTATTTACAGATTCGTCATGTTACCTGTTAGTGTTAAGGGTGTACAGATCGTAGGCATGTACCAAAGGAGTAAAGTACAGAAGCTACCATCGGGAAAAGTGTTTAAAATTGTTCATGAATATAACAATCCATACGACAAAAATGCTATTGCAGTAATGGATGGACGACACATTGCCGCTTATCTTAATAGAGAAAGCGCCAGTATAGTGGCATTATTATTTAGAACAAATTTAATTCGAGACACATGTTATCTAATGACAAGTAACACTGTAACTTATGACACTAGAGGTCCAAATCAAACATGTACAATTAAATTTAAGACCGACGACAGGAGTATTAATAAAGTCAAAGATATCATAAAAATGTCGAAGTTTGAAATGTATATCTGATAATTGTTAGTCAATTTTAAATTTTAGTGGTTAATTAAACTGTTTTTTTCACTTCGTTGTATGTTTATGTTAACTCTTCGGTATTTTTTTTAAAAAAACCCAAGTGGTCGAAATTACCATCCATACGGTCGAACTTAGAATAAGTGGTCGAAATTACAAGAATTTTGTTGGTGTTTATATTGTAGTTTTTATATCACTTTCCGATGAAAAACGTCAAATAAAATGCGAGTATAAGTTCCTTATATCTCAAACATGTTAAACATATACAAATAAATCGATTCTGTTCGAGATTGTCTTGAATTTGTAAAAAAATCCTTAAGCGGATTTTTTTTAAAATGATGACAAGTAGCCCTAGAATGGTAAATAAAATTTAAAGTTGGCCATCAGAATTTTTTTGAAAAAGGCATGCTATTTGTACTTTTAATATATCGGAATCAATAAGGAAAATTCGCATTTCGTTCTATTAAAGAAAATCAACTTCAAAGATTATTATTCTTAAAATTCATGATTTATTTTTGCTATTCAAACACTTTAAAGTATACTTAATAAAAATGAGATTTACCATCAAATGTTTTGAAAAAGTATTGCTTCTTCTTATAATTTCTGTAGAAATGATCTCCCTTTAAAAGTAGAGGGAATAATTGAAATTAGAAAAAAGGGATAATATATGTTTTCCATTTCTTTGTTGTAATTATAAATTTAATGTTTACTAAGTCTAATGAAAATTTATCAGAATAGCAAGCATTGTAAAATTCAAAGTTGTGATAGATGTGCAAAAAAGATGCCCCATCTACAATCGAGCATCGATTGTGTAACATTTGATATCATATGATTCTACAGAAAAATTACCATGATGGGACAATATCACATTCGAGTGTCAAAAGTCCGAAAGGGAGGAGACAAACCTGTCAACACAAACGAGAACATGACAGAAAAAAACAAACAGAAAAAAAAAAACAACAAAAACAGGCAACATAAAATACAGAAAAAAAATAGCAATCAACATGCAGTGTTGAAAAAAATCGAAAGATTTCAAAATAAAATTAACAATACAGTTATATTTAAATAAAAGGTACCATCAAGTCTTTATCAAAATAAACATAAAAAAATTGTTATTCGAAAAATTATGAAAAATAAAATAAAGAAAATATAAATACCAATCAAAACTAATGTTTTTAAATGATTCCCGTTCGCCATTTCGTTTGTTTATCTTTTAAATCATAAATTTGACTGCGTAAGTCAAGTGAAATGAAATAGAAAACAAATCTTGTATGAAAGTCGAATCCTATTTCAAAATTTCGACACATATTTCAATAGAGTAAAACAATATATGTAAATGTAAAGAGGAAGCGAATCTCATATTTCATTCGCTCTTTACACTATCAGATCGGATTTATCAGGTTCATAGGCTAACACGAGTTGACACTAAAGTATAATGTATATCTCGTATGCCGGCACCATCAGAAACAATAATTCTTCTGTACTTCCTCTATATTTTCAATTTCTGAGATCAAAAGGTGTTTATAGAACTAAAACATTACTTATATATGCAATAAAAAAATCAAAGTCACTCAACCAGAAAATCAAAGTGAAGGTCAAAAAATGGGGATGCAACTGTGCTAAGCTACTACTGTTGCTTATGCATACATGCATGTAAGAATACAGTGCGCAGGTATACATGCATCTTTGTTAAAATTTCACAGAAAACCACGGAATCGAATCGAAATGGTATTTATATAGTCGTGACAACAGAGGAAGCTTCTCTACAGCGACTATAAATGAATCGTTATGTGCCAAGATTCGTCCAGCTCATGACACGCCACAGCCAATTAAGCTGCTCTAGAAGACTTTGCACGGTTATACTCATTTCAATGGAAACAGCAACCGTCTTCAACGACCTTTAGATTCTGGCAAGAAATCTTGAAGACAGAATACAGAATTATTGATAACTCATCCATTGTTTTGACTTACCGACAAAAACGCGATGCTTGGGATTAATTAAAGTTATATTCGACAAACATCACAGCTAAGTTTTATTTTTACTTTTTTTTATTGCTTAACCAAAGGACCAACTTTACATCTTTTTTCAAAAGGATTTGTATTTTCTTGTTCTCATCAGCAGCGCATAAAAAACTGACCAAGACTTCTTTGCTATAAATATTTACCCGCAGCTTATAAAACGTATGCATGTTTACGTATAAATTCAATGTTCAAAACCGGCAACGGTATAGACAATCCTAAGTCGCTTACCCTAAATGTTTTGTGCTGCTGAATAGACACACACCGAAATGAATGGGTGGAGTTTATGATAAAAACAATATATAATTGAACTTTGTTGTCATTTTGATAATTATCCCAAGCAGTGAACAGAGTGAAGAGGGTGAAAGAGTAAACATGACGGTAATGCATGGAGACCATCCGGAGAAGCAATAAAGTACACTTACTATTCAACATTGTCATTTTTTATCTCTTTTTTTTTGCGAAATCAAATGCAAGTAGGAGCTTCCACCGCTTACATTGTGATACTCCAATCGAGCTACATTACAATAGCTGAAGAATTTTTTGCATGGTCATATAATGCTTGACAAGCATGTATTTTTTTTTGGGGGGGGGGTAACCCAATAACATGTGGATGTACATATGCAAATCTTTTGGGTAACAGGGAACATCAACAACGGAAGAATCTTGGTTATGTACACTTTCTGGCTGAATCGGAATTTCCCAAATATATCCCCTATATGTAAAATGACGTCATATAAAAAATCCAAGCGGACGTGATAGAAGACATCTTTGAAATGTTGAAAGACTTGGAACACTGTCAAACCCGACATTTATTCTTAAAAGTTTGCCGTCTTTGAGCTATCTATACAAATTTGTTTTTCTGATTGCGTTGTTGTATGCTGTCCTCTTGAAGAAGCTATTTTTAAAACAAAATCGTTTAACAATTATATACTAGTATAACAATTATAAAAGACCAACTCCAAGTTAGGAATCGTAAGATTTTCGAGAAAGTGTTGCAAGATTTCTAGTCATTTGTAAATGTGACAAAAGTGCACCAACCAAGGGAGAATTTAATTTTTCCAAACTTAAGAAAACGTAGCACTGATTTGACTTGATTTATATTAATACATGAATTGTTTATAGAAATAAATTAGTTATTAAATAAATGTAAATAAATGGTTTTTGAATATAAATAATTGATGTATTTATATTAATAAATGAATTGTTAATGGAAATAAATGAGTTATTAATGTAAATAAATGGTTTTTAAATATAAATAATTGAAATATTTATATTAATAAATGAATTATCTATATTAATAAATGAATTAATCACATCTCAATAAATATTGAGTTTTGTCCAGTTTGGCTTGCCAAAGACTTGAGTTTTTAACAAGAATTATTACCTAATATAATAAATTTTCCTTTTCTATTAACTATATTTTAAATTTTGACCATTATCACATTCTACCGGACAATAGAAAGGTGTTCTATTGCCTGTTGACATTTTGACCTCAAATTTGATTGGACGATTGATAAACATGAATATGTATTATCTATTCCTGGTCATTTACGTGAAAATCGTGCAACTGCAAAGTCAATGCATATGTGTGTGTGTTCTGGTTTAAACCGGCTGGTCTGTCATCACTTCCATAATAGGGCGTAGTTCAAATGGTCATTAAGCCCAATCTTTTATATTTTTTTTCAAAAGTATATGGAAAAATAACCTAAGTTTTCTATCAACACAATAAGACTAATAATTTCATTAAAAATATTAGGTAATAAAACAGTTATTGAATGTGTAGCAAGGCAATAGATCAGAATTATTTCCCCCTTGGTATCCAGATTAGCTCAATGTTCTATTGCCCTCAGCCTACGGCTTCGGGCGATGAAACATTAAGCTAATCTGGATACCAAGGGGAAAATATTCTGATCCATTGCCTGGCTACACATTAAATAACTGTATACTATATTCAAGGGACAATGTTTTATGAGAATCTTAATACATTAATCACATGTAAAATCTTATTTGGAAAAAAATAGCGGACTGAGTGAACGCGTTGTGGATCGAGATGGAAAATGTGGTGTGTTTGTCATTATCCATGGATTCTAATATGACAATGAAGTGTTAAATTAAGTAACTAAAGTGAAGTGGATCAATTAAATGGGAAACAGACATAAGAAGAATAAAAAACGAAACAGGAGTTTGAATGCTAAATCAGGTTTGACTCCCCCGAGTAAACCAACAGTTAACATGGCGTCGATGAATCAAAGTGTTTCACAGACATTGAGCCAAGCCCATGATTCTCTATATCAAATACACAACATCCCTAATATCAGATGCAATCCAAATACAGTACATGTATGCTCCCACCACCTAGACCATCCATAATACAAACAACACCCGTACCAACCCAACACCCCCCTTTTTACCAACCAGTATACGAGCCACCGAGACAACGTTCCCCGGCTGTACCAATGGTGTCACAAATTCAATTCAACAGACCTATTGTGGACCAAAATTCGTGTAATTCAAAACCCTTTGTACACCATGAGACGAATCTTCAAAATTTTAAAGCAATACGGGCCGGGCCATTCGAGCTCACCCAAAAATATGACTGTTATGTTTGATATGTTGTTCTCAAGACAAAATATTCTGAACCAGAGATTTGACACTTTTCAAACTCAAACTAGAAACAGCTTTCGAAACTTCAAATTCTAGAAAATATTGATCGGAGATTGTCTACACTCGAAAGCGGGTTAAATGACATTAAACACGACATGCAAGTAATGAAAGCGATTATACGTAAACATGACAGAAAGCTAGAATCGGAAGAACAAAACTATCGTGAGTAAGAAAATAGAATAGACGGCTTTGATCAAGATCGTGTTTATCTTCTTCAAGAAAGTGAAAATTTGCGCGAGGAACTATTGCGCCTTCAAACAAGATCCATGAAGTATAACTTCATCCTCGAGGGCCTTCCGGAGACCGAAGATGAAGTAAAGGTAATAACAAAACTACCGAACTTGAATGATCAATCTCGTAGTCCAGAGAAAATGACAAAAACAAATCAGTCATACCGATCGCAATGGTCCTGACTTGGTACAAGCATTTCAAACGAAATGGTGGGTTAAACCAGGTTTTATGGCGCCAAACCTCCCTCTTCCATTGCGATCTTAGGATCCGGTTATGACCATAGAACACAACATAGTTGTGAGACACAATAGGGATATTGAGGTGATCATCTCAGTACAGCAGACCAGTCAAACACTAATTAAAACAATTAACTATCATATCTTTTAACTCAATTTTGAACTTTTCTACTAGTGGCTGATAACGAAGAAAGAATTTTTTTAGTGATCGTATGAGACGTATTTTCTTATAGCCCTGCTCCAAAAGTCGGTCACGAAGAAATCGTTGTCTGATCAAAAAATCTGTGAAATGTGTGAAGTTTACAGAGGCTGTTGTACGCAATTTTATAAAGGAAACTCTTTAAATAGGCGACGATATTTTATTTCAGAACGTACATCGTCTTCGTAAAATTTCGGATCGTTATCCTAGAGCCAATGTTGCACGATTACCCCGTTATTCCGACCATGAGAAGGTCTTTCAAGCACTACCTCAAAACCTTAATGGTACACCTTTCAAAGTTTATCAACAGTACCCGAAGGAAATAGCGAACAGTCGGAAGGCATTGTACCCAAAATTAAAAAAAATCAAGCGACAATAACGCCGAGCTAAAATTGTAGTCGACCAGCTCTAGGTTGACGGAGTGCACTACCCGAATGGTGAACCGCTCATGGAAATGCGGCAAATGAGAGGAAGAAGGGACATGTCTGACTAGGCCAACGCATAAGACCGTTTTGAAACTGTACCAAATAAAATATATTGTACGTTTTTATATAAATGTTTGTGGTTTATAAAATAAACTGATTTTACAAGTGAAATTTAACAATATGACATAATATTTTTATGTGAAACTAAACTAGATGATCTTGATGTAATACATGTGCCAAACGGCTACTCATATTTTTTTGAAAAATAGAAAACAATTTAAGAGAAGGTCAGGTGGTTTAGCAATTTTGTTTCAGAAAAAATTAGGAAATGAAATTTGTTCAGTGGATAAAAATTTCAAAGAAAATTTCATGTGTGGAAGACTTGATTTTTGGGTGTGTATATATACCCCCTGAACAATCAAAGTATCCTTCAAGTGAAGCTTTCGATGAATTAGAAGA
Organism: Arcuatula senhousia; assembly: GCA_963971305.1. Taxonomy (NCBI): domain Eukaryota; kingdom Metazoa; phylum Mollusca; class Bivalvia; order Mytilida; family Mytilidae; genus Arcuatula; species Arcuatula senhousia. Next base: position 55,387,975 of record OZ020303.1, on the reverse strand, counting down.
AGAAATAATCACAATGTCAAAAAGTTCCAAATTTATTGCTTTAGTTGGGGATTTTAATGCCGAAACTTCAGTTTTAGATGAGTACATCGTACCTAACGATGATTTGTTAGAATTAACAATCCCTACAAAGTGCGACACGATAAATTTGTTTTTGCGTGACAACAGTAAGGTTTTTGCTGATCTCCTAAATGCATTGTGGGAAAAACAGAGGAAAATTAAGACGATTATGACTTTTTCAAGGTCAGTTTAGTTTATAGACTAATTGATTTGTAAAAAAATATGTCAAGTGTTTTTTAAAAATGTACCGAACAAATACTTAATGAATATTGACACAATTCAAAGTCATTTAATTGTCAAAATTAAACATTAAATAATTTCGTCAAAAAACAATTATAAAAATGAACAAAAAAAGTTTTTGTGACTCTTTTGTCAAATCTGAAACGTTTAGCATCTTTTTACAATTAGTTATAAAGATACCTTGAAGTAATTTACATTTTCCCCCAAACACGTTACGGTTTTTTCGTGAATACTGTAAGGTTTGTTCGGGAACCTGTGACGGTTTTTGAGTGATACAGCCTAAGACTGCGACGGTTTCCTCCTTATAATTAGGTTTTTACCTGCGTCGCCAAATGAGAAAACACGCGTAGTAATCGGGTCACTCCGTCCGTCTATACGTCCGTCCGTCTCCGTCCGTCCGTCCGTCGCACTGTAGGAGTGCCTGTCTTGTGTTATCAGTATCTCAAAGCTAAACACTGGATCTTTTTGAAATTACACAGTGATTACAGATATATTGAAGATGTGCACCTCTCCTTATGGGCCATTTTATAATTCCGATTAGAAATAAGGGGCCCAAAATTGACCAAAAACCGATTTTTAAATTAGTTTCCACAATTACTTTTGTTGTGGTTGATCAAATGCTATAATGTCACTTGCCATAATAGAAAGGGTAGGCTTGATTTTGTGTGTCCCCTCTTTTTTTTTCGTTTAGAAATTAGGGGCCAAAAGGGGGTAAAAATCAAATATGTCCCTGTCAAATATTTTCCCTTCGGAGAAAAGGATTAAAAAAAAAAAGAAAAATATACACCCACCGCTAGTAACTGTTTTATTACTGACCAAGAATTCAGTTGTTCTTAGATTTTTTTAAGAACAACAATGACCTCAACGTAATTTTTACAAAAATTGAAAGTACGCCCTTTAACTTTTACACTAAAACAAAATCCATGAATGCTTTTGAAATTGTATTAATTTATGCTTTATATATACATATACCCGGTATCTTAAAATTTTAAACAATTTCAATCTTAAACTAATATTTAATTCCTACCCCCCCCCCCCCCCTGTGCGGGTTCCTGGTGGCGAATAGGCCTGTAGCAGCGCGGAAAAAGTCTACTTACAATGTATGAGCGCGCAGAAACCTGACAGATGGGAAGTCTGCATTGCCCTCGAAACGGCTGAGGTATGTGCCTCAGGTGGTTGAATGGGACAGCCCTGTCATAATGAAAGCCGGGGTCCACACCGGGTCTCCCGATACAGCGAGTACGGAGCAATACGATTTTCACGGAGCAATCTAAAATTGTCAAAATGACGGTAGATGTCAAACTTTTGTTATATCATTTATTCATAACAGCTTATAGCAGACATGTATGTTCTTGTCAACTGAGTATATATTGGGCTAAATGCTCACCAAATTTGGGCTTTTTATGTAGTAAAACAAAAAATCTGCTGACGATCACTTTGAAATAAACAAGTTAAAAAAGTCGTCCATATATTTCTTGTTTTACTGCTTAGAAAGCCCAAATTTGCTGCCAATGCGGCCCAATATACACTCCGTTGACAACAACATACATGTCTGCTATAAACTGTCACGAATAAATGATAAAGGAAAAGTTTGATATCTACCATCATGTTCGACAATTTTAGATTGCTCCGTGAAAATCATATCACTCCGTACTTTCTGTATCGGGAGACCCGGGTCGTCACGCTATAATCTTATATGAAAAACCTGATCGCAATCCACATTCATACCCCCTGTTCAAGAACCCAGCTGCAGGTCCCGTTAAAAGGAAAACCCGTAGGATCGCCATGCAGGAGGTTAACTGTCCGGCCGCTCCTACCCATCTCTAAACAGAGGCAGATCAAGAAATTCTGAAAAGAGGGGCCCTACTGACTGGCCTAAGAGGGGGCCCGCTTTGGTCACGCTTCAATGATTTCCTATATATTCAACCAAATTTTTCCGCCAAAAGGGGGGGCGAGCCCCCAGCCCCCCCTTGGATCTGCCTATGCTTAACCGTTTGAAGTAACAGAGAAAAGTCACATCCCGAATGGTCTTTCTTCCTCCTCCCCCGGCATTTCCGCGATCCTTCACTTCACTGTCCTTTTATGCTCATTATGCGATTTGATAGCCGAAGTTGTGTTGATTTGGAGTAAAGCAACTAATATTAGCGAATTAACTACATTCATTGTGAAACTAACCTAATATGTTTTATTTATAGTTTTAATACCTACGTGTGCCAATGTGACCCAACGTCTATACATTTATATTCAGGATGTATAAATACGGATTCCCCATTGGTACCCGTGCATTTTTATATTGTTGAATATGTAGATGCATGAGGTTGTGAAATAAAAATGTAAAATAACATTTCCTATATAAAATTGTTCGGTATTTCCGCTTCTATTTTTATTACAGTGATGACTAAAGTTTTATATAAATCGACGGTACAATATTGAATATTATTCTTGTACAGATTTTTATATTTGTTGCACGATATCGTTATAAAACTAACAGTAAAATACCCATTTATCAGTCTGTAGTTTCTTTATTTAATAATAAAAAAAAAACAATCAAAAGCTCTTTAATTGTATTTCAAGGCCAATTTAAAAAAACTTTAACCCGAAAAAACCGTCGCTTCGTTCTTCGAAAACCGTCGCCTACACACTAAAAAACCTTATATAGCAAAAGGTAACACACGAAAAAACCTTACCAAAATAAAATATTTTGGTTGGCATTTGAGTTCTTTTGCTTTGTGTCAGAAGACCGATTCCAAGTCATGAGTTTTGGCAAATAAGTAAAGTCTATATAGGTATAGATAAACTTACATTACGGTGAGGTTCCTTGTCATAAATCGTCTGAGGGAAGAAAAACAAGGCTTACAAGATGGAAATCTTATATTTTTTCTTTTTTATTAAACATTTTTATTTAAAAAAAATATATCTAGCGATTCGTTAGAATATAGGGTTTAATGTCAATACTTTCTTAAGACCTATTTCGTTCTATAAGACACTGATAATTGATAGGTTTTCATTTTTGTCGTATATAAAATTTACCTATCACCGCAAAAACCTTACTGTTGTCACGCAAACACATTTTTGTCGTGTCGCACTTTGTAGGGATTGATTAATAGATTTTGATAACGATCCAGATTTTTTGACTGATCTGTTTGATTTTGAAAATTTTCCTAAGTTTTGTATTTCTCTTACACATTTTTCTAAGGATAAAAGTCGTCCTAATAAATTGGACAAATGTCAAAATTGTTCAATGTTCATAGCAAACTCACTACTTGGATTAGATAAAAATGTTGGTAGAAATAGATGTAAGATTGTACTTTGATATATTGCCTTATTGTCGCATCGAATCTTTTTCCAGTGATTTAAGAATTTGAAATAAAGAATTTTAATCCACTCTTTATACACAATCAAATGTGTTTTATTTTAGAGAATACAGCACAATATAAACATAACCCTAGTACCGTTAACGCGAGTCATGACCTTAGTCAATAGAACACACCATTTTTTATTTTTTTTTACTTTTATTTTAAAAAGTACATTTGTTATACCCCCGTCACACTGGGACGAAGACCACCAAGTTCTTAGTACATTCTTAGAACGCAGTACAAACGGGATAGAAATATTGCTCCTAGGTTTTCAATACGACTTCTCCTCGTCCTTACAATGACTGTGCAACGTCCTTCAAGTTTACAACCAAGTTCCTTCTAGGACTATCAAGTTTTTACTACGTGTCTTCTACGTTCAGCACGTTTTCACTACGTGTCTTCTACGTTTATCACGTCTTCATTACGTTCATACTATGTTTTTGCTGCGACTGTACTGCGACTAGCTCGTTTGCAGTACGTCTATAGAAAGTTTGCGACAGTTTTAAAACAAAAATATTACCACCGCGCATACGTTCGATGACTGATTTTTTTTTTGGTTAGCTCTACAAACCTCTCAAAAACTAACTTAATGTATAATGAAAAATGCATAAGTTGTGTTTCACAATCGTGTTATTTTGTGTTTATGTTGCACACGGATTCTAGAATTGCAACGAAAAGGGAAAGTTTAGTGCCGCAAAACCTGGTTATCTTGGGTTTTTATTCAGCCTATACCATAAGTCATGAACTAGTCTTTTATATAGTAAAACTTACGGTGACAAATATCAAAGTCTTTTGTGGTTAAAAAAACTTACTTAATTGACCATGCACATGAAGTCGACACGAGGCGATGCTTCATTTGTGTTATTCAAACCAGAAGATTTTAGTTATTATGTTTATTTTGTTTTTGTTTTTTGGTATTCATGGTATTGTTGCCGAACAACTTTTGTCTTAAGCGTCTCTTATTGGTCAGGGGATATACCACGCACTGAATATTAATTATTCGCCCGCCGGAATTGCCTCCTGTAAAATATGTATGTATCAAAAATATTGCATGTGTATTTAAGACAATGTACTAGCAAGATGTAATTGGTCAGATTTCACGGAGTGAAAATTCCAGGGATATTATGGTAAATGTCGGTTGGGCGGGGAACCTTTTTTGTATAAGTTTCCTCAGCATCTACTTATCATAGCCTTTTGATATTTAGTTTATAAACGTATTGATTAAATCAAGCTTGATGTTTTTGTGAATCCCTCCCCTGTTTGCAGTTTGGCGACCAGTGTGGCAATTGTAGCGGGCCCTATTCAGCCTATTATTATCGAACTCAACAAAAAAGCTCTTTAACGTGCACGTGTTATTTAGTAAGCATGGGCTGTTATAACGTATGATTCGATATCAGGTTTGTCGCTCATCTACTTCCTGCTTACTGACATTTATTTGTTGACATAAATGTTCATCAGTAGACAATATAGTGATTCGTACCAGTTTTCTCACTAACTACTCACCAGAGGTGCTTAATATTTGGTATACAACATCATCATGGGCTCCCATAACATGGGAATTGATTTCAAGTCTAACGTTTATCTACTTTCTTTTAACGAAATCCGGCCATTTCTGACACATATACCCAAATAAATGAATCACCCATTTGATTTGTAAGTGTAGGCTGTGGGTAAATTTGACATTAAAGGGCAGGATTGTATCTTTCTTCAAAAAATAAGTCAGGATACCCAATGTACTCTATTCAGGAAAAAAATAAAAAATCAAGACAAAATCAAACAAAAAACTGAAACGATATGGAAAATTAGTATGGACAAGAACATATCCATTCCCCAACTAAAGATAATTTATATCGTTCCGTTGTACACCATTAGACCATGCATAAAAATGCTAAAAAAAATGTCTAATTTCCAGTATGCATCATATAACATTCGTAGATGTACAGGATAGAAATTATTGAGATGTGGAATAAGTATACGCGACACAACCTACAACATTAAAAACAATGTAAAAAATCCTCAACAGAAAACAGACAGCAGCCTTCAATGTGACCAGCGGTTGCTGCTCGCTGTTGGCCCTGTATTAAAAAAAAAACTACAGATGATTCAAGCTTATTCCTAAAGTGTCAATGAAAACCCCCATTCTTGACCATGATGATGTACAACGGAACAATCCAAATTATCTTTAGTTGGGGAAAGGATATGTTCTTGTCCATACTAATTTTCCATATCGTTTCAGTTTTTTGATTGATTTTGTCTTTACTTTTTTTCCTGAATAGAGCACAATGGGTATCCTGAATTATTTTTCTGAAGAAAGATACAATCTGCCTTTTGATGTCATATTTATCCACAGCCTACACTTACAAATCAAATGGATGTTTCATTTATTTGGGTATATGTGTCGAGAAAATTAAAAATAAAAAAAAACATTTAAAAAACGGGTCAAACATAGAAATGGCCGAATTTCGTTAAAAGAAAGTAGATAAACGTTAGACTTGAAATCAATTCCCATGTTATGGGAGCCCATGATGATGTTGTATACCAAATATTAAGCACCTCTGGTGAGTAGTTAGTGAGAAAACTGGTACGAATCACTAATTGTCTACTAACGAACATTTATATCAAAAAATTAAAGTCAGTAGGCAGGAAGTAGATGAGCGACAAACCTGATATCGAATCATACGTTATAAAAGCCCATGCTTACTAAATAACACGTGCACGTCAAAGAGCTTTTTATTTGAGTTCATAATAGTAGGCTGAATGGGGCCCGCTACAATTGCCACACTGGTCGGCAAACTGCAAACAGGGGGGGGATTCACAAAAGCATCAAGCTTGAATTAATCAATACGTTTATAAACTAAATATCAAAAGGCTGTGATTAGTAGATGCTGAGGAAACTGATACAAAAAAGGTTCCCCACCCAACCGACATTTACCATATATCCCTGGAATTTTCACTCCGTGAAATCTGACATTGTCTTAAATATACATGCAATATTTTTGATACATACATATTTTACAGGAGGCAATTCTGGCGGGCGAATAATTAATATTCATTGCGTGGTATATGCTCTGACCAATAAGAGACGCTTAAGAAAAAAGTAAGTTTAAACATATTTATTTATCCTGGATTGGGAAACAAGCTTAATGCTTACGTAAATCCCTCTCCAGCTAGCAGTTTGCGAGTGTGGCCTTTGCAGCGGTCCCCATTGAGCCTACTCTTATCGAACTCTACAAAGGGGTCTTTAACGTGCATGGGGTATTGCTCTCCACATACACGGGACAACCTTTTTTCGTCCCTTCCGAAGGACTAGCATCGTTCCTTGAGACCATCCTCGCAAATGGTGTCAAGAGAGAGTCGGAAAATTGGTTCATGAAATTTTCAACCCGGACGAGGATCGAACCACGAACCTTGGTGTTAGTAGCCCGACGCTCTAACCACTACACCACCGGCTACAAAAGTTGTACATACGGCAACAATACCAAAAAACAAAAAACAAAATAAACATAATAACTAAAGTCTTCTGGTTTAAATAACACAAATGAAGCATCGCCTCGTGTCGACTTCAAGTGCATGGACAATTTAGTAAGTTTTTTTCAACCACAAAAGACTTTGATATTTGTCACCGTAAGTTTTACTATATATAAGACTAGTTCATGACTTATGGTACAGGCTGAATAAAAACCCGAGATAACCAGGTTTTGTGGCACTAAACTTTCCCTTTTCATTGCAATTTTAGGATCCGTGTGCAACATAAACACAAAATAACACGATTGTGAAACACAACTTATGCAATTTCCATTATACATTAAGTTAGTTTTTGAGAGGTTTGTAGAGCTAACAAAAAAAAAAATCAGTCATCGAATGTATGCGCGGAGGTAATATTTTTGTTTTAAAACTGTCGCAAACTTTCTATAGTAGTGAAAACGTGCTGAACGTAGAAGACACGTAGTAAAAACTTGATAGTCCTTGAAGGAACTTGGTTGTAAACTTGAAGGACGTTGCACGGTCTTTGTAAGGACGTAGAGAAGTCGTATTGAAAACGTAGGAGCAATATTTCTATCCCGTTGGTACTGCGTTCTAAGAACGTACTAAGAACTTGGTGGTCTTCGTCCCAGTGTGACGGGGGTATTAGGACTTAGTAAGAACGTAGTACGAACTTTATCCAGTGTGACGGGGTCATTATATGAAAAACATCGAATACGGTACCTTATCCCGGCCCCGTTAATGCTAGTATAATATTTTGAGGTATTGAATTTTGGAGAAGCTAGTGTTAGTACTTGTTAGTAGAAAGGTACACTCCAACATTAAACTATAAATGTACAATTTGAATATGAGGATGATATAATATTGACAAATAAAAAGAGAACCAAAAAAAAAAAAAAAAGAAAAAAAACACAAAACAAAATCAAATACTAGTAATAAAAAAAAAACAACCCAAAAATGAAAATGTAAATACCCAAATCATAACCCCTATAGTACTGCCGGCACATTTGAAAGCTGGTCTCATTAGCATTTTGATACAATAATATCTTAAAAGGAAAAAAATTATGGAAATGAATTGGTAATTTTGCGATTTCTGTGTATCCATGATTAAGAATTAAGTGAGTTGTAAATATTTACTTTGGTAGCAGGTTGTGGAAAGTATATTAGTATTTCTAAAATAATGCCATCCAGGGGTTCCAGTAATTGAAGAATTTTTGTGGAGGATTTTTCTTTTGAAATATTGTTTTCTCAAAGTTAAGATTCTCTTTCAAATAACTTCTTAATCCAATAATTAGTTGGAACTCGTCCAAGTACGTGTGACCAATTCAAACGTATATTACTTGTAGACAACGAGGTCAAAATAAGTGACGCCGAACAGAAGTGAGAAAATTTTATTAACCAAAATGATTTAAATAGCAATGAATTAAATAGCATTGGTGAAGATATTGCAAAACTGTTTGTAGACTGTGGAAGTTCTGCTTTTGGTCACAGGAGTAACAAACCCCGTGATGAAGGCAGAAAACCATGGTTTACAAATAAATGTGATGCAAAGAGACAAACTTTTAATATAGTGAGAAAAAACTATAACAAAGTTAAGAACGATGAAAATAAGAGGGAATAAAATCGAACTTCTAAATATATCGTCAGAAAGTCGATATGAGTTACAAAAACTATAAATAAAAAAATGTGAAGAAGAAATTCGTCATATATCAAAGATAGATTCAAAGTCTTTGTGGAGGTTGTTAAATAAATATTCTGGACAGAGTAGACAAACTCCAGAAATTGACCTTAACAATTTCTATGAATACTATAAAAATCTGAATTCAGGCGAAACTGAAGAGTTCTCGATAAACGAGAATTTACAGGTAGATCCGATGTATGATGTAATACTGAATTCTGAAATTACCTAAAAAGAAGTTGATGATAATATTAAGTTGTTGAAAAATAACAAAGCTGTTACAGTAGGATTTGATAAAATTGTGAATGAATATCTTAAAACTTCTACACTTAGACTCATAACACGTTATTGTAATTTAATTTGGTGCTTTATATACAGGTATGAATCCTGAAAGCTGGTCTATTGGTATTATACAACCTATTTATAAAAACAAAGGTGATCCAAAAGACCCAAATAACTACAGGGCTATCACACTTGTTAGCTGGTTAGGGAAGCTCTTCACAGCAATTATAAACAATAAATATACTTGCAGATGAAATTAACCTTATTTCTGAATGTCAAACCGACTTCAGAAAGAGGTATTCTACTTTAGATAACATTTTTCTTTACATCCTTTGATTTCTCTATTTTTTTTCTTTTGGCAAGAAGCTTTTTTGCTCATTTATAGATTTTCGAAAAGCTTTCGATACGGTTTGGAGATATAGATTATGGCAAAAATTACAAAATTATGGTATAAAAGATTAATGTTTTGATGTTATTCATAACATGTATCAGAATATCAAATCTTTTGTAAGAGACAAAAGACAGCACTCAATTTTTTTCCATGTTTTTTAGGTGTTCGCCAGGGAGAAAATTTATCTCCTTTTCCTTTTGCTCTTTTTTCTACATGATTTGGAAGATTTTTTCAAAAGTCTTTGTGGAATTTCGTTACAAGATTTAAAATCAAAATTACAGGAGCATGCAATTTCAATGTATTTTGAATTACTTATTTTATTGTATGCTGATGATAGTGTATTATTTGCAGAAACAAGTGAAGCTTTACAATATAACTTAGATATTTTTAGTATATATTGTGATACATGTATATGGAAACTGTCGATTAATTGTTTAAAGTCTAAGATTGTTATATTTAGTAAGAGGAAAAAAAAAGAAACCCTCCCGAGTTTAAAATTGATAATGAAACAATTGATATAATAGAAGATTCTAATACATATCTAGGATAAGACTTTAAAGCCAGACTAATGCTCATCTCTCAAGCTAGACGCGCTTTATTTTCTGTTTATATAAAAAAATAATAATCAACCTATTCCTATAGATCTCCAGTTGATAGTTTAGTTGAGCCTATTTTGATTAATGGATATGAAATTTGGGGCTTCGAAAACATTTCAGAACTGGAGAGGATACATTTACAATTCTTAAAAAAAGATATTGCATGTAAGAGTATCTACTCCAAACTATATGGTTTATAGGGAACTAGGTTGTTTGGAACTAAGACAAGAATGGTATCTTTCTGGAATATGTTGATAAGTTGTGAAAACAAGCTTAGTTCCACTTTATACAGTTTGATGTTCAAAATACAAAAGGAAGGATTTTGTAATTTTAAATGGATTAGCTATGTGCAATCAATCTTGCATGAAGTAGGTTTACCTTATATATTTGATTCTCAACTTTCTATTCATGGTACATATTTAAAGGATATTATCAGACAAAAATTGCAAGATTTGTTTATTCAAAAGTAGTTTTCTGATATTGAAAATTCTTCGAGAGACTTATACAACATTATTAAAACTGATTATAAGCTAGAAGAATACTTGTTGAGGCTATCTTCTCAAGAGAGATTATTTATTTCTAAATTTCGCACATCAAATATTAAGCTACCAATTGAAACAGGTCGATGGAATAAAATTCCAAAAGAACACAGGTTATGTAATTTTTGCAATGAAACTGTTGGTGACGAATATCATATTTTATTTATATGTAAAAACGACACTATCTCTAAATTAAGGGGGGAATTCATTTTTAAATACTATTGGAATCCACCAAATAAGCATAAAATGTCAGGGGCCAGGTTTTCGAAAGTATCACAAAGTTGGACGTATGACATATCGCATGTCATAAGTTACAACCATGTTATGATGGTCATACGACTCATCGTATCATGTAAAACAAAGCCGTCGCAACACTCATTAGTGTGATCATGTTATTACCATCACAAGTCCCTGAAACATGTTAAAGTATTGTATATAACTGTTTTTGAGACTGTATGTAAATGTACAATCATAATGGTAAAGTCCAATATTAAATGATAAATAAATGAATATATAGAATAGAATAGTTAGCATTTTATATTGTAGACTTGTGAACTGTGCTTTATAAACCATTAGAAAGAACTCGGAGTCTATTATTATTTTAGATGAGACTGGGAAATTTTTTGTAGGACATAATTGGGTATGTGCAAACATATTGCATAGTTTGAAAATCATTAGCCATGACAATATATTTTAAAAGGATTTGAATGTTTCTGGTCAAAATGTTTTTTTTTTCTAGAAAAATAATTACTTAATTAAAGGTGTTTTTTTCTTTTGCTTTTAAAATATTTTCATTATAAAAATCTGCGCGACGGGTGTATTGTAATAGGCAAGCACTTCTTACTATTCCGAGGCACATGAGTTCAATGTCACATTGTGTCAGTTAATATAAAAAACCATGCCCTCTCCCTAATAATACTAGTATTCCTGTTGATTTTAATTAGTTTGAATTGTTCTGTAAACGTCCCATTCAAAATTATGTTCTATAAACTTCCCCTGTAGTCTTAAAAATTTATTCAAGTAAACAGCAGTTATTTTAGATAGTTGCAATTCCAATATGATTATACTTGTGATCATCATAACTAAGTGCAACCATCAATGTTTGAATTTCAGTACCGTTTATCAAAAATAAAAAAAGTAGTTAAAATTAACAATTTAACTTGATATTGATTTATCACACCACCGTAAGAAAGAAACTAAGGCATCACTAATTTAAGTTGAAGGTGGGGGCCTGGGTTTTATGTTGTGGTCGGAATTTCGGGAAATAATGTTCTTTTTGTAATGCTGTTATGACAATATAGTACTGTTTTACTTACTTTTTGTCATTAACTTCTGCTGCCCAAATTGTTTTAATAAAAACTAAGATTCAAAATATTTTTAGGAAAACAAAAACCAAACCCCTTCACCATTCAAGTTGAATGGCCAGTTCCTAAAGGTTATAGAAAATAACTTGGTACCGATAGGTAAATATGAACATGTATTGTATATATACTAGCCCAAAAAAGAAACGATACCAAGTTACTTTTAAAAAATTAGTTCATATCTGAAAGGGAAATATTATGTACAAAATATACATGTATGAACATGATTTTGGCAATGCTTTGAATGAAAAAAAAGTTTTGAAAATAATTGAGTATGACGTCATAAGACGTCTTTAAAGTTTTGTTAATTTTTTTTGAAAAAAAAAACGACAATCACCATAGAATTACTAGAAAAATGGTAAACATTTTGGCATAAAGTTATTCTTGAAATGATGGATGACGAAAAGCGAAAGAGAATAATTTTCCCAAATGCCTTAAAAACATTTTAAATTTTTATTGCAAAAATGCCATTTTTTACCAATTTTTGTTTGAAAGTTTAAATCATCAAAAAATGCATTGATTGAAAGCAAAATACAAATGACAACAAAGTTCCAGACAATAAATTTTGCTACGCCTGACGCGCGTTTCGTCTATTCAAGACTCATCAGAGGCGCTCTACCAAAAATATTGAAAATGCCAAACACTGTATAAATATGAAGAGAATAGAACAGTAAAACCAAAAATACCAAACTGGGGAACCAAATTATTACTAAGATAATCAACCTATGTCTGGGGTAGGAAGAACCTTAGGGTTTAGACAATTTTGAAATTTAGACGGATAATTTAAAGCTTTGATGTATTCTCCAACTCAAAAAAGTGTTGGTGCCGGAAATTATCCAAAACATTTCCATTAAATTTTTGTAACGTCAAATTTTCAGAAATTTGAAATAACGGGCAAAAAAACTTAATTTTGCCCCAAATGTGCAATAAATAGAAGAGTAGGAAATTTCGGTTATTACTGGTTTGTTAAATGACTTTTTCTGATTTTTTTTCTCTTGTGTTGTAATCTTTTAGGTCTTTGCAACAAAACCTTTTTGTTTGAATCCTCTGACAATCAGTTTAAGCTCCCTACTGAACCTTCAACACCAATGTGTTAGCGATTTTTACCAAATTTTCAACTTTCATTTTCTACAGACCTAAACTCGCAAGCGCCCTACACCATTTGTCCTGGTTTGTATTTACATTTTTTTCTGCAGATGTAGTCCAATATGTTATTCCCTCGATATGTGCAAAATATTGTGCGATAATTATCTATTGTTTTGAAAAGTTGACATTTTTATTTTGGTATCGTTTCTTTTTTGAGCCAGTATAGTACAATATTTCAATTACTCTGATTGAGACACATTTGTTTTATTCCGAATACGGAGGTGGTGGCGAGAGGGCTGTTAGTCCTCTGCTAAAACTTGGCAAAGGTGAGTTCGATATGTTAGGAGGAGGATGGAGATCATAGTTTGTTCTCCGAACTGGTATCTTCTGAACTATGTAGATGTATTCGATATTTGCGGTTTCCCCAAAAGATGGAGTTCCATTATCGTCCGGGTCATAAGGAGGCCTAGGAGGTTCAGTAGGAGGTGGAGCGGGTGCAGCTAAACAATAGAATAATAAAGTGAAAATATTTATATATTCTCCATGGCTGTTTTCAGTTGACCTACTCTAGTCAACTAGGGTCAACTCGAGTAACAAATGAACGACTAGATTTCGTACTTGGGTAAACCCCAATGACCTTTAACCCCTTCTCGAGTTTAACTCTGGCAAAAGCAGGGTTGTTAGAGTACGTGACGTCATGAGTAAAATTTACTTGCGACAATGTGACTTTATATTTTATGAAATACATATATTTTGTTAAATTCACATTATGTTATTCAGAAAATAATGTTTTGTATTTTAATTTTTAAAAGTCTGAAAGTTTTATTGTGATAATATTGTCGTTGTTAACTCTATACTAGAGTACCCCGTTCTATTGACAAAATGTACACCAGCAAACCCAATACAAGAATAACTTGTTCAGTTGACAAATATAGTGCGCATGACCCTACACAGCTATTTATAGAAACTTACTCTATTAGGGTTAACTCGAGTAGGTCAACTGAAGACGGCCAAAGACAAACCTATTTTACAATATTCCGTTCGGTTGATTTTGTGTTTTGTGTTTCTTCGTGCTGTTTTTGTTCGTGTTTACCGGTTTCGTCGGACTTTTGATACTTGAATGCCCCATTGATGCCTCTTTGCTTGCTGTCATTGACAATATAGTTTAACAATTTAATGAAATATAGATATTATGCCAGAATGTTGTATCAAATAATGTAAAAATCTAGAACTCATTTTTTATACTTTAACTGTACCTTCTTAAGGAATTAAATGATATATATATAAACTGATTAGATGTTTATCCTGCAATAAAAACTTACAAGGTACAACAGTATTTGGCGATTCTGTATTTACTGTAAAGTGATCCATTGGCGTAATCGTCTTCTTTTGATTACAGCAGCATTCGCATATAACCATACACACGATGAACATAATAATCATCAAACCTGCGCCAATACTTGGTGGTAAGTAAGCACCAACTGGAACGCTGAAATATAATTTTGATAAGGGGAATACTAGTGAGCATAGAAGAAAGTAGGCAAAATTGCGAAGTAATAGTAAGCATAGAAGAAAGTAGGCAAATTTGCGAAGTAATAGTAAGCATAGAAGAAAGTAGGCAAAATTGCGAAGTAATAGTAAGCATAGAAGAAAGTAGGCAAATTTGCGAAGTAATAGTAAGCATAGAAGAAAGTAGGCAAATTTGCGAAGTAATAGTAAGCATAGAAGAAAGTAGGCAAATTTGCGAAGTAATAGTAAGCATAGAAGAAAGTAGGCAAATTTGCGAAGTAATAGTAAGCATAGAAGAAAGTAGGCAAATTTTCGAAGTAATAGTAAGCATAGAAGAAAGTAGGCAAAATTGCGAAGTAATAGTAAGCATAGAAGAAAGTAGGCAAATTTGCGAAGTAATAGTAAGCATAGAAGAAAGTAGGCAAATTTGCAAATAGTAAGCATAGAAGAAAAGAAGAACAAGAAATACAAATACAAAAAACGGATATAAAAACATTTATTTTTTTCTTATTCTGTACGTTCATATTTCAACTTGTAACCTCTCATTAGCAGCACTTATATTAAAACATTGGAAGATCGAAAACCAAAAGTATCGAAGGAAAAATACGTTCGAACAGGATAGCCAAAAAAATCACCGAGGGTATCGACTGTGCAGTACAAAATATTCAAATTGGATTATGAATAATTTTGTTTTGTTCAAAACATTACGAAACTCAACAGCCAAACTGTTCCTCCACTCTACACTTCATGTAGCTGTACATCACATATTTTTCTCGAATTTTATTATATACATATGAATTCATTTGTGAAAACTTAGACAATGCCAGGGCTTTTAATTTTTTTTTGGATTTTTTAATACGACACTGTTGACTACGACACCGACTGTTAGACCAAGATTACAAGAAAATACATCTCGTATGGTCCCTTTAAAAATTCTTACTTTGTTATCAGCCACTGGTGAAACAAATCAAAATTGTGTTGAACTTAACTAATGACTAGTGATTGTTTTGATTAGTGTTTTGCTGATTGTTGTACTGAAATGTTATTATTATTATTGTTATGTCCTGACAACTGTGTTGCGTTTTGTGCAACTACCGGACCCTAATTGATCGCAATGGAATAGGGAGGATTGCCGCGCCATAAAACCTGGTTTAACCCACTATTTCATTTGAAATGCCTGTACCAAGTCAGGACCATTGCGATCTATAATTTTTCCGGTGTGTCTTCCATGTTTTGTCTTTTCTCTTGGACATTGAGATTGATCCTCCAAATTCGGTAAATTTTTTATTACTCTTATAATTGAAAAGTATAATAGCTAGGCATTGGATATTGGGTTTACAAACAGTCCAGATTATGTTCTATGGAACTGTCACCATGCCGTGTGACCCTGACCCCATCTTTAGTGACTCTGTGAACTAATGTCTTTTTTCATGCCTTAAACTATTTTGTAAGACTTTTGTGGACGATGATTTGCTTAAAAACTATTATAGCTAGGCATCTGATATTAGGTATTCAGACAGTTGATTACTGTGCAGATGTTGGTTTGTCATAGGGTGTTGATTTGTCTTCGTTTACCGGATTTGACACGCTGAATGGACTATTGGCAACGCGACGGGTGTGCTATAGCAAGCAGGAACTGCTTACTCTTCCGGAGCACCTGAGTTCACTCTTGTTTCGACTGGAGTTCGCGTTGTTGATTGATATTCAGTTGTTTTGTGTTTCCATGTTTTACATGTTGTCTGTGTTTGTCCTGTTCTTGTTGGTGTTTACTGGTTTTGTCTCTGCTCTTTCGGACTTTTGACATTCGGATACCCCATTGGTACCTCTGCTTCTACCATGTCGTGCGACATTGGCCCCATTTCACGCTTCAGTGACTCTGTGAACTTATGTCTTTTTTCAGGCCTTAAACTTTTTTGTAAGACTTGTGTGGACAATGAATTGCTTGAAAAGTATAAAAGCTAGGCATCGTATATTGGGTATGCAGACACTCTTTGTGTTTTTATCAAGAAATGAGAGACTAGGTAGTTGATTTTGGTGATGGTGCTGGCAGGCGATACGTACTTTTTGTGGCCACAGTGGCGTATATTTGTTTACTTCTTAAATCGCAAGAAATACTAAAGTTAGAAGAAACCAGCTATATTTACTTTTATTTCTGTACGTATCTTTTTCCTAACCATTGGACGTTTGGCGAATATCTTTTTTTAATTAAACCTGTATTACAACATTCATTAGAATTATACTTGTTTATGATTTTGATAATTTAAATTGTTATTTCTTTTTTTTATGTTTTCATTAGATGTAAATGTATTTTGTACCAGAAAAGTGACAAATTATATGATTGTGAAACTAAATAACAATCAAGACTACAAAATTAAAACTAATTCTATATCAAAGTTTACAGATTTGAATATCTTACGTTACAAATTAAACGACTTTTCTATGAAAATCTGTTTACTGAGATTTGATAAGGAGTTGAAAGTAAGTTCTGCTTTTCCTGACTAAGCTGGTTTAAGATTTAAAATATTATGAATATAGCTCTTGATCAATGCTATGAATAGATTTTAATTCGTTTTCTCCAGTTATTCTTGCCAAAGTTGTTGAAATCCTGTATAGAAGGCTTTCTTGCAGTACATTTTTCACTATAAGCATAAACAAATATGTTAATCTTTAATTTATATAGATTTTTACACAGGATTTTCCATATCAAGTCCCATATCATTCCGAAACTCCCATATTAGGTCGAGGCGGTAGCTTCGACCTCATATGGGTCGACGAATCCTGTGTCATAAACTTTTTATCATACATTTTCAGCAAACAAATAAAAATAAATAGCACACGATATAAATATTCAGTGACGTCAAATTTCAAAGTGAGGCTCTAGACCTTGATATGGCATATTAGCCCACTTAAGTGCACGTGATGTCTTGATATGGCCATATTTGCCCACTATTGTGCACGCGAGGGCTTTATATGGCAAAAAAGTCCCTTGTCAAGATATGGCTTGTAAACTTACGACTGTTACACACGGACAAAATTAAAGGTATCAAAGCTAAATGTATGATAACTTAATTTAGATAAAGATCAATCCGAATTTTTAAAACCTGCCATAGATGATAACATAAAATGAAAAATAAAACGTTCAGATGATATGTTTACAATTTGAAAATTAATGTGATTTTTCAGGTGTATTGAATTTGCACCAATTCTTAATATTTGCGATATTTCATATGCGCCTTAAGGTCAAATTCATTTGCGCAATTTTTAGGTAATGGTTACAAGAATTGAATTGAGAGTAGTAGGTTAGTTTTTTACAGTAACTTTAAACTAATTTTTCAAATGAAATAAAGTAATAGTTGTAAAGCGGGTAAACGCTTGTCTTGTTTCCCACCAAGGACATATTTTTATCAGAAACGAACAAATGTAATGCACGAGAACAGATCTGTAGAGCTGCGTGGTTTAAGAGTGATAAGTAGTCCTTTAAACTTTTTATTTTGATATTTCGTTTGATGCAGATATTGTGTTGTTTGCATTTGAAGTTTGCATTTGCTTTTAATGGAAAGCATACACTCGTATTTTATTTATAAATGAAATAAATAATTAACTGTATTAATTATTATTATTATTATGAAACATTTACGAAAAGGCGCAAATAAAGTATAGTTTGTGGCGCAAATGAACTATATTTTTTGCGCAAAAGAAATAGTAATTGGTGCAAAAGCAATGCACCTTATTTTCAATTGATGAAATTTTTGATCAGATGGAGCTCCAATTGAGGAATTAAATTTATGACGGTTTATTTTTTTGTCCTTTCATCTGATTTTTTAAATGAAAAAATATTGAAATAAATTTGTAAGACATTACCACAATATTTTTTTCTTTTTATTCGAAATAACATTAAAAAATGTGGCACCCACTTTTGTGTAACCTGCTCCACAGGTTTACAAAGTGTGTGTCACATTTTTAAATTCTATTTTTTCATAGACAGAAAAAAATATTGTGGTCATATCTTAATATCCTCCCAAAAATCAAGATAAAACGAGCGCTTTTAATTTATACTTGTTTTTTTTTCTAGAGTGCATTGTAACATTCTATCTACTGTTGCATGTTTCATTTAAAATTGTGAAAGCAAAATACTTATTTTGGTAAAAAATGTCTGATACCAATCGATATACTTTTTGTTTAAGAAACGCAAAATCGCCGTTTTTTGTGAAACAATAAAAACAAAATGAAAAATTACAAACAAAAAGAAATTTTACGTTATGAAAACAATGTAGTTTGATTACGTCGTTAAAAAATAGCATAATTTGATTTGGTTGAGGTGAACACTGAATCCAACTCAGTCGAAAAAGGTTGTCCATTAAAATCGGACGGATAACTCGAATAATTTTCGCCCTCTAGTGGGAAGCCGGCTTGACTAGGTTATAAAGGGATGGATAGCAAGTGTAATATAACGACTAGGTTATCTTCTATGGGTTATCGGACGTGATTAATTTCCATTTAATATAAGGCAGGGCAAGATAAATACAGGTTTCACAACTATAAGTGATGAGATACGGATTTTTATCACATCGAGTTA
Source organism: Arcuatula senhousia (assembly GCA_963971305.1). Taxonomy (NCBI): domain Eukaryota; kingdom Metazoa; phylum Mollusca; class Bivalvia; order Mytilida; family Mytilidae; genus Arcuatula; species Arcuatula senhousia. The sequence continues at coordinate 55,368,821 of OZ020303.1, read as the reverse complement.
GATATTTGGCAAATTAGGAAACGAGCATTTGCGAGTTTCCTCTGACAAATATCTAAGGAGTGTGATAAAAATCCGTATTTTATCATTTGTAGTTGTGAAACCTTTTCCTTTAACTGTCTAAGCTGAAAGGCCCAAAAGTGTTCATTTAATTATAAGTCATAGGAAAATAATCCTAAATGTATTTGATTTGCAAACATTTGAAAAAAGTAGTCCACTTTTTAATTATAAATTTTAATTAATAGACGTTATTATTTCCATTTAAAAAATGACGTTTTGGCGGAGTGGGTTGTAAGCTGTGAGGTCTTTGGTTTTGAAAAGAATCAATTCTTTGAAGGGCTCAATGAGCACTAAAGCAAGATCAATTTTTAACAACGCTGAAGAAACACTGTCCACTTTACATGACAAATATGTTGTTATACCTGCAGACAAAGCACCAAACAACATCATTTTTGTGTGCAAGAGACACTATATTGACTGCTTGACAGCTGAATTAGGGGTTGGTTGTACCAGCAATAGCACCACATACATTGCTACAACACTGTCCAAGAAGGAAATTATTGACAATCACAAATCTGTCATTTCCTCCTTCAGGCTCTCTGTTGGTGCTGACAATGATGACATTTCATACCTGTACTGGATTCCTAAATTTCATAAAAATCCATACAAACAGCGCTTCATTGTAGGGACATCAAAATGAATGTACAACTAAGCCTCTTTCAGTTCTGTTGACTTCAATACTAACGGCAATAAAATCCGGCCTCCGGAAATATTACGATTGTTGTTATTCTAGAAATGGTGTCGATCAAATGTGGATCTTGAAGAATTCGAAAGAACTATTGGATATTCTTAACTCGAAATCAGTTTCATCTTGCAACAGCATCAAAACTTTCGATTTCTCCACTCTTTACACTTCCATTCCTCGTGAACAACTCAAATCACGATTGGCACAGCTGATTAAACGCAGCTTTTTCAAAAAGAATGGAAAACGCAGATACAAATATTTGGTATTCGATTACAGCAAGACTTATTTTGTCGTCAATGAGTCTAAGAAAAAGAAAAAATATACAGAAGACCAAATAGTCGACATGCTCAATTTTCTCACGACAACATATTTGTTCAGTTTGGTGGAAGTGTTTTTCAGCAAACAAAAGGGATTGCAATGGGCACCAATTGTGCACCTTTGCTTGCTTATTTGTTTCTACATTCATATGAAGCATACTTCTTACAATCTCTTCTAGACAAAAAAGATTGAAGACTAGCTCTTTCTTTTACTTCCCCGAGGTTAGCCCGCTGCGGAACCAACACTTTTGTGTTAGAGAACACATCAAAGCTTTAGATTATCCGTTTAAATTTCAAAATTGTCTAAACCCTAAGATTCTTCCTACCCCAGACATAGGTTGATCATCTTGGTAATAATGTGGTTCCTCAATTTGGTATTGTTTTACTGTTTTATGCTCTTCATAATCATATAGTGTTTGGCATTTTCAATATTTTTGGTAGAGTGCCTCTGATGAGTCTTGAATAGACGAAACGCGCGTCAGGCGTAGCAAAATTTATTGTCTGGAACTTTGTTGTCATTTGCATTTTAACCTCACGTTCCGTTATATTGATGATGTCCTTTTACTAAACAATTCCCATTTGGTGACTTTCTTCATCTCATATATCCGCAGGAACTTGAGATAAAGGACACAACGGATTCCAGGAAGTCTGCTTCATATTTAGATCTACATACATGTACATCTCGAAATTGACTCTCAAGGAAGACTTTCAACAAAGCTCTTTGACAAACGTGATGACTTCAACTTTCCAATCGTCAGCTTTCCCTTTTTGTGCAGCAACATTCCGTCCGCTCCTGCTTATGGAGTCTTCGTATCGCAGTTGATTTGTTACTCCAGAGCTTGCAGGAATTACATCGATTTCCTTGACAGAGCGTCACGTTTGACACAGAAATTGCTGACACAGGGTTATGTTGCTCCACGGTTGCTGTCTTCACTCAAGAAATTTTACGGTGGACACCGTGCACTCGTAGACAAATATGGGATTTCTATCTCTCAAATGAGTACAGATTTTGGTTTGTGGTAGAATTTGTTTTGTCTTCCTCTACCGGATTTGACACACTGAATTGGAAATTAGCAACACGACGGGTGTGCTATAGCAGGCAGGAGCCGCTTACTCTTTCGGAGCACCTGAGTTCACTCATGTTACGACTTGAGTTCGCGTTGTGTTTTGTGTTTATTCGTGCTGTTCTTGTTCGTGTTTACCGGTTTCGTCGTTGACACTCAATTGCCCCTTGGTGCCTCTTTTATAACATAAAAAACATTTTTGTGCATTTTTTGATATATTTTCAATCGAGATCAACAGGTGTTCAAACAAAAGTAGAACACTTTCCACGAAATGCTTGTTTCACTATGCTCTTTCGCGCGGACAGCCAATTAAATTGCTTGAAATTATACATTATTACAATTTTTATAAAGCGCTAAATCAAATAAATTATTTCTCAAAGCGCTGTACATCATAATCAATCTTTAAAAAAATCAATAAAAAACATAAGTGACTTAGTCAAAATAATAAATTAGATACAATATTAGTTAAAACTAGAAAAACTGTGAGCCGCAGCTCACAAAATACCCCCCACCCCCAAAAAAATTAATCAGATAAAATTTTAAAATAGGAGATGCACATCTACATTATGTCACAAAGATTGTGTGTAAGTTTCACGAAAATCCATCAAAGGGTTTAGGAGGAGTTGCAGATAAGAGAAACCCCAAAATAATTCTGATTAAACTTTCAAATAGTAGGTGCACATCTATATTATGTTACAAAGATTGTGTAAAAGTTTCATGACAATCCATCAAGGGGTTTAAGAGGAGTTGTGGATAAGAGAAGGGTACCCCCATGAATGGCTAAGTCCATGTTTTGCTATGGGAAACCCCAAAAATCATTCTGATCAAATTTTAAAATAATAGGTGCACATCTACATTATTTCACACAGATTGTGTGTAAGTTTCATGAAAATCCATCAAGGGATTTAGGAGGAGTTGTGGATAAGAGATGGGCACCTCCATGTAGGCGAATGGCTAAGTCCATGTTTTGCTATGGGAAACCCCAAAAATTATTTTGATCGTCACAGAGATAGTGTGTAAGTTTCATGAAAATCCATCAAGGGATTTAGGAGGAGTTGTGGATAAGAGATGGGCACCCCCATGTAGCCGAATGGCTAAGTCCATGTTTTGCTATGGGAAACCCCAAAAATCATTCTGATCAAATTTTGAAATAGTAGGTGCACATCTACATTATGTCACAAAGATTGTGTGTAAGTTGCATGAAAATCCATCAAGGGGTTTAGGAGGAGTTGCGGATAAGAGATGGGTACCCTGAAGTGTAACGAAAGGACGGAAGGAAGGACGGACTGACACCCCTATCACTATATACCCTCCACTTTTGAAGTTGGGGGTATAAAAAATATATATAGTATAATTTTCTACAATTATGTACACATATATTAAAAAGGTGGGAACGTTATATAAATGATAGAAATGAAATATGAAAGATCATTTTAAACATTAAAACCATTAATTTAAAATATAAAATTTAAAACAGATAAAAGAATGGCAAAAGTAGAAATGAAAAATAGTAAAAAAATAATCATTAAAATACGATAAAAAAAATAGATACGGTACCCCTATATATCACATCGTGTTGAGTGTGATACGCAAAATGGTCTTATCTCGCGAGAACTAGATATATTGCACAACAGTTAGAGAAAGTGCTTTAAATATAAACAAGAGGCTCCCAGGAGCCTAAATCGCTCACCTAGTCTTGATGTCAACCCTATATTTTGTAGAGCTAAATGAGCTGAACATTTAAGCAAGCAACAGTTTTTTCTTTATCTACTATAGTTTTCATTCTATGTGCCAAAAACACGAAAAACCGTTATTTTAGGGGCCGTTACCCCTATAAGGGGTTATCTGATAACTTCAACCCTACAGAGACTTTTGTAGAACTTTATGCGCTGAATATTTAAGCAAGCAATAGATTTTCTCTATCTGCTATAGTTTTCATTCTAAAGGCCAAAAACATGAAAAAGGTTATTTTAGGGGCTGTAACCCCTATTGAGGGTCATCTGACAACTTCAATCCTATTGAGACATTTGTAGAGCTAATTAAACTGAACGTTTAAGCAAGCAACAGCTTTTCTCTATCTGCTATAGTTTACATTCTATAGGCCAAAAACATAAAAAAAACATTATTTTAGGGGCCGTAACCCCTATTAAGGGTCATCAGACGACTTCGATCCTATGGAGATTTTTATAGAGCTAAATGAGCTGAACATTTAAGCAAGCAACAGCTTTTCTCTATCTGCTATAGTTTTCTTTCTATAGGCCAAAAACATGAAAAAACATCATTTTAGGGGCCGTAACCCCTATAAGGGGTCATCTGACAACTTCGACCCTATGGAGACTTTTGTACAGCTAAATTAGCTGAACATTTAAGCAAGCAACAGCTTCTCTCTATCTGCAATAGTTTTCATTCAATAGGGCAAAAACATAAAAAAACATTATTTCAGGGGCCGTAACCCCTATTAGGGGTCATCTGATAACTTCGACCCTATGGAGCATTTTGTAGAGCTAAATGAGCTGAACATTTAAGCAAGCAACAGCTTTTCTTTATCTGCAATAGTTTTTTTTTCTATAGGCCAAAAACATGAAAAAACATCATTTTAGGGGCCGTAACCCCTATAAGGGGTCATCTGACAACTTCGACCCTATGGAGACTTTTGTAGAGCTAAATGAGCTGAACATTTAAGCAAGCAACAGCTTTTCTCTATCTGCAATAGTTTTCATACTATAGGGCAAAAACAATAAAAACGCTATTTTTCACTTTTAAGGGGCTGTAACCCCTAGAAGGGGTCATCTGACAACTTGGACCAAATGGAGACTTTTGTAGAGCTTTTTATGCTGAAGCAGTAGGGTGGCATCAGATTTCATCTATCTCTTATACTTTTTGATTTACAAGCCAAAATTGTTCAGTAGTCTGACCCCCCTGGTCTATTTTAGCAACGGCGGTCATGTTTTTCGACGAATCAAAAATCCCCACATCAGTTCTGTGGGGGATACCCTAAGGTACCATCAGACCAAATTTGGTTTGAATCTGTTGAGCCGTTTCAGAGGAGAAGAAGTTTGAAGAAAAGTTAACGACGACGGACGACGACGACGACGGACGCCAAGTGATGGCAATAGCTCACATGGCCTTTGGCCAGGTGAGCTAAAAAGCACAGTTGGAACCCATAGGAATATCGATTGTGTGTTACAAATGGTATGTTCAACATGACGAACCAAATATTGTATGGGAAACATTGTGTAATATAGTTAATGTACTTATTAAAATTTCCATTAAGGCACTAAAATCGTAGCCTTTATATTGTCTATTTCCTTCTAATAAGGAGAGAAAAGTGGGTGTGCATAGTTAGGACATTTAGCTTGACCATTTTAAGTTGTAGTTGCCATAATTTTTGGGTAAAAATTATATATTTGAACATATGTATCTTAGCATTTAAAGTTGTTGTCGATGTACATATATATAACATACATGCCTGTAATTATTTATTTCATCATTATACAGCTGCGGTCAATTACGCCATTACCTTATACATGTATCTACTTTTATTTCAATTGCCTTTATGAGATGAAGATCGCGAACACGTGCATCTACAACTGTGTTCTTAGTCTTGTACAATATTTAATATAAAATAACTTACCTCATGCTTACAGCTTTGGACAGGAAAAAAGCGTGTTTTCTAATACTTAGATTGGAGGGTACATGTATTTTGTCCGTGAATTTGATCAAATCCTATCTGATAGTGTAAAGAGGGAATAAAATACAAGATTCGCTTCCTCTTTACAAATATTCTATTTATTTTTCTATTCAAATACGGGTTAAGTTTTGAAATATGATAGCACCTTATACAAAATCATTTTTCCATATCATTTCACTTGATTTATTTGTTAAATTGATTTAAAAGATAAACAAACAAAATGGCGAACAGGAATCAATTAAAAACATTACTTTTGATTGGTATTTATATTTTTAATTGATTTATGTTTCATGGATCTTCAATTTATAATTTATATATGTTTATCTTGTTAACAACTATTTAGTAGTTCTTTCTAGGAGAACTCGGGATATCCCGAATCGTACTAGGTTGAATCCGAATCGTCTTCAAATCATACGGTATCTGGAATCCCCCTTCTAGGAGAACTCGGGATATCCCGAATCGTACTAGGTTGAATCCGAATCGTCTTCAAATCATACAGTATCTGGAATCCCCCTAACTATTGTCAAATGAAAAAAAAAATACATAGCTATTTACTGTACAAAAAAAATGAACATGTTTTTTCCATATCTATTACATATCCATATTATTAGTATTTACAATTTGAAAATATCTTTAAAAAGTTTATGAAAATAAGGCATCTTCACTTATCGATTTTTGAACTGCGTACGAACTTCCGTAATAAGTGACGTCACAAATATTAAAGAAACAATTAAAACATAGCTAAGATATCTGTAGCAGTACCTTATAACCATAAGCTTAGTGTAACGCTTAAATAAATCAATTTTGGGCCAAAATCACTTTTCAAAGCAAAATTTATGCCTTTTTATATTGAAACGGTTCCATTTACTTACAAATGTATAACCTTATATCATGAAGCTGCCCTATTAAATAACTAAAACAATTCATGAATACTTTTTAGTCTTTATACATGTATATATAACGACGGTCGCCTCAGAGGAAGAGAGCCAAGACAACAGGTAAGTACATTAACTTTATTATTTTGTTTTACAAAAAAAAATATTTGTTTCTTCGTGTTGATCATCCCATCTGTAACACACAATCGATATTAGGTTACACAAAATTTTTTGCCACATTTTTAATGTTTTTTTTTTATTCTAAAAATTATATGAAAGAAGAAAATAATTTTAAATCAATTTATAAATTTAATTCCCCAACTGGAACCCCATCTGATAAAAAAATTCATCCATTGAAAAAAACGGTGCATTTATTTTTCACAAATTACTATTTCTTTTGCGCCAAAAATATAGTTCATTTGCACTTTTTCGTAAATGTTGCATTTGCGCCTCTTCGGAGAACCCGAGTTCACTATCATTCCGACTAGAGTTCACGTTGTTAATTGATTTTCAGTAGTTTTGTTCCGTGTTTTATATGTTGTTTGTTTTTCATCCTGTCTTTGTTTGTGTTAACTATACTCTTCAAAACAAGAGGCTCCCAGGAGCCTGAATCGCTCACCTGGTCTTAATGTCAACCCTTTGAAGACTTTTGTACAGCTAAATGAGCTGAGTGTTTAAGCAAAAAAAGCTTTTCTCTATCTGCAATAGTTTTCATTCCAAAGCAAAAAAACACTATTTTTCACCTTTAAAGGGCCATAACCCCTTAAAGGGGTCATCTGACAACTTCGACCCTAAACGACTTTTGTAGAGCTAATTAAGCTAAATATTTAAGCAAGCAACATCTTTTCTCTATCTGCAAAAGTTTTCTTTCTTTAGGCCAAAAACACTATTTTTTGCCTTTAAGGGGCCGTAACCACTATAAGGGGTCATCTGGCAACTTTGACCCTATGGAAACTTTTGTAGAGCTAAATGAGCTGAACATTTAAGCAAGCAACAACTTTTCTCTATCTGCAATAGTTTTCATTCCATAGGCCAAAAACACTATTTTTTGCCTTTAAGGGGCCATAACCCCTATAAGGGGTCATCTGACAACTTTGACCCTATGGAGACTTTTGTAGAGCTAAATGAGCTGAACATTTAAGCAAGCAACAGCTTTTCTCTATCTGCAATAGTTTTCATTCTATAGGCCAAAAACACTATTTTTTGCCTTTAAGGGGCCGTAACCCCTATAAGGGGTCATCTGACCACTTTGACCCTATGGAGACTTTTGTAGAGCTAAATGAGCTGAACATTTAAGCAAGCAACAGCTTTTCTCTATCTGCAATAGTTTTCATTTTATAGGCCAAAAACTCTATTTTTTGCCTTTAAGGGGCCATAACCCCTATAAGGGGTCATCTGACAACTTTGACCTTATGGAGACTTTTGTAGAGCTAAATGAGCTGAACATTAAAGCAAGCAACAGCTTCTCTCTATCTGCAATAGTTTTCATTTCATAGGCCAAAAACATGAAAAAATGCTATTTTTCACCTTTAAGGGGCCGTAACTCCCATAAGGGGTCATCTGACAACTTCGACTCTATGGAGACTTTTGTAGAGCTTTTGATGCTGAAGCAGTAGCGTGGCATCAGATTTCATCTATCTCTTATACCTTTTGATTTACAAGCCAAAAACAGTAGTCTGACCCCCCTGGTCTATTTTTAGCAACAGCGGCCATGTTTTTCGACGAATCAAAAATCCCCACATCAGTTCTGTGGGGGATACCCTAAAGTACCACCAGACCAAATTTGGTTTGAATCTGTGCAGCCGTTTCAGAGGAGAAGAAGTTTAAAGAAAAGTTAACGACGACGACGACGGACGACGACGACGGACGACGACGACGACGACGGACGCCAAGTGATGGCAATAGCTCACATGGCCTTTGGCCAGGTGAGCTAAAAAGTTACGCATAGATAGAAAATTCCCCGTAGGTTTAATGCAAATCGAAACAATTTCAAAACATTATTGCCGAGCTGTTCGTTCTGCAACCGATTTTCACGAAATAAAATCCAGTAAAAAGAAAACAAACTAGAGATTGTTTGATTAATTTTGAGTAAAATCGTAACATCGCTGCGTTTTAAGATATTGCAAGTGGAACTCAAGTGAACATTTTACGATTCAATTTCCCGTTTAAATCAATGCAAAATGTTCCGTGAAAAACATTAGTCGTGTTCTACTCCCAATTTCTTAAAAACCATTGAAGTTAGGATTTTGGTCTAAATTTATCAAACAATCTTCATTTCGTTTTCTTTTTACTGGACTTTATTTCGTGAAAATCGGTTGCAGAGCAGCTCGGCAATAATGTTTTGAAATTGTTTCGATTTGCATTAAACCTACGGGGAATTTTCTATCTATGCGTAACTTTTTTTGCAGAGTATATTTTTGTCTCTGCCGTTTCGGACTTTGACATTCAGATACCTCTGCTTCTTTCATTTGCGCTAATAATTGATACAGGTAATTATTTTTTTATCTATCCATAAGTACAAGTGTATATTTTCCTTTAAAAGCAATTTCAAACTTCAAATGCATCAAACACAATATCTGCATTAAAAGAAATATCAAAATACAAAACTAAAAGCACTACTATTAAAATATCATACTTAAACCATACATATCTGTTTTTGTGCATTACATTTGTTCGTTTCTGATAAATTGTGTCCTTGGTGGGTAAACAAGACCAGCAACTACCCGCTTTACAACTATAATTTTATTTCATTTGAAAAATGAGTTTAAAGTCACTGAAAAAAACTAACCTATTACTCTTACTAGTAATTCAATTCTAATAACCATTACCTGAGAATAGCAGAAATGAAAGATTTTTTCAGTGGTGCAAATGAAATATCTCATATCTCAAAAATTGGCGCACATGCAATAAGCCCGAAAACAAACGTTAGTTTTCAAATTGTAAACATATCATTTCAACAATTAATTTTACGTTATTATTTATTAGTTTTTATGCTATTAGCGTAAAATGCACTGCAAGAAATCCTTCTATACAGGATTTCAAAAACTTTGGCAGGCATAACTAGAGAAAACGAAGTAAATCTATACAAAGCATTGATCAAGAGCTATATCAATAATAATTTCAATCTTAAATCAGCTCTTGGTCAGGAAAAGCAGAACTTATTAAATCTCAATGAACTGATTTTCATAGAAAAGCCGTTTAATTGTAATGTTAGATATTCAAATCTGTTAACTTTGATATAGAATTAGTTTTAATGTTGTAGTCTTGCTTGTTATAAGTTTCAAAATCAGTCAATGACTTCTTTATTAGTGAAAAAAATGTAATTTGTCACTTTTATTGATATAGCTCTTGATCAATGCTTTGTAATTAAATTTAATTAAGGTACGGTAAGGCCCGTATTTGGCCCCCTCTGAAGCTAAAAAATAGAAAACTGATCTAGAGAAAAATCCTTTTGTTATTTATCAAGTCAAATGAATTAAGAAGATAAAAAACTAAATTTATAAGAATTTTATGTTATTTATTTGAAATTGCTTGTCAAACATGGTGAATATTAATGATTTTTTTTTCAAATTCGCGGAAAATGGACAATATTTGGGTAATATTTTCAATTTTTAGATGCCAGCGACTACTTAGACCACAGTTATTGTTTATGAACTTTAATTTGCACTTTAAAATGATTATAAATCAGTCGAAAAATTCATGGTCTACGTTGTCGCCGATCATTAATAATAACAAAATAAGCATGAAAAATTACATTTTTCGACGATTTTGTTACTTTTGCACTACTTTAGGCCTCTATAATATTAAAATTACAGTAGATGATGGAAAATGTTTACCATTGTCAAAAAGTTTAATCATCTAACTTGAAACCTTAATGATATTTAAATCATTTACTTAGGATTTGTTTTTCTTTAAATTATGGGGCCAAATATGGACCTTACTGTACCTTGTCCTTTGGTTATGAAAAGTGATTTTGGCCGAAAATTGATTTATTTAAGCGTTACACTAAGCTTATGATAATAAGGTACTGTTACAGATATCTTAGCTATGTTTTAATCGTTTCTTTAATATTTGTGACGCCACTTATTACGGACGTTCGTACGCAGTTCAGAAATCGATAAGTGAAGATGCCTTATTTTCATAAACTTTTTTAAAGATATTTTCAAATTGTAAATACTTGTAATATGGATATGTAATAGAAATGAAAAAAAAAACAATGTTCATTTTTTTGGTACAGTTAATAGCTATGCCTTTGCTTTTTTTCATTTGACAATAGTTAGGGCGATTCCAGATCGATTCGAAATTACCGTATGATTTGAAGACGATTCGGATTCAACCTAGTACGATTCGGGATATCCCGAGTTCTCTTAGAAAGAACTACTAAATAGTTGTTAACAAGATAAACATAATATAAATTACAAATTGGAGATCCATGAAAAATAAAACAATTAAAACTATAAATACCAATCAAAAGTAATGTTTTAATTGATTCCTGTTCGCCATTTTGTTTGTTTATCTTTTAAATCAATTTAACAAAATAAATCAAGTGAAATGATATAGAAAAATGATTTTGTATAAAGTGCTATCCTATTTCAAAACTTAACCCGTATTTGAATAGAAAAAAATACAATATTTGGAAAGAGGAAGCGAATCTTGTATCTTATTCCCTCTTTACACTATCAGATAGGATTTGATCAAGTTCACGGACAAAATACCTGTACCCTCCAATCTATGTATTAGAAAACACGCTTTTTTCCTGTCCAAAGCTGTAAGCATGAGGTAAAAAGTATTTTATATCAAATATTGTACAAGACTAAGAACACAAAGTGTAGATGCACGTGTTCACGATCTTAATCTCATAAAGGCAATATAAATTGAAATAAAAGTAGATACATGTATAAGGTAATGGCGTGTTTGGCTGAAGCTGTATAATGAAATAAATAATTACATGCATGTACGGTATGTTATAGATATGTACATCGACATTAACTTTAAATGCTAAGATACATATGTTCAAATATATAATTTGGTACCCGAAAATTATGGCAACTTCAACTTTAAATGGTCAAGCTAATTGTCATAACTATGCACACCCTCTTTTCTCTCCTTCTTAGAAGAAAATAGACAATATAAAGGCTACGATTTTAGTGCCTCTATGGAAATTTTAATTAAGTACATAAACTATATTACACAATGTTTCCCATATAATATTAGTTTCGTCATGTTGAACATACCATTTGTAACACACAATCGATATTCCTATGGATTCCAACTGTGCTTTTTTTTATATTTAAAGCACTTTGCAATATATCTAGTTCTCGCGAGATGAGACCATTTTGCGTATCACACTCAACACGATGTGATAAAAAATTTCAAGCAATTTGATTGGCTGTCCGCGCGAAACAGCATAGTGAGACAAGCATTTCGTGGAAAGTGTTCCACTTTTGTTTGAACACCTATTGATCTCGATTGAAAAAAAGACAAACAAAATATATCAAAAAATGCACAAAAATGTCTTTTATGTTATAAAAGAGGCAATGAGGCACCAAGGGGCAATTAAGTGTCAAAAGTCAGAAAGGGCAATGACAAGACCGGTAAACACGAACAAGAACAGCACGAAGAAACACAAAACACAAAATCAACCAAACGGAAATCAACAACGCGAACTCAAGTCGTAACATGAGTGAACTCAGGTGCTCCGAAAAAGTGGTTCCTGCCTGCTATAGCACACCTGTCGTGTTGCTAATTTCCAATTCAGTGTGTCAAATCCAGTAGAGGAAGACAAAACAAATTCTACGACAAACCAAAATCTGTACTAATTTGAGAGATAGAAATCCCATATTTGTCTACGAGTGCACGGTGTTTACCGTAAAATTTCTTGAGTGAAGACAGCAACCGTGGAGCAACATAACCCTGTGTCAAACGTGACGCTCTGTCAAGGAAATCGATGTAATTCCTGCAAGCTCTGGAGTAACGAATCAACTGTGATACGAAGACTCCATACATTTGTAATTAGGAGCGGACGGAATGTTGCTGCACAAAAAGGGAAAACTGACGATTGGAAAGTTTAAGTCATCACGTTTGTCATAGAGCTTTGTTGAAAGTCTTCCTTGAGAGTCAATTTCGAGATGTAGATTTAAATATGAAGCAGACTTCCTTGAATCCGTTGTGTCCTTTATCTCAAGTTCCTGCGGATATACGAGATGGAGAAAGTCACCAAATCGGGAATTGTTTAGTAAAAAAACATCATCAATATAACGGAACGTGAGGTTAAAATGCAAATGACAACAAAGTTCCAGACAATAAATTTTGCTACGCCTGACGCGCGTTTCGTCTATTCAAGACTCATCAGAGGCACTCTACCAAAAATATTGAAAATGCCAAACACTATATGATTATGAAGAGCATAAAACAGTAAAACCAAAAATACCAAATTGGGGAACCACATTATTACCAAGAGGATCAACCTATGTCTGGGGTAGGAAGAATCTTAGGGTTTAGACAATTTTGAATTTTAAACGGATAATTTAAAGCTTTAATGTGTTCTCTAACACAAAAGTGTTGGTGCGGCAGCGGGCTAACCTCGGGGAATTAAAAGAGAGAGCTAGTCTTCAATCTTTTTTGCCTAGAAGAGATTGTAAGAAGTATGCTTCATATGAATGTAGAAACAAATAAGCAAGCAAAGGTGCACAATTGGTGCCCATTGGAATCCCTTTTGTTTGCTGAAAAACACTTCCATTAAACTGAACAAATATGTTGTCGTGAGAAAATTGAGCATGTCGACTATTTGGTCTTCTGTATATATTTTTTTCATTTTCTTAGACTCATTGATGACAAAGTAAGTCTTGCTGTAATCGACTACCAAATATTTGTACCTGCGTTTTCCATTCGTTTTGAAAAAGCTGCGTTTAATCAGCTATGCAAATCGTGATTTGAGTTGTTCACGAGGAATGGAAGTGTAAAGAGTGTAGAAATCGAAAGTTTTGATGCTGTTGCAAGATGAAACTGATTTCGAGTTAAGAATATCCAATAGTTCTTTCGAATTCTTCAGGATCCACATTTGATCGACGACATTTCTAGAATAACAACAATCGTAATATTTCTGGAGGCCAGATTTTATTGCTGTTAGTATTGAAGTCAACACAACTGAAAGAGGCTTAGTTGTACATTCATTTTGATGACCCTGCAATGAAGCGCTGCTTGTATGGATTTTTATGTAATTATTACAAATACCAAAACGCGGGTATAAACGGTTAATTTGGATATGCTATATATCGATATTTCAAGGAGTAACCTCTCATCAGTAGCATTTAAACCAAAACATTGGAAGGTCAAAATCCAAAACAGTTGAAAACGAAAAGTACTCAAAACCAAAACGTTCGAACAAGGAAGCCAAATCCAGCACCGAGGATATCGACCATGTGCATTACAAGGAAAGAAACCTGGTGTTTTCATCAATTTTGAATTTAACAATCGGAAATTTCAGCGACTATATATTAGAAATTTTATGGTAATTCGTGTCAGACAAGTCTGACTACCAGGCTTGTGATTACCCTCGGGGACCTCTGGTCCACCAGCAGCGGTTATCGCCCAGTGGTTTCAAAATTACAAATACCAAAACGCGGGTATAAACGGTTAATTTGGATATTCTATATATCGATATTTCAAGGAGTACCCTCTCATCAATAGCATTTAAACTAAAACATTGGAAGGTCAAAATCCAAAACAGTTGAAAACGAAAAGTACTCAAAACCAAAACGTTCGAACAAGGAAGCCAAATCCAGCACCGAGGATATCGACCATGTGCATTACAAGGAAAGAAACCTGGTGTTTTCATCAATTTTGAATTTAACAATCGGAAATTTCAGCGACTATATATAAGAAATTTTATGGTAATTCGTGTCAGACAAGTCTGACTACCAGGCTTGTGATTACCCTCGGGGACCTCTGGTCCACCAGCAGCGGTTATCGCCCAGTGGTTTCAAAATTACAAATACCAAAAACGCGGGTATAAACGGTTAATTTGGATATGCTATATATCGATATTTCAAGGAGTAACCTCTCATCAGTAGCATTTAAACCAAAACATTGGAAGGTCAAAATCCAAAACAGTTGAAAACAAAAAGTACTCAAAACCAAAACGTTCGAACAAGGAAGCCAAATCCAGCACCGAGGATATCGACCATGTGCATTACAAGGAAAGAAACCTGGTGTTTTCATCAATTTTGAATTTAACAATCGGAAATTTCAGCGACTATATATTAGAAATTTTATGGTAATTCGTGTCAGACAAGTCTGACTACCAGGAATCCAATACAGGTATGGAATGTCATCATTGTCAGCACCAACAGAGAGCCCGAAAGAGGATATGACAGATTTGTGTTTGTCAATAATTTCCTTCTTGGACAGTGTTGTAGCAGTGTATGTGGTGCTATTGCTGGCACAACCAACTCCTAATTCAGCTGTCAAGCAGTCAATATAGTGTCTCTTGCACACAAAAATGATGTTGTTTGGTGCTTTGTCTGCAGGTACAACAACATATTTGTCATGTAAAGTGGACAGTGTTTCTTCAACATCAGCGTTGTTAAAAATTGATGTTGCTTTAGTGCTCATTGAGCCCTTCAAAGAATTGATTCTTTTTAAAATCAAAGACCTCACAGCTTACAACCCACTCCAACAAAACGTCATTTTTTCTCATGTTCTTTCTTGGCCCATTTTCTGGCATAGTCTTCAACTAAATCCATAATTGTTAAAATTTATGGTTCCAGTTGATTTGTATTCGTCTAGGCTCGCGATAGTTTGGTCCTTATAGCCAAAACATCGCGAAGTAAGTCATTTTCCACGATGTTCAGGCCACCAGTGATAACGTGGCCAGAGGGACCATAATTGAATGGAGACTTTTCACAAGAGCAGTCTGGAGGTTTTGCTTTTGAAATCCCACGACACTTTTTGTAATTGAAAACCTTGGGTGCAACAGTGGAAGTATATGCATAAGAGTTGATTGGAAAACTTTTGTCTTTGAAATAAAGAGGAAATAAAGAATAAAGTCTATTAATTAAAATTTATAATAAAAGGGTGACTACTTTTTTCAAATGTTTGCAAATTAAATACATATAGGATTATTTTCCTATGACTTATAATTGAATGTACACTTTTGGGCCTTTCACATTAGAAAGTTAAAGAAAAAGGTTTCACAACTACAAATAATAAAATACGGATTTTTATCACACTCCTTAGATATTTGTCAGAGGAAACTCGCAAATGCTCGTTTCCTAATTTGACAAATACCTAACTCGATGTGATAAAAATCCGTATCTCATCACTTATAGTTGTGAAACCTGTATTTATCTTGCCCTGCCTTATATCAAATGGAAATTAATCACGTCCGAAAACTCGCATAACCCATAGAAGATAACTTAGTCGCCATATTACACTTGCTATCGATCCCTTTATAACCTAGTCAAGCCGGTTTCCCACTAGAGAGCAAATTATTCAAGTTACCCGTCCGATTTTAATGGACAACCATTTTCGACTGAGTTGGATCTCAGTGTTCACCTGAACCAAAACAAATTTTGCTATTTTTAACGACGTAATCAAATTACATTGTTTTAATAACGTTAGTTATCTTTTTGTTTGTAATTGTTCATTTTGTTTTTATTGTTTCACAAAAAAACGGCGATTTGGCGTTTTTTAATCAAAAAGTATATCGGTTGGCATTTTTACCAAAATAAGTATTTTGCTTTCAAAATTTTAAATGAAACAGGCAACAGTAGATAGAATGTTACAATGAACTCTAGGGAAAAAAAAGTATAAATTAAAAGCGCTCTTTATTTTTTGGGAGAATATTAAGGAATGACCACAATATTTTCTGTCTATGAAAAAATAAAATTTGAAAATGTGACACACACTTTACCTGATGAGCAGGTTACACAAAAGTGGGTGCCACATTTTTTAATGTTATTTCGAATCAGAGGAAAATATATTGTGGTCATTTCTTTTAAATTTATTTCAATATTTTTTCATTAAAAAAATCAGATGAAAGGAGAAAAAAATAAACCGTCATAAATTTAATTCCTCAATTGGAGCTCCATCTGATCAAAAATTTCATCAATTGAAAATAAGGTGCATTGCTTTTTCACCAATTACTATTTCTTTTGCGCAAAAATATAGTTCATTTGCGCCACAAACTATACTTCATTTGCGCCTTTTTGTAAATGTTTCATAATGATAATAATTAATACAGATGGGTGCACACATAACCTGTACGGTAAGTTAACTTGAAAAGCAGACATAAAGTTAACTTCAAGTTCATTTGTGACCGGTCATGCGACTGCTTTGAGCAGACACGCGACTGGTTCCAAGTTAACTTGAGAAGCGGTCATAATTCCATGTCCGCTTTTAAAAGCAGTCGCGTTCTTATGACAGGTCTGGTCAAGTTAACTTCCTGACAGGTCTGGTTTATAGAATAAATATTTTACAGGACAAAGTTCGAGTTCAACCGTCAAAACTATCATTGAAATTTATTCTTTAAAGTTATAAACAGTTTTATATAAAAATTAAAAGGTAATATTATTCAGTTGAGTCAAATTAGAGCAGACCTGTTACAATGTCTGGTCTGATTAGAGCAGTCACACCTTTATTACTGGTTATGACCAGTCGTGAAAAAGCTGTCGCAAGTCTGCTTTGACCAGTCATAAGTTAACGCAAGTTAACTTGAATGTCTGCTAAAACAAACATGGGTAGACATGGAAAGCAGTCACAAAGTTTACTTTATGTCAACTTTTGTACAGGTTATGTGTGCACTCATCTGTACATGTAATTGATTATTTCATTTATCAAAAAAAAAATACAAGTGTATGTTTTCCATTAAAAGCAAATGTAAACTTCAAATGCATACAACACAATATCTGCATTAAACGAAATATCAAAATACAAAACTTAAAGGACACCTTATCACACTTAAACCACACAGCTCTACAGATCTGTTCTCGTGTACATGTATTACATTTGTTCGTTTCCGATAAATTGTGTCCTTGGTGGGTAACAAGGCCAGCAATTACCCGCTTTACAACTATTACTTTATTTCGTTTGAAAAGTTAGTTTAAAGTCACTGAAAAAACTAACCTACTTCTCTCAATTCAATTCTTGTAACCATTACCTAAGAATTGCGCAAATGAAATTGATCTTAGGGCGCATATGAAATATCGCAAATATTAAAAATTGTTGCAAATGCAATACGCCTGAAAAATCACATTAATTTTCAAATTGTAAACATATCATCTGAACGTTTTATTTTTTTATTTTTATGTTATCATCTATGGCAGGTTTTAAAAATTCGGATTGATCTTGATCTAAATTAATATATCATACATTTAGCTTTGATACCTTTAAATTTGTCCGTGTGTAATAGTTGTTAGTTTACAAGCCATAACTTGACAAGGGACTTTTTTGCCATATCAAGCCCTCGCGTGCACGAAAGTGGGCAAATATGGCCATATCAAGACATCACGTGCACAAAAGTGGGCTAATATGCCATATCAAGGTCTAGAGCCTCACTTTGAAATTTGACGTCACTGAATATTTATATACTTGATATGGAAAATCCTGTGTAATACCGGTAATCTATATATATTAAAGATTAACATACTTGTTATACATGCTTATAGTGTAAAATGCACTGCAAGAAAGCCTTCTATACAGGATTTCGACAACTTTGGCAAGAATAACTAGAGAAAACGAAGTAAAATCTATTCAAGGGGCTCTCCATGGGGGGGGTTCCAGGAATCAAGTAATCAGTATTTTTTGCCAAAGTAATCAAATAATCATATATTTATAGAAATGTAATCAAAAACTGTTTCCAAACGGGAATCAAGTAATCAAAAATTAAAACATTGGTAATCAAATAATCATTAAATATTTGCTCTTGTAATCAAGTAATCACCTTTAAAATGGCCTGGGAATCATGTAATCAAAAACCCCATGAGAAGGCAAATTCATAGCATTGATCAAGAGCTATATCCACAATACTTTTAATCTTAAACCAGCTTAGTCAGGAAGAGCAGAACTTACTTTCAACTCTTTATCAAATCTCAGTGAACAGATTTTCGTAGAAAAGCCGTTTAATTGTAATGTAAGATATTCAAATCTGTAAACTTTGATATATATGGAATATTATGTACTTTACTTTTTGATACTATCTATATCTAGGTGAGTATCAGACGAGTCCGGTAAGCGCGCCAAACCTCCTTCTTCCATTGCGATCAATTGGAGTCCGGTAGTAACACAAAACGCAACACAGTTGTGAAGACATTATAGGAATAATAAGATGCTCATTTCAGTACAACAATCAGCAAAACACTAATAAAAACAATCACTAACCATTACGTTCAACATAATTTTGAATTTTCCCACCAGTGGCTGATAACGAAGAAAGATTTTTTTAGGGACCATATGAGACGAATTTTCTTGTAATCTTGGTCTAACAGTCGGTGATGGAGACAGCGGTTTCGTATTAAAAATTCAGAAAAGAATTGTACAAGCCCTAGCATTGTCTAAATTTTCACAAATAAATTCAGATGTATTACTAACATATAGATTTTGAGACAATTATGTGATGTACAGCTACATGAAGTGTAGAGTGGAGGAACAGTTTGGCTGTTGAGTATCGTAATGTTTTGAACAAAACAAAATTTTCGTCATCGTATTTGAATATTTTGTGCTGCACAAAGTCGATATCCTAGGTGATGTATTTGGCTTCCCTGTTCAAACGTACTTTTTTTCAAAACTTTTGGTTTTTGATCTTCCAATGTTTTGATTCCAAGTGCTGCTAATGAGAGGTTACCAGTTGAAATATGCATATACAGATTTGAAAAAAAATACTGTTTTTATGCCTGTTTTAGTTTTTGTATTTCTTGTTCTTCTTTTCTTCTATGGTTACTTTTTTCGCTTTTGGATACTTTTTCTATGCTAACCATTATTCCCGCTTTTTTGCCCACTTTCTTCTATGTTAACCATTATTTCGCTTTTTTCCCTACATTCTTCTATGCTAACCGTAATTTCGCTTTTTTGCCTTCTTTCTTCTATGCTAACCGTTATTTCGCTTTTTTGCCTACTTTCTTCTATGCAAACTATTATTTCGCTTTTTTGCCTACTTTCGTCTATGCTTACTAGTAATCCCCTTATCAAAATTATATTTCAGCTTCCTAATTGAAGCTATCTTACCAGTAGCTATCATCGGTACGATTATTATTACCTTTGTGGTGTTACTGTTTATCAAAGAATGCTGCTGTACACCAAAGGTTAGGCCAATGGACCAATATACAGAAAATACAGTATCACCAAGAAGCGTTGTACCTTGTAAGTTGTTATGGCAAGATATATTTCGGATTAGTGTATAAATATGATTTAATTCCTTTATAAGTTACAGTATAAGTATTGGTTATCCTTTTCTAACAATGATTTTTGTCGAATAGAATTTTCGAGAAAACATGAGTTCTTTATTTCACACGATTTGAGACAACATTCTGGCATAAGGTGTATATTTCGTTAAATTGTAAAACTATATTGTAAAATAGTTTTTGCCTTTGAGAATATATAATTATTTTCACTTTATAATTCTATTTAGCTGCACCCGCTCTCTCTCCTGATTTTGATCCTACTGAACCTCCTCCGTATGACCCGTACGATTATGGACCTCCATCTTTTGGGGAAACCGCAAATATCGAATATATCTACATAGTTCAGCAGATACCAATTCGGAGAACAAACTTTGATCACCATCCACCTCCGAACATATCGAACTCATCTTTGCCAAGTTTTAGTAGACGACTAACAGCTCTCTCGTCACCGCCTCCGTATTCGGGTTAAAACAAATGTGTCTCAACCAGAGTAATTGAAATATTGTACTATATACAATACATGTTCATATGTACCTATCGGTACCTAGTTATTTTCTGTAAGAAGCAAAGAGGTACCAATGGGGCATTTGAGTGTCAGAAGTCCGAAAGGGCAACAACGAAACCGGGCAACACAAACAGCTCGAAAAAACACAACCGAACGGAAATCAACAACGCGAACTCAAGTCGTAACAATAGTGTAACCTTTAGGGACTGACCATTTAACTTGAATGGGAGGGGATTTGGTTTTTATTTTGTTTTTTATTAAAACAATTTGAGCAGCTGAAGTTAATAACAAAACGTAAGAATAAGCAATATTTTGTCATAACACTTTTACATAAATAACATGCCCCCCCCCCCGAAATATATGACCACAAAAAGCAAGGCCCTAACCTTCAAGTCAAATTATTGATGCCTAAGTTTCTTTCCTACGGTGTTGTTGATATCAATATCAAGTTTAATTGTTAATTTTAAAAACTTTTTATATTGTTATCAAACGGTACTGAAATTCAAACATTTGCATGATAGAAGTTTCATATTGAATGTCGTTCACAAGGATTTTACATGTGATTATAGTTTGTAAGTTCAACATAAACACATTGTCCCTTGAATATAGTTCCTATCAAATACGGAAAGGGTTGCAGAAAACTAATTTAATATTTTGAAAGTCGGGTAAAGCTTCATGTGAATTTAAAGATTACAAAGAGGGATTTTTTTCTTTCGGAAACACTCCAACTTACATGTAGTAACCTCATTTTTATGGCGTGTCTATGAGAACCATACAATTTCGTCATGATGCAAGAGTTTCAGATCTACAAAAGGGACGTGGCGACTAAAAGCACTACCACAAGACTCTTTTTCTCAAAATATTTATATCGAGAAATTCAAGATGACCGACCTACAAGCCTTGTAAGAATTGACAAAAACACCTTGTATAACGTAATAAAAACGAGCCCGGATGTTTTTGCAAATCTCAAGGACTTTTAAATGTGATGCATTTGATCTAACCAGATATCCAAATACAAAAGGCTTGAAACTGATCGTTTTGATTAAATGCATAATATACAGCATAACCAACTTATTTTTTATACCAGTTTTGGAATTTGTACATTGATAATAAATATCAGAATCAAATAAGATTATATAAACACAAGTAGCTTTAATATGATTAAGGCCTTGCCTTTTTAGCGAGCAGCAAAAATCTATATACCTTTTAAAAATAAATCCATCTGCTTGACCGACTAAGTTTAACACTGTGAAGTTTAACGTAAAGAGGTAACTTTTAAAAAAGGAATTATGTAGCAGCAAAGTCTGACCCAACCCAACCCAAATTATATATACACTTGAGAAAGTTATTGTTAAAATATCTGGGATCAATAACTTCTTATCAAAAATTCAATTATTTGTGGAAATAATAAATCCTGTAACATTCTGGGACGATATTTAGCAGGGACGAAATTTTCCATTTTATGGATTACATGACGTCATTTCCTTGTCAGAGTATTTCGCGCTTCTTCAGCAGACCAAAACAACATTCAGTTCTGTCAGGTTTTGTGAGATTTTCTGAGTATCAGTGTTTTATTTGAAGCATTGGTAACAGAAGGTACATCAAGAAACCTGGCGAAAAAAAAAACGGTAAAGTAAAAATATCATGCAGGATTGAGGAAAGTGAGTGAAAACCCACAGGATTGGACTCTTCTTTCATTTTCAGATAAGAACCTTTTATTTATTAACATGAGCCAGATTAAACCTGTGACTCTCCCGAAGTTATGCAATTAATTTTAATTATTGTTTTGTTTATTCGAAAATAAAAACAAACTAGCTTTTCTTGTGGGTTACGCGGGCGTTTAATGACGTCTAAAGTTCTCGAAAGAAAGGCGTTATAAAGACGCCGAAAGTTCGGGAAAAGAAGCGTGCTAACCTGGACGTTGAAGGAAAATTCAGCTCATAGTACAACTAAGGCCGCGTTCACACTGAGCAAAACTCATAGCAGTTTAAATGTCATCCACACTTACATGACTTACATTAAACAGCAATGCGTTCACACTTTAAAATTTCGATGTTTAGGCATGGACCATTTGATTTTCTGGGGGGGGCCTGGGATTTTACCTTGAGCCGGGAAATTTTTTTCGCCCGCTTCGCGGGCCAGATTATTTTTTTCACACACATATTAAGCAAGGAAATTTTGTTGGCAAGATTATTTTTTTTTCAATTGGCAAGATTGAAGCCAGATTATTTTTTTCAACCTAGGTGCTGGCAAGTTTATTTTTTTTTTACAAAAATCAGGGCCAGGAAATTTTTTTCAAAAAAATCCCAGCCCCCCCCCCCCCCAGAAAATCAAATGGTCCGTGCCTTACATGTGGTTAAAATGTTGTGTTCATAACATGCATTCGATACTTAATGTGGGCCTTGTGTGGGTTTAATGTACAATGAATTTCGCATATTTCCTTTGAATAAACGACTTACACATGCATTTATTTCATTAAAAAAAAACTTTTTTTAGTACAAAATATTGTATGTTCCAACATTTTCGGGTGAGTGAAAAAAGAGCATACGTTCGGCAAAGGGGATAGGATTTCATGAAAGATGTTACGCATTCGGATCTAATGAAGGGTGATAAAATGAACATGAAATGATGATGAAGTGAAGATAATGGGGACACAAGTCCAATCGGGTATAAAAGTTATGACTGTCATGGGGGAAAATAGAAAATAAAGAGATGTGGAATAATTGTACGCGACACAGCCCACAATTAAACGGCAATTAAGAAAAACCACAATGGACAACCGCCAGAAGCCTTCAACGAGGCCATTTGGCAATGCTCGCGGTTCTGCAATTGGCCCAAGGTCTAAATAAGATGCATATAATTCAAATCCAGCCCTGAAATAGTCACAGATAGACCCCCTTCTTAAACAAGGAACAGAAAACATCAAAAAGACAAGTACAAACGAAAGCTTTGTCAAAGATTCCTGGCTTAGGACAGGCACATGTAATATGTGGCGGGGTTAAACTAGTTTTTTAGGCCCAACCTTCCCCCTATCAATATTCCTAGACAAAGCACAAAAACTAAACACACAATAAAAATCAAATCGATCAAAGTCCAATTCTACTAGAGAGAACCTAAGACAAAAAACAAGAACAAACAAAAGGACGGTAAAGGAACTCTCTATAGAACACTCGCTGTTACTGACAGCTAGCTGAGAATCATCAATCGACTGATGTAAAAAAAATCAAACGTAGCGATTTTAAATCCGACACAACACTTCAAACAATAATGATTTAGTGAAGTGCCATCACACAAAACCGACACGCTTGATCGCTATAATGCTTAAAAATGACAATGGTTAAAACGTTTATGGAGGTTTTAAAGCAAGTATCAAGTTTTCAATATTTCTGCCAAAAAACACTAAATTCAAAGATTTAACCAAGATATCCATTTCATATCCTTTCCGTAATAAATTTTGAAGCCAATTTAAAAGCATGCAGGGATTGATAGCCTCCTGCACGGGGATCCTACGGGTCCTACTCTTATCAAGACCTGCACCAGGGTTCTTTAATTAACGTGTGGAGAACGTGACTTTTTTCCAACAAGGGCACGGATTTTCGCAATACATAATTGTAGCTTGACGAGACAGATTATTATTTTCAAAATTTTGCGGGCCAGAATATTTATTTTTCGCCGCTACGCGGCAAGAATATTTATTTTCTTCATACAATAGCTTAATTGAGCAAGGATTTTGGGACGGATTATTTATTTTCTTGCAAACAGAGGCCAGATTATTTATTTCCAACTTTTTCCAGGCCAGAATATTTATTTACAAAAACTGCCAGGGCCCCCCTCAAAATCAAATGGTCGTCCCTTTAACCCTGAGACATGTCGATAAAACAAGGTATACGATTATCCCTAGAATCAGATGGTTAATTATATGGAAACTGTTTTGCATTGAAAATACTTAATAGCAATACAGACATTCTATTATTAAGAAACAAAATATCATTATAAATTGACTTATGTCCAAAAGTAAGTTCCTGTCAGAAACTTCTTTTTTTTTTAAATTAATTAAGATTCGTTCCCTTACCTCAGATTAGCTCTAGTAATAGTTTCATAAATGTCGAGAAAAGCAAACGAACATGCATAATGCCTTTTCAGGGATCATATAAGCATCAATCTTGTTTTTCAATCCAGGACAAATAAACAAGCTTTTTCAATCTCTTACCGTTATTTTTTATACAGCTTGTAGTTTGAACTCCATTTTCTCTGGTCGATGATAAACTTCCCATACTTATTAGATGACACAATAAAGATAGAGTATACAAAGTTTTAAAGTGGCTCCATAGAAACTGACGATTTTAAAAGAAAAGCATAATAGTAATATCTTATAGTTTTAATATATATGCACTATAACAACAAATGCAACCGTTTATTTACAAAACAAATATTGAAAAAAAATCAAAATATCTAAAATCATGTCATGTTTACATTGCACATGATTAAAAAGACATATAAGACTTTGCAATGAATATCATTACAAGTTTATTATAATAACGTTAGCCATTTCCATCATGTTTGGCTGCTGTAAAGATTTGTCATCGGTTGTGCTGGAATCTGATTGTTTGTATCTGTTGACTGTGAACCGTTTGGTGGATAAGGAGTATTTGATACTGGATATGGAGGAGCACTGCTCGCAGGATATTCATACGCGTTGGTGCTTGGGTACGGTTGGTAATTAGTTGTCGTGGCCTCTGAATATGGCGGCGGTGCTGGTTCCTTTGAGTATCCATTGAGGGTTGAATCTGGAGAATACATGTTGTTTGTCATTCTATTGTTTAGCTGCACCCGCTCTCCCTCCTGATTTTGATTCTACTGAACCTCCACCGTATGACCCGTACGATTATGGAACTCCATCTTTTGGGGAAACCGCAAATATCGAATACATCTACATAGTTCAGCAGATACCAATTCGGAGAACAAACTTTGATCGCCATCCACCTCCTAACATATCGAACTCATCTTTGCCAAGTTTTAGTAGACGACTAACAGCTCTCTCGTCACCGCCTCCGTATTCGGGGCAGTAGCAGTTTAAATGTCATCCACACTTACATGACTTACATTAAACAGCAATGCGTTCACACTTTAAAATTTCGATGTTTACATGTGGTTAAAATGTTGTGTTCATAACATGCATTCGATACTTAATGTAGGCCTTGTGTGGGTTAAATGTACAATGAATTTCGCATATTTCCTTTGAATAAACGACTTACACATGCATTTATTTCATTAAAAAAAACCTTTTTTTAGTACAAAATATTGTATGTTCCAACATTTTCGGGTGAGTGAAAAAAGAGCGGTACATGTTATTTTTATATATTTATGCATACGTTCGGCAAAGCGGATAGGATTTCATGAAAGATGTTTAAGTTACGCATTCGGATCTAATGAAGGGTGATAAAATGAACATGAAATGATGATGAAGTGAAGATAATGGGGACACAAGTCCAATCGGGTATAAAAGTTATGACTGTCATGGGGGAAAATAGAAAATAAAGAGATGTGGAATAAGTGTACGCGACACAGCCCACAATTAAACGGCAATTTAGAAAAACCACAATGGACAACCGCCAGCAGCCTTCAACGAGGCCATTTGGCAATGCTCGCGGTTCTGCAATTGGCCCATGGTCTAAATAAGATGCATATAATTCAAATCCAGCCCTGAAATAGTCACAGATAGACCCCCTTCTTAAACAAGGAACAGAAAACATCAAAAAGACAAGTACAAACGAAAGCTTTGTCAAAGATTCCTGGCTTAGGACAGGCACATGTAATATGTGGCGGGGTTAAACTAGTTTTTTGGGCCCAACCATCCCCCTATCAATATTCCTAGACAAAGCACAAAAACTAAACACACAATAAAAATCAAATCGATCAAAGTCCAATTCTACTAGAGAGAACCTAAGACAAAAAACAAGAACAAACAAAAGGACGGTAAAGGAACTCTGTATAGAACACTCGCTGTTACTGACAGCTAGCTGAGAATCATCAATCGACTGATGTAAAAAAAATCAAACGTAGCGATTTTAAATCCGACACAACACTTCAAACAATAATGATTTAGTGAAGTGCCATCACACAAAACCGACACGCTTGATCGCTATAATGCTTAAAAATGACAATGGTAAAAACGTTTATGGAGGTTTTAAAGCAAGTATCAAGTTTTCAATATTTCAGCCAAAAAAACACTTAATTCAAAGATTTAACCAAGATATCCATTTCATATCCTTTCCGTAATAAATTTTGAAGCCAATTTAAAAGCATGCAGGGATTGATAGCCTCCTGCATGGGGATCCTACGGGTCCTACTCTTATCAAGACCTGCATCAGGGTTCTTTAACGTGTGGAGAACGTGACTTTTTTCCAACAAAGGCACGGATTTTCGCAATACATAATTGTAGCTTGACGAGACAGATTATTATTTTCAAAATTTTGCGGGCCAGAATATTTATTTTTCGCCGCTACGCGGCATGAATAATTATTTTCTTCATACAATAGCTTAATTGAGCAAGGATCTTGGGACGGATTATTTATTTTCTTGCAAACAGAGGCCAGATTATTTATTTCCAACTTTTTCCAGGCCAGAATATTTATTTACAAAAACTGCCAGCCACCCCCCTCAAAATCAAATGGTCGGCCCTTTAACCCTGAGACATGTCGATAAAACAAGGTATACGATTATCCCTAGAATCAGATGGTTAA
The DNA here is from genome assembly GCA_963971305.1 of Arcuatula senhousia. Classification (NCBI taxonomy): domain Eukaryota; kingdom Metazoa; phylum Mollusca; class Bivalvia; order Mytilida; family Mytilidae; genus Arcuatula; species Arcuatula senhousia. The sequence goes on along the minus strand of OZ020303.1, from coordinate 55,341,487 downwards.
TTATATGGAAACTGTTTTGCATTGAAAATACTTAATAGCAATACAGACATTCTATTATTAAGAAACAAAATATCATTATAAATTGACTTATGTCCAAAAGTAAGTTCCTGTCAGAAACTTCTTTTTTTTTAAATTAATTAAAATTCGTTCCCTTACCTCAGATTAGCTCTAGTAATAGTTTCATAAATGTCGAAAAAAGCAAACGAACATACATAATGCCTTTTCAGGGATCATATAAGCATCAATCTTGTTTTTCAATCCAGGACAAATAAACAAGCTTTTTCAATCTCTTACCGTTACTTTTTTATACAGCCTGTAGTTTGAACTCCATTTTCTCTGGCCGGTGATAAACTTCCCATACTTATTAGATGACACAATAAAGATAGAGTATACAAAGTTTTAAAGTGGCTCCATAGAAACTGACGATTTTAAAAGAAAAGCATAATAGTTATATCTTATAGTTTTAATATATGTGCACTATAACAACAAATGCAACCGTTTTTTTACAAAACAAATATTGAAAAAAAATCAAAATATCGAAAATCAAGTCATGTTTACATTGCACATGATTAAAAAGAGATATAAGACTTTGCAATGAATATCATTACAAGTTTATTATAATAACGTTAGCCATTTCCATCATGTTTGGCTGCTGTAAAGATTTGTCATCGGTTGTGCTGGAATCTGATTGTTTGTATCTGTTGGCTGTGAACCGTTTGGTGGATAAGGAGTATTTGATACTGGATATGGAGGAGCACTGCTCGCAGGATATTCATACGCGTTGGTGCTTGGGTACGGTTGGTAATTAGTTGTCGTGGCCTCTGAATATGGCGGCGGTGCTGGTTCCTTTGAGTATCCATTGAGGGTTGGATCTGGAGAATACATGTTGTTTGTGTATGCAGCTGTTCCGTCTTTGGAACTTTCATCGTAGCTTGGTGGATATGCTGTGTCTGCAAAAGACAGTAAGTGGACAGTCATTATTTAAAGAAGGTCCAGTCAGGAACGACCTATTGAAAGCCTATAGAAATTTTCTACTCACATTGACAGTATCATGTATTTGTGTATTGTTTTATTTCAGGCACAGAACGCTTGATAATTACTATCACTCCCTTTCAAAGAAATAAATGTATGATATAGTTCGTTTGCTGTGGACTTAAATTTACCCCGCTTGAAAAGTTGGGAGAGGACATATCCGCCTAGGTATAAATAATCATAAGGGACGGACCATTTAACTTGAAACGGGGGGGGGGGGTGCCTTGGTTTTTTGTTTTGATCAAAAAATTGTTTTCTCGAAGGCGTCGCGACAGAATATTTTTTTTCATTATCAGCATTATTTTTTACAGCAGAAATCCTTCTTCAGAATATTTTTTTCTTTACCCTCAGCTGCCAGAATATTTTTTTCATCAAAAATAATTTTGATAATTTTTTAGAAAAAAAACAAGGCCCCCCTTCAAGTTAAATGGTCGGTCCCTAAGGGTGAACACTGTTCATTGATTTTGACATGTCTAAACTTACTATATGCATTGTTTGAAACTGTAGTTATTCCAGGCTGTTGTGATCTGAGGACCTGTCCTCTTGTTGATGCTTGTCTACGTACGCAAACCTTACAGACAATGAACATTATCAGGAGAAACATCCCGGCCATGCAACCAATAACAATTCCAGCGATAGCACCAGAGGAAAGTCTGAAAATAAAGAAGAATAAAGTTAATGTAATATTTGATCGGCATTTGATTGCTGTTCGGTTGTCTTGTTTGTTCTTTTTATCTGCTCTTCCGTGCTGTTCTCGTTTGGATTGTGTTTTTGCCCTTCAGGACTTTTGACATTTGAATGCACCATTGGTACCTCTTTGCCTCTTTTACATAACCCTCCAAAAAAACCCAACCAAAATCGACTATATTTTGTTGTTTAAACGTAACGTAGCCGAACATTAACAAGAGGAGAGTCTGACATCCTAAACATGTTTTATTTTAGTGTTCTTTTTAAAATGCCTGTAACAAAGCCGAGCCATTCCAGTTTTCAAGGTTACTTTTTAGCTCCGGCTTTTCAGAAGCTAAGTATTCGACTTTCCGTCTGTCGGTGGTTTTCTTTTATTTCGTTCGTGTAATATTTTGATCACCTTGATAGAAGAAAATGAGATGTGGAATAAGTGTACGCGACACAACCTACATTATAAACGTATATTTTAAATATCCACAATGGAAAACAGCCAGCAGCCTTCAATGTGACCAGCGGTCGCTGCTCGCTGTTTTTCAATTGGCCCCTGGATTAAAAATAAAATACATATGATTCAAGCCCAATCCCAAAGTGCATTGAAAGACCCTCTTCTTGACAAAAAACAATTAACAAAAATTCGACTAAATACAAACATAAGCTTTGATAAAGATTCCTGGCTTAGGACAGGCACATTAAAATGTGGCGGGGTTAAACTAGTTTTTTGGCGCCAACCTTCCCCCTAATGATAATCAATAACAAAGCACAAACTAACACACAGTAAAAATCAAATCGATAGAAGTTCAATTCAACAAGAGAGTATCTGAGACAAAAGGACAACATGTAATTAGCGGGACGTGAAGATACTCTCTTGAGAACACTCGAAGTTACTGACAGCTAGCTAAGAAGCATCCATCGACTGATGTAAAAAAATCAAGTATGTCAATTTTAAATCCGACACAACACGTCACACACTTGATTTGATGATGCATCATCACACAAAACCGACACACTTGACCGCTGTAATGCTCAAAAATGACATAAGTATAAAAAGGCAATTAACATTTTAAAGTAAGTATCAAATTATCAATATTTTTACCAAAGAAGACTAAATTAAAAGATTTTACTAAAATATCCATTTCATAACCTTTATTTAATAAAGTTTTAAGCCAATTTTGCATTCCCAGGGGATTGTTTTTGAATTTATTTGCTCTATAAACAACATTACCGTAGAAATCTGGATGGGATATTCCCTCTACAATCAAAAGTCGTCGTGTACAGTTAAACTTTCCAATAAGGCATAGATATTTATGACAAAACCTAGTAAACGACTTCACTAATTTGTGGTAACGATATCCTTGTTTTAGTAATTTTTTGTAATACACCGGTTTTTATCATTAAAAATCAGACATACCACTGCAGATCCGAGCATATCTTACCAACTGTGAAATATATACTCCGTAAGACGGAGCAAGTGGTACATCTCCCTCTAGAAAAGGAAAATTCACAATAGGAAATGAAAAGTCATCCCGTTTATCATATATTTTAGTGTGTAATTTTCCATTGATTATACTTAAATCTAGATCTAAAAATGGGCATCTATCACCAGTAAGGTTAGATTTATTCAAAGTTAATTCCTTGGGATAAATTTCAGTAATAAAATTAGAAAAAGTCGGATTGTTTAGTGAAAGAATGTCGTCTAAATATCTGTATGTATAATTAAAAGTTTCAATGAGATGTTGTCTGTTGGGGTCTTTTTGAAGTTTTGCCATAAATTGGGATTCATAACAATACAAAAAAAGGTCAGCAATAAGTGGGGCACAATTAGTTCCCATAGGGATACCAATGACTTGGCGATAAATTGTTCTCCCAAAACGAATATAAATGTTGTCCAAAAGATAATTTAGAGCAGTTATCATTTCTGCATCAGTCCAATTGACGTAACCTTTATGAGTCTCGTTGCTAAAAAACGATTTATTAAATAATTTAGAAACTTTAGAGCAGATATAGTCACTTTTAGATTTATCGAAACACCATTTAACCAGATATTCAAATTGTTTTTTAATAAGACAGTGAGGAAGGTTAGTGTACAAAGTAGAAAAATGGTAGCTATCAACTGTATGGTAAGTACCTTCAAAAGCGCGAAGTTTGTCTAAAACATCGAGCGAATTTTTCACACTCCAAAAATGATTTATGCCACTGTTTTCAAATACCTTTTCACAGTATCGAATAATAAATTCTTTCATAGTAGTCAAAGCAAGTGATAAGACTTTAGAAATATTAGTGAGAGAAAACTTACTTGAAGCAGATATGAAACGAGATTTATAAGGATTTTTTTGCAGTTTAGGGATCCGGTACATTGTAGGTAGTTTATTGTATGTAGGAGCGGCTCGTAGTGATGTGGTATGTAAAATATGGTCCTTAATAATACTACATTCTGTAGATTGTACGCGAATAAAAGTGTTGGAGCTTTTAATTTCTTGCATCAACACTTCAAGGTAATATTTTCGTCATACAATAACGACATTATTGGCAGCTTTGTCTGCAGGAACGAAAACGTATTGTGAACCAAGTGAACGCATTTTTGTCTTAATTCTTTTTAGATATGTATTTGGCCGAAATTCTACAAAGGAGTTTTGAAAATGATTTATTCTGAGTTTAACAATTGACATGAAGTTATTTATAAAATTGTCAAGAGATTTAGTATCTGCTTCTTCTCTCTTGATCCAAGATTTACAGAAAGAGAGAAGTGCAGTTTTGATACAATCGAAGCAAGAATTCCAATTGATCTTTGAGGGGGGTCTAAATTTTGGGCCCTTTTTCAGAAAATTTATTACCTCTGGGTCCTTGACGATGGTAAGGTCACCGGTAACAACATGGTCACAAGGAACATATTTAAAATCAGAATTACTACAGTCGCATGACAAAGGAATATTCGAATCCAGTTCTTCATCAGTAGTGGTTGACGTATAATTAAAAATAATGTTTCGGGTAGGTTTTTTATATTTATAAGATACAATAGGAGGTTCAGTATTAGAAAAATAAGGTGGAATGAGATCTTTGATTTTTTGGATCCGCAAATATGCTATAGATATGTTTATAAAATCAAGTCCTCTATTAATATATGTTAATTTGATAAAATGTCGAATGTGGTCTAGAGGACTATCAGTTTGATTAAACCTTGTCACAAATAAGCTTTAAATATGAGGAAAAGAAAACGTCTATTTCTTAGAGGATACTCACCCACCACTGTAGTAATAGCCATAGTAATAGGAGGAATAACTATAATAAGTTCTGTATGATCTATAGGAGCGCCCGTATGACAGAACACAGGATACTACAAAATAGAACTTCATTAGTATTTATATTCTTACAATACATCCCAGAGGCAGATAACAAAACAGAGGTTTATTTTATATTTTTTCTATGCGTCGTTTAAGACCGTGGATGCAACACTTACCAACTTTTTGTATGACTTCTAAGAACAACTTTTAAGTCATATTTAAGGTAGGTTTGGCGCCAAATAATCTGGGTTAAACCACCTCTCTTTTGAAATACCTGTACCAAGCAAGAACCATTTCGATTTTAGATATCACTGGTTTGTCTTTTCTCTAGGACATATGAGATTGATCCTCAAAGTTTTGTCGTTTTGTTATTACCTTTGGTCACATTTGTTAATTCATTGGCTTTTACAAGCAGACTTTACGGCTATATATAAAATAATCACAACGGGAACAAAAAAGTATTAACAATATTTTGATGTGTTTACATATGATTTCTTTCTATGTATTTTTGTGTACCGCAATATGATTTAAGTTTTTTGTTTTTCGAAAGACACAATCAGAAAACGAGTTCTCGAAGGTTTTGCTACTGCTACAATCAAGTACATAGTGTATGATTCAGGATACTCTACCGACACTACCTAATTTTAGTGCGCGGATATAGGGTTGGTTCCAAGGCTCATCGGATCACCCTATGCTGACGCATTACCTTTTTTATGTTCTTGTAAAAATTGTAAAATTCTATCGTCCAGTGACCTCTTAGTTTGGGAGTGATCTTCAATTGGGCTAATTGGTAACAAATGGGCTTAAGGACCGATAATTTAGCTTGAAAGGGTGGGCTTGGTTTTGATATTCGAAAAAAAAATATTTTGACAGCAGAAGATTGAGCGCCCCTTATTTGTACCCACAGGCCACAAAATAACCAACTACCTAATGGTTTCCACTAATTAATTAAGGTAGTCTTAAAGTGACGTGTTTATTAACAATAAACACCTTCAACAGAAAAAAACACCTTTTTTAAGATTATTTCTGGTTGATAATTATAGACACATGCATGTTTGAGTTGTTTTTGTCTATTGGTACGAGGTTGCAGTTAGCTCCCTTCAATTTTTGTTGTCCAGTAATATAGTTCTTATAAAAACATAGTATTTCCTTCAAATTCTATTGTAATGTTAATTTAAATGATAAAAAGACAATCTTTGAATGAAATGAGAGATGAATGATTGTAGATATTGATCAAATTTGAGTTTTTTGGAAATTCAGTGATAAAGTTGTGATTCGGCTTAGTGCAAAAATGTGAATTTTACAATTTTTTATGCTCTTCCGCCTTGACCCCCAGAGGGGTCAAATTTAAATAAAATTTTCTAAAACGTTAAACGGTAAAATTTTCTGAATTTTTCACCAATTTATGGAAAGCTAATAAATTTTATGTGGTCAAAATTTCTTTTAAAAAAAAATGGTGCAATTTTTTTAAATTCACAAAACGTTATATTGAAAATGCATTGCGAGCTAACTACCACCTCGTGCCTTATTAACAAGTCACGTACACAGTAATACTGTAGCTTAAAACCCACAAAAGTTTTAACAGCCAATATCTACATTTAAAAAGGTTTGGTCATGTAAATTCAATTTTTTTAATCGTTAACATGTGACAAGACCTTACGCACATCCATTTATATGCTTTCAAGGCATTTAAAGTTGTAAATTTTTGCTTTCTTTTTATGTATTTTTGTGTACCGCAATATGATTTAAGCTTTTTGTTTTCCGATATATACTTATAATAAACAATCAAAAAACGAGTTCTCGAAGGTTTTGTTACTGTTAAGAATTAGTTGTAAACGCAGAGACATGTCTCCCCTGTAGCAGCTGAGCTGGACATGGAATTGAAATTGAAAATTCCATGTTAAAAGTGACTATAGTGCATGGTGACTGAAGGAGTATGCAGATAAAATGTTTTTTTTTTTAAAATTGATCCGACAGTTTCCTACTGTTAATGTAAATGCATTATAAATAGCAATGGTGTACCACAACTGCTTCGTGTTAAACAGACATAAGAAAAAAAAGTTAACATATAGCCAAATCAGTCAAAAATCTCAAAGTCAGTAGACCATGACTGTAGAAGCATATAGATGGGATGCTTTTAAAACTTATGGTCACTAATACTAATGCAACTGCATACCAAATATCAATGGTGTACCATAATTGCTTCATGGTAAACAGACTTAAGAAAATAACATTGGAAAAAGCCGTTAAAAATCTCAAAGTCAGTAGACCGTGACTGCAGGTGCATAGAGATGAAAAGCTTTTGAAACTGATCTGTACTGATGCTATTACAATTGTATACCAAATATCAGTGGTGAAACATAACTGGTTTATATAAAACTGACTTAAGAACAAATGTTCCATCAGTCTATAATGTCTCTCAAAAATGTCCATGTGAATTTGTAGGGGTTCAAAAATTGGGATCAAGCATTTGAAAAACTGGGTAAGGGTGTGGCCTGAATTAAAAAAAAATGTTTTCATGAGAGAAAGAAAAGAATCAAATTTTGCTGAAAAAGATTGTTTGCTTCCTGATTGGCCATGATTTTTTTTCTGGTCCAATAAAACAAATTGGGATACAAATCCATGTCCTCTTCCCCAAATTTTTCAAATGGTTGCTCTCCTTATTGTACAAGATTCCATGTTATTGACCAATTTCTACAAATTGTCCATGGGCTTGCGCACAATTGGGCTTATTACGCAATATTCATAAAATGGGTCATTTTTCCTGTACATGTATGTTGTAACCCCAACTAACTCATTGTCTTCATTACATTAATGTATGTCTTTTTCTATTGTAGAACATCTTAATATATATATTGCTTACCACATAAAGCCAGGATAAGTGGAATTACTAACTTGCTCCTTAAACTTTCCATGGCTGAAACTTCTTTTCTTTTATTTGCTATGTTCTGTTTATTTACCTATGTCATGTATGTACCCAAACGTATGGTGATATAAGTCACGCATATCATTGTGAGGATTTAAAAATATGGTATTTTTAAATTCAAGTATTCAATTTCAAGTTCATTTTAAACAACGTGTATTTATAAAACACTTGTATAAAATGTACAGCATATTATATGTCAGTAAATGTATAAGGATATCTTAGGAATCTAAAGTCGAAAGCAATATTCTTCAGTTTTAAAATATAATTGTTATGAAATAAGTATTTTTCACCCAAAAGAAACAAGGTCTAATAGTAAGGACACATGTACCTGTGTCGAACTAAGTTAAAATGTACATCTTTATAACCTCATATGTTTTATCATATAATTTAACATGTTGTTGGGTGTCTCCTTTTTCATTGGTGATTTGCAGTTTTGATTTTGCATTTGTTCCTTGCTTTTCTTTTTTCAGTTTTTCTTGTATATCTTTGATCTGCAGAGGTATATTTTTTTTTGTCATGTAGTTGTAATTCATTATTAAGACACTCAGACTTTTTCTTTCATGGAAAAGAAAATAAAGACGAGAGGCTTCCAGGAGCCCGAATCGCTCACCTGACTTATGTGCGTGAATAAGGCTATTAAGCAAATACTATTTGCCATCGAAGGGATCATAAGTTTCATCAGGGGTCATCTGACGATATGGTATTACTTAATGAAATAATGTTTTGAGTAATAGTTTAGAAATTGAAAGCTTTTTATTATTTTCTTCTTTTGACATTCTAAGCGGAATAACTCCTAAAATGTACGGTACTATAATGATGACCTTATAACATATTTTATAGATCATGATATGCTTAACAATATGCAATTTAAATTTCTTAAATATTTCAAGATATTGAGGTTAATCAGCGCAAAATTCATAAAAATATCAAGAAAAAGGGCAATAACTCTTACATGGATTGTTGGATCTTCTCAAAATTACAGGGCAGGTAGAACTTAAGGTGTTGATCACTTTTGTTCTCTAGATAATTTAAAAATATGTCACCGTTTAAAAACTGCAATTTACCCCTATGTTCTATATTTAGCCACGGAGGCTACCCGGTATGTTTTACAATCATTCAAAATTCCCCACATTTGTTCTATTCATCTAATGCTAATAAACATTTGTACCAAGTTTGGTTCCAATTTGACTTAAAGTGTCCACGGAGTTAACGTTTTACACTAGATATAGGAAATGCTGTGAAAATGGTCAATTTCGACGTTCTAAGGGGAAGAGTTCTTAAAAGGAATGGTCCTACAACATTGTCCACAATATGCAATTTTCATTTTTTATAAATATCTTGTATAGTTTTTAAGATATCGAACTTAAAAGTGCAAAATTCATAAAAAAAATCAAGAAAAGGGCGATAACTCCTACAAGGGTAATTGGATCTTCGTAGGTAGATCTTTAAGTGTTGATCACTTTTATTATCGTGACAGCATTTTGGTATCTGTAGCCGTTTATGAGTTATGTGCAAAAATCTGCTATTTACCCTATGTTCTTTTTTAGACAGGGTGGCCAATTTTTACGACAAATCAAAAATCCCAACATCAGTTCTAATCACCGAATGCTAAATTAACAACTAAACCAAGTTTGGGTGCAATTGACTTACTTAATTTGTGACTCAAAAAACTTTGTCAGTCCATCATGTTCAAACAATTCACTATCCCTGTTGGGTCTCAGATGTACAGGGTCGGTCGTATCATGCTAAGGTCGGTGAAGCTATTTTTCTTGTTTCATTTATATCATTTAAAAAGGGCTAATCTTAAAAAAGACCTTTTTCATATTCTAGGCAAGAAAAATATGCAAATTTGATAGAAAGTTTATTTTACACAACCATTCACTTTCAAAAATGATAATCCTAAAAAACAAAAGCAAATCTTCTGTAAAACATAAAGTTAATTGCACATGATTTTAAACAAATTTTGCGTCTGTAATGAACACCATTGTAGGAAACAATATCGACAAGATGACCACTTCAATCTTTCCCGTTAAAACAGTGTGTTATCGGTTGTTCTGAATTCGATGATTTGTGAACGTAACAAAGTGTATAATCAGTTGTTCTGGAATCTTACGTTTCCTGTTAATCATTGTGATAGCTACAAAGTGTGTTATCGGTTGTTCTGGAATCGATTATTTGTGAACGTTATAAAGTGTATAATCGGTTGTTCTGGAACCGATGATTCGTGAACGTTTGCTATTAATCAAAACTACAAAGTGTGTAATCGGTTGTTTGGGATAGATGATTTGTAAACGTTTCCTGTTTATCTTAGCTACGAAGTGTATAATCGGTTGTTCCGGGATCGATGATTTGTAAACGTTTCCTGTTTATCATAGCTACAAAGTGTATAATCGGTTGTTCAGGAACCGATGATTTGTGAACGTTTGCTGTTAATCATAGCTACAGAGTGTGTTATCGGTTGTTCTGGAATCGATGATCCGTGAACGATTCCTGTTAATCATATAGCTAAAATGTGTGATAGCTACAGAATGTGTTATCGGTTGTTCTGAAATTTATTATTTGTAAACGTTCGCCGTTAATCATAGCTACAAAGTGTGATAGCTACAAAGTGTATAATCAGTTGTTCTGGAACCGATGATTTGTGAACGTTTGCTGTTTATCATAGCTACAAAGTGTGTTATCGGTTGTTCTTGAATCGACGATTTGTGAAAGTTTGCTGTAACAGTTAATCAAAGCTACAAACGGTATCATTGGTTGCTCTGGAATCGATGATTTGTGAACATTTGCAGTTGATCATAGCTTCAAAGTGTGTTATCGGTTGCCCTGGAATCGATAATTTTTTTTATCATTTGGTGTTAATCATAGCTAGAGGTGTGTTATTGGTTGTTCTGGAATCGATGATTTGTGTACATTTGCCGTTAATCATAGATAGAAGTGTGTTATCGGTTGTTCCGGAATCGATGATTTGTGAACATTTGCCGTTAATGATTGATAGAAGTGTGTTATCGGTTGTTCCGGAATCAATGATTTGTGAACATTTGCCGTTAATCATCGATAGAAGTTTGTTATCGGTTGTTCTGAAATCGATGATCGATTAACATTTGCTGTTTATCATAGAAAGAAGTGTACGTGTTATCCGTTGTTCCGTAATCAGTGATTTGTGAACAATTGCCGTTAATCATAGATAGAAGTGTGTTATCGGTTGTTCTGGAATCAGTGATTTGTGAACATTTACTGTTTATCATAGCTAGAAGAGTGTTATCGGTCGTTCTTGAATCAATGATTGATGAACATTTGCTGTTAAACATATGTTGAATATGGAGAATTTGATTCAGGATACGTGTAGTTGCTTGAATACGTTGGGTTTGTTTTAGAATAGTAAGATGACACGGCCTCTGAAGACGGCGGCGGTGATGGTTCCTTTGAATATTCATTTAGGGGTGCATCTTGAGAATTTATGTTATTCCCATAAGCGGGGAATCTATCTTTATAATTTTCATTGTAGCTTGGTGGATTCGATGTCTCTGAAAAAGAAGGCCAATAGAAGAAGAAAAAGACTACCAATAAGGCATTTAAACGAATATCTGAAGTCCGAAAATGCTATGATTAATTCAGTAGACTCGACATAGAAGACAAAATTTCATTACTTAAAGCAATGTCAGCCAGGCAAAGACAGCTGTGGCGTTTTATTGTTTAACTATCATTACATTAAATACATGTAATAAAAGTTACGTTTAATATATGTATATGGGTACTTTCAGGTAATAAGTAAGGGCATCTCTGTACATTAGACAAATACAAACCAAATTCGTGTTTATTTTTTCTATTCCTATATTTTTATACTGTTGAAAGAAGTTCAAGATTTGGTTTGTGTGTCATTAAACACTAAATTTCAAAATATAGAAAATGTTGTCAATACTGCAATGCACAACATTGCTTTACTTTGAATCTCTTTCAACAACATTGTTATCCTATATGTATGCTTAGTCTTCCAGAGAACATGAGTTCATTCTCGCTTCTATTCCGTTATCGGTTTGGCTGTTATTTGTTTATTTTGTATATTGTATGGTTTGTTTCGTGGTGATCTTGTTTCTAGTTCCACACAATAGATTTTGCTACGTCTGACGCCTGCTTCGTCTATTAAAGACTTTTTAGAGGCTAAACATTATTTGAATATGAAAAGCATAGAATAACAAACCAAAAAATGCCGAACTTGAAACCAGTAAGATCTACCTATGTCTTAGATAGAAGAACCTTAGGATTTTGAAATTTTAAAATCTAAACGGATAAATTATCTTCAACACAAAAGTGTTGACTCCGGATCAGGCTAACCTCGGGGATTTCAAACTCCACCAGCAGCGATATAGGCTGGTACCCCGCTGTTCATCACGGATGTTTGAAATAAAAAAACACAACAAGGTTCCGGACAATACTGAATTTTGCTACGGCTGACATGCGTTTCGTGTATTCAAGACTCACCAGAGGCGCTGTACACAAAATTGATAATGCCCATTATATGAATATAAAGTACAATAAACCAAAAATGCCGAACTTGAAACCAGAAATTGACTAAGATCAACCTTTGTGTGGAGTAGGAAGAACCTTTTGGATTTTGACAATTTGAAGTTTAAACGGATATTTTAAAGCCTTGATGTGTTCTTTTACACAAAATTGTTGATGCCATAGCGAATATTCTCGGGGAACATAAATCGTATTTTCATATCTTGTTATATAATATATGGTAAAATTGATCATGTTTTCATAAGTTGAAACTATTGCTGCAGCCTATTAAACATATTTGTACAATTTACAAGTACATTATATTGACGCTATTGGGAGATTTATATGTATACTGGTGCTATGTTACTATTTATATGTTTATTGTACCTGTAATGTTTTTCTTTAAAAAATGCATATATACAATATTTTTACTAATTTTTTTTCCGGTTTACTACCGTTGAACTATTGACCGGTCAATAGTTTCCAAATTCAAGTCAATACAATAGCATATGAATTCGTTCAAAGTACATATAGATAATTACTTCTTAACTTACGAGATACATCATTTGAAACTGTTGGAACTGTTGGCTGTTGTGTGCGAAGATTTTGTCCGCTTGATAAAGCTCTTTGTCTTTGTATGCGCATTATACAGTATATCAACACAATCAGAAGAAATATTGAGAACAGTAAACCAATAGCTATTCCAGCGATAGTACCAGGAGAAGGTCTTAAATGAAGAAAATAATTTATATATATTTAAAAACGCAAAATTACAAAAAAAAATTCTGAGCTTATGATTTAAAACTGCTTTAAACGCACATTTCATCTATCAAGGAACCACCAGAGATGCTCAATTAAGAATAAACTGTAATATTTTTTTGGTTTATTGAACCATAAACTCATTTTTTTCATGGTGTAATAATCTGCGAAGCGGATTGTGTAAAATGTGCACCATTAAAAAATAGTTTATTGCTTCTATAAACCAAAAAAAATTATTACAGTTAATACTTATAAATAAATTTATTTAAGGAATGACTTTAATAGTTGGTCATTTTATACGGGTATAAAATGGGTAGGGTCGTTTTACGCTTAATAAAGCGCTAAAACGACCCTACCCATTTTATATCCCTATAAAATGACCAACTATTAAAGTCATTCCTTATAATTTAATTTCGTAAGATTTATTTTAACTATCGAATATTCAACAACAAAAAATCATAAGGACTATTTCGAAAATGCCGTGGCGGATGAAGATGTTAGTGACGTCACAAGACCAAACCATATTATACAAAATAACATGGGTTGGTCCAACCAATCAAATTCAGCGTTACATACCAAATTAAATTATTAACATATTCGGCGCGAAAATTTAGCAAACTGATACTTTTTCCATGAAAATATTAAAATTTCGGTTAATTAAATCGGCATATTAAAATTTACACCTGTCAATCACATTGCACGTGGCGTCCGTGCAACTGCAAAGTGTATATAACATGTATAAACTTCATTGTTGTTTTCAGGTTTAAACTGGATTCGATAATACTTTCTTTACGATTTTAGGCGTCGTTTAAATTATCGTTAATCTAATCACATTCTTTTGACTTTTAAAAAGTTTACAAGAAAATAAACCCAATTTTCTTTCAATGCGAATACAACTAATAATTTTCTAAAATTTATTTATTGCCATATTAACTAGATTATGAAGAACATAACGTAAAACCAGAATGCATTTTAACAATATGACAAGTTCATAGTTAAAAATTATCTTTGCTTGAAAGAGAATCATCTAAGATTTCAAAATAAGAAAATATCTGTACACCAAAATGATCAGTTAAAATTTGTGACAAGAAAACACCTTGCTTCTTCCCGCCCCCCTAAACCCCTCCCCCCCCCCAAAAAAAAAAACAAAAAAAAAACAACAAACACTGAATCAAATTTAAACAATGACAGCAAGCAAATGTGGAGGCTATAACCAAGCTTAAAACATAAAGCATCGTAGTAACGACCAGATCGTTACGCCATGCATGGAACAAATGACTGCTCAGTAGGCAGATACAGTAAGCATCGAATCAGAAAGCATTACATTAGATTGGCAAAAAGTAATACTAGTTTCAAGGTAAAATAAATCCAACATAGATTGAGTTCATAACTAGGTCACATCAGCAAGCGCCGCATTCAATACTATCTCAAAACAGTTTTCATCAAATCATTAATAGGCAAACTTTCAAGTAAAGCATAATAACGAATCCGAAAAAGAAGACTTTTATCGAAACAAATATTGGTCAAAAGGTTTGCTAATGTAGAAAACATATTATCGCTGTCTTTATTTATGAGTAAAATCTACCATTCGATCGAAAATTCCCATTTTCTGATTTAGAAATATTTTTCGTACATGTTTAAATCATTTTGTACAAGTTCTGACTTATTTGTTAAAAATTAATAACCTGTACAATTGAACTGTACACATACAAAATTATTTTGCAAAAACATCTGGTACGAAGCTTAGGTTTAAGAATATTTGGTTTCTTGTTGATTATTTTTTTATAAATCATTTTGACTATGTTTAAAGTAATCCAAAGTGGTGTATACATGTGAGCTTTTATCTCGTTTCCTCAACTTCATCGTTTTCCAACCAAATACAAATAAGTAAATATACTCATCTAAATGGTAGGCTGCCATCTTACTTTTACATTAAAAATACAAAATGTGATCCTCAATGATAAGGGCGAGTTTAAAAACTGTCTGTTGGTTGCCTCACCCCCTTCACCCACCCCATCAAACCATCAATGTTTTTGTCCCGTTCTTGTTGGTGTTTACTGGTTTTGTCTCTGCCCTTTCGGACTTCTGACATTCGGATACCCCATTGGTACCCCTGCTTCTTACATAAGCCGGGGAGTTTTATTCGACTCAATGCAATACTCACTAACGATATTGGAGGTCATACCTGTAGTTGGATCTATAATAAGATGATCTGTAGAATCTATAAGACATGATGATACACAGCATGTTTTAAAACAGAAAAAAACAATGTAGTAATTAAGTTTCACAAATGCTATTTTTTAAAAGTTTTATGGTGGTGTTTAATTATTCTCTCTAACACGATGCGGATTGGGGTAATGGTGTCGAAATTGCCGAACTTGAAGGACCAATCTCAAATGTCCATGAATAAACTTTAAGACAAAACAAGAAAAGCATACCGGAAAAATTTAAGACCCTGACTTGGTAAGGCATTTCATAAGAAATGATGGGTTAAACCAGGTTTTATGGCGCGCCTTTAAATATACATGTATTGGTGTGTTTAATATGGTAAAAGTATAGTGAACTTTTTTATTTAAATTGTTTTCTCCCCTAAAGGTTAGGCCTTAAGAGGTTAAACTTGACTTATAGTGTTTGCCGATGAAAGAATACCATGAAATATGCACATATAGGATACATGAAACCATATTACCTGTTTTTATATCCGCTATTTTGTATTTGGGCAAGATTCATATGATTGTATATACTAGTTTGCGCCTGTAGTGTGGAAAATTAACCATTTTATTTCAAATAAAAAGATCCTGCCTCCTGTTTGTCGCACCTACATTCATTTCTTAAATATGTTCGTTCATGATGTGTTCAATTTTATACACCTTCGACCTTATATTTCTTAATTTGCATGAAATAAGATTTGATGCTTAATAGAATATTTGTCTTACCACATAAAACCAATGCTAATAGTATTACCAATTTGTTTTTAATCCTTATTCGTCAAAATTCAGTTTATTTACCTATCTATCAAAATTTGTACATATAGAATAAGTCAATGATATCATTGTAAAGAAATATGTTTTAATGCAGTATTGAATATAGAATTCAATATTCATATTTAAATATGTGTGGTTTAAAGTCTTGTAGTATGGATGCCCTTGAATGACGACACACATGTTACACAGTGTGTGCCACATTTTTAAATGTTATTTCTTCATAGACAGGGAAAATAGTGTGGTTATTCCTTAATTGTAGCAAATAAAGGTGATAACAAAATTACCGAATTAGGGTAATCAATCGAAAATACCCAAGAAAAAAGACAAAACAAGGCAAAGACATACAGTTGTGATCTTTTCTAACATCTCTACTGCCAGGCTCTCCTGACAGTTCAAGAACTGTTCTTACCCAGGACACCAACTGTCATGACCTGTGCTGGAGCAGAACTTTACTAAACTGTCCCAGCCCCTGACACTTCTAGATCTTCTAGTCCCTGACCTTTCTGCGCCCTGACAGTTCTGGGTTTTGACAGGTCTTGAAATTTCTAAATGACGTCATGTGTTGTTTATTGCAAAGATTTGTCAGCTATGAAAAAACGAGTGTTAGTAAAAATGCCTATAGAATTATTAGCTTTCTGTGAAAATTGTATTCTGGATAGCCAAGCAACTTTTATTACTTTGGACAAAGAACATGATTAGTTCTAAAATTGTCAGTGTTTAGAACTGTCAGGAGCTGTTAGGGTTTTGAATTGCCAGGAACTGTCAGGGCTTAGAACTGTCAGAGATTAAAATTGTCAGGGCGCAAAACAGGTTAGAGCTGTCAGTGCGTAGGACAGCTTAGAACTATCAGGGCTTAGAACAGTTTTAAATCTGTCATTGGGCAGAACTGTTCAGAACTCTTCAATGACAGGACACGGCTTGTCATAAACTGTCCTAAATCAGTCAGGAGAACAGAATTAGAACAGATTCCTGACAGTTTCTGACAGTTCTAAAGAGATGTTAGAACTGACCTAAACTGTATAGGAGAAATTGAATGACGCAAATTTAGTCCAGATCGACTTGGCTCAACATGGTCCAACATAGATGTATTTCAGAAGACATAATGTGTTAAACCGTCACGGTTTTGGGCACTAAACCGCTCTTTTGTTTCGATCCTAGGGTCCAATATTAGCACAAAACACAGCAAGGCTGTCAGACATACAATAGTAACAAATCAAAACTTTTTTATACATGTATGCATTATAATTCATCCATGGATAAGTTGAGCATAGATCTTGTCCTTTTAATAATATGGGTGGAAACAAATCTGCGTGCGGTTTTATGAGAGACGGCAATGACTGCGATTAAACCAGAACAAGTCATCGACAATATAGAACAGAAAAACACGTATATGTCTGTGAATAATTTTAATATGAGATAGGCAATGCCTAAATGCGAGCACAGCAAGTCAGAACGTTTCAAATAGGACCATTAAGAGCTAGCCTACGGAACCGCAGCTGCGAGTCAGCCGAATGAATTGTTTTGATCGATTTTTGATCATTATTTTGATTGAAAATTAAGCATCTCTGTTAATGAACGAATAAAGTTTGATTTTGGAAGATCTGAAGTCATCGTAGTTATTTTTATTTTGATTAGTTCATTTTCTAGAATGATTAGAATGGGACGAGGTGCTTAGGCGTATGAGCGTAAAAAAATGAAAATGTAAAAAAAATGAATAAAATTAGTTTACCAAAAAAAATGTAGTGACTCGTCGTCGCCAGAATATTTCTCTCCTTGTTCTATATTTACATAGATAATTTTTGGAAGGCGACTAGCAAAATTGGTAATTATTTCAAATTCACACCGGACCTGTATGAACTGTGAGAAGCATATCCGTACGAAAAAAAAATCAATATCAGCATCAGGCAAATTTTCCGCGGGAACTTACCGTAGAGCTCTCCGCTCTCGCGAGCACTTCGTGCCCGCTACGAGCTGTGCTCGCTATAAACCAAACGATGTCATCCTTTAAGATTAGGGGAAAAGATAATTACAGGGTTTTTTGATCTGTTGGCAAATATGTTTAGTTTGTTTCAAATGATACTTGTAGTCTAATTTACCCCCCCCCCCATAACACACAAAAATTAAGTGCACATGTAATCTGTACTTATATAGAACTTATTAGGGATTGACCGTTTTACTTGAGGGGTGATTGGTTTCTTTAACTTGTCGGGGCAAGGAAAAATATATATTCTTTTTAAAGGCACCATTACAAATTTGTTTTTCAATGTTAATTTACATTATTTTATATGACAGAAACCCTTCTTCAGAATATCTTTTTTCTTAGCATATGATGTCAGAATATTTTTCAAGGAAAAAACACAAACCCTCTTCCAAGTTCAATTTTCAGTTCCTTAGATAAATCTTATGTAATCAATTATTGCCCTTTTATAAAAAGTTGGATAAAATGCGGTTATTCAGTATCTGTTCTCAACTTATAAGAAGAACGTGACTTGCTGTACTTTTAGGAGGAGTTTGCTGTAATAAATAATTCTTGAAGATTGTTTGACCCACACTCCTTTATTTAAACTGACTAACATATATTTTGGAAAACCCAACTTACATGTAAATGGAGAAAAAAAAGTAAATTTCCCCAAAATTATCGTCTTTTTCAAGTTTTGATAATATAATTAAAAACATAAAATAAAACCCTAAAAACAAACGCAACAAAAAAGATATCCCGGAAGAAAACACAAAAACAGCATATAAAAAAGAACACTCAGAAATTATCATTTGTAGTTGTGAATATGGAAAAAAAATTCTTTAACTGTTTAAATGGGAAAAAGGACAAGAAACTTGTATCTTAAACAGAGACTATATATACAGGCTCTGTCTTAAACAACTTTTTGTCTTTTCTACGATGGGTCTATTCTACATGTAAAACTAATACCAGAAATAAATTTCTTTTCGTTTAAGATAAAAGTGATTAGTCGTATAAGCGTATGAATCTGCACGGGATAGTATCATGTATTCAAAGGCGGGAATTGAAGTCATTCGACGGTTTGCATTCAACGTATACACATGTGTCTTTGAACCGAATTGGTTATTTAATTTTTTTTTAGAATGTATTTGTGTTCAAATTATTGCCTTGTAAAAGTTGTTTTAAAATTTGTTATCTAAGTGACATTGTTATGTTGTTTTTAACTGTAAAGATTCTATTGGTACAACGCATACACAGTTTTGTCATTTATTTTCGTAGATAAAGATACGTTTAAGTTTCAATTAGATTGCGCTAAATTTTGTTTCAATTCATTATCTTCTGATAAATTGCATTCAATAAGTCCATTGTTGAAGGGAAGTTAATCGAAAAGGGTGCATACGATGAAACAAATTGCGCGATATTCACAGTCATATATTATAGATCTGATACTGCTGTCGTTTTTGTGTTTCTATTTTCAGCTGTTGTTTATCGACTACAGCGTGGAACTGTGTACAAACCAGACATTTTTTGCTTAAGAAGCTGCCGGATAACTTCACGAGTGATCTCAATCCTTGGGTCTAAAACAGTAGAATAAAGTGCGAGGGCTCGACGGATATCATCTGTTTGAGTCAATGAACTGTATTGTGCAGGCTGTTGTATAAAAAACAACTTTACGGACTGTTTTGATCCGCTTCTGCTCAAAGCTCATATATTGTAACTTATTAATAAAAAATACTGGTTGTCTGCGAACCTCCAAACCAAGTTTGTGTTGTGTTTCACTTTGCCCTTATTAGAAAAGAAATGTTTTATGTTCGATTGAACATGAGAAAAAGAACATAATACATTTTATTTGCCGTACGAAATTTCGAAAAAGGAGGATCTGAAAGTAGAAAGTTTGTATTTTATTTGCTTTGTTGGGGCAATAAATATTTTCGACGGCAACCTAAACAGCCTTTTATTACAATTTTATCATTTTACACGTACAATTTAAATATTTTATCGGTTAAGCCGCATTGTCTATAAAGTTCCGTCACAATGCAGACACGGTGCACTTGCAGAATGTTCGTTGCATTTATTATATTGTTTACCCTGTGTAAGTTTACAATATGTTTTTCCGAAATAATTTTTAAAGATTTCTTTAATGTTAAAACTTTAAAGTTAACTGGCCATATATTTATTTATGACTTGTTCAAACATTAGCACAATTCATATTTATAACCTTTTAATTTTGATAAATTATATTTTTCTTATATGACGATCTTCAAATTCTTCGATATGTCTGCTTTGTTATTTTTATTTTATTTTCTAACATTCGAGATTGATTATCCCAATTCGATATTAATTGTGTTATAACTTTTATTAACTTTTAAATCAATCTTTCTATTTTGAACAAAAAGTCATGTTTTTGCCATAAAAGCAACTCTGTACTAAGTAAAAAATTTATGAAACACTAATTATTAGTAAATTTTGTAACTTTCTTGTAGTCTTAAAGGCTGAAGGCAAATATTTCATTTGTTATGATTGGTAAGTCTTAAAATGTTTAATACTTTCGGTTTTCTATCTTCCATTTTATTTAAAAACTGCTGTCTTACCAACGATTGGTATTTTACTTTTCTTTCCTTTATTTATATTATATGTAACTTGGCTGACGATTTTAGTTAGAAGATGTTTTCATTTCTTTCTCATTTCTCCCATCCACCTGTTTTGATTTACATGTACTAGTATATAATCATAAAAATTCAAGAATATTTTTAGTAACCATGAATAAATTCGCCATTTTACTCATTTTGTATTTCTCAACAATACTAACGGAACTGGTTATATAAATAAAAAAATTGTAAAATTCAGTGTTGACTGGTAACGAATATTTCTCGATGCTACCTCTAAATATACGTCCTTTTTAAAACTTAGGATAAAAATTAAAACCACAGAGATGTCTTTAGAACATCCGATCTTTAATTTTTCACATTTTATACACTATAACTGCACGGTAGGTCCCGTGTCCGGCGACAGGATTGTTTTTTCGAGAGGCATTGTCCAGTTTTTTCGAGAGAGGTCCAGGTTTTTTCGCCTGTCCGTTTACAAAAAAAAATGCTTAAATTCTCAATTGTAAGTGAAACAAATAAAAAAAGAGGAATAAAAGTATTCAAAATATTCGAATTATTACTTTTCTTCAAAAAAGTCCGTAAAGAAGCATCAGTTAATGATTTATAAAAATTGATCAGGTTTTTTCGAGAGGCACAATAACTTGTCCGGTTTTTTCGAGAGGTGTCCTGGTTTTTTAAAAATTTTGACTAAAGAGAGGAACTGGGTTTTGTGGAAACTATACGACTTAAATGGAAACTAATATTCCTCCTTAGTTTTAGTTTTTTAGTTTATAACAATTTTATTTGCTCAAAAGAGTACAAAATGGATGAGACACAAGTTTTGCCAACTTATGAAGTCTTCTCCCTAGAGATATATAATACAATACAAGTAAAGAGCATGCAACAAGAGATAGAATGAAACATATATTAATTCTAAATATCACACACACATACAAACACACATACACACGTAAACCATTCACTCTGCATTCTCACAGTCTTGCATGGTTTTAATAATCATGGTGTCATGACATAGCTATATCATAACTCCATGTTATAACAAAGAGTAGTATCACAGGTCACAGGAGGAAGCGCTTTGAGGATTTAATGTACTCAAATACTTCGTCAAAGATAAGTTTGTTTTGTTCATCGGATAGATTTTCACTACCTTTTAGTAGAAGGGATGATGAAATTTCAAGCGGAATCCAGTTTAGGTTAATGCGCATTTTATTGCGGATAATGTTATAATTTGTACACTTTAATAAATAGTGGTTGCAATCTTCGTGTGCAGCGCCACAGCTACATGATGGATTTGTTACAATGTTGACTTTCGATAAATCCGCGTTCAGAAATGATGCATCGCATCTTAACTGAGGTAGAATTATATTTAATTTACGCGGTCCATACGAAGCATACATTTTTGGTTTGTATACACCGATTTCGGAATGGTGATTTAAAGCTTTTTTAAACTTGTATGTCGTATCTTGTTCTCGTACTGAAACTTCAAGGTTGTTCCATTGTTTAATTGCGGATGGAAAGAAAGAGTCTGATGTTACCGACAATCTGCAGAATGGGACTATTAAATCTTTGCCATTTCGCAGTGGATAATTTGATACGCTTTGTATTGTGGGAGGGACAATATTTCTCAAGTAGGTTGGTGCATTACCTGCTTGAATATTATAAAATAATTGTAGTACCCTCCGCTGGCGTCTATCTGCGAGTGGTTCCCAACCTGTTTCGTTATATAAATGTATTTTATTAGTAAATATTGGGAGTCCGGTGACAATTCTAGCAGCCTCTAATTGAAGTTTTTCTAGTTTTGAACAATTAACTGTACCACAACCATCCCAAACTTCGCATCCGTATTCAAACAGGGGTCTAATAAATGTTTCGTAAAGTCTGTTAAGATTTGTTCTACTTAACTTAAATTTTAACTTACGAAGCACATTGAGGTGTTTTGAAATATTTTTGATGAGATTTTCAATATGATAATTCCATTTGGCATCGTTAGAAAAATTTACCCCTAAGTGTTTATGATGTGATACAATTGGAATATCTTGTCCATTTAAGGCAAATTTAAGATCATTATGTATTTCTACATTACTGAAAAGCATAATCTCGGTCTTATTTGGATTAAAAGACATAAGCCAATCTTTTGACCATTTGTCGAGTTCCTTCAAATCGTTGTCAATGACACGTTTAATTTCTAACTGATCCCTACTTGAATAGCCAAGTGAAGTATCATCAGCAAATAGTCTAGTCAGCGATAATAATTTGTCACCAATATCATTTATATATATTAGAAACAATAAAGGACCAAGGACTGACCCTTGAGGAACACCGGCTTTAATTGGTCTAGAAGAAGAAATTGTATCTTTGCAGATCACACTTTGTATTCCTCCTTCTCAATAAACATACATTTAAACACGTTACCTGCAAAATATCAAGTTTGTTACTAATTTTAAAGCATAAGTAGGCTGCCCAAATGCATTATCTTTGAAGACTAAATTAGTATTTTGACAAAATTAGTTTTAAAGTACATTTGTGACTTTCTTGATGTGCTTTAATAAATTACCGGTTTGAAAAAGAGCGATTGTTACGGTGGGCAAAATTTTGAAAGGTAAGTTGCAATCTTGTTTTTGTGCCTTTCAAGTCTTTGAAACTATAAAATCTACATGTATGTCAGAAACAAATAAATACAAAAAGAGCACATTCCACTGGACAGGTGCATTCTGTTATTTCAAGAGTTTAAGGGTGTTTTGGAATATGGGATATTTACATATTTATTCCTGGGATACGGATATTTGAGGCAAAACAAACTGGGATATAGAATATTTAAATCTATTCTATTTACAGGGATATGGGATAAGAAAGAAACCTCTATTTTGAATACGGGATATTTGATAAAAACATTAGGGAATATGAGATATTGGAACCCCTTAACGTATACATATGTATGTAAAGATACTGAAACTTAAATAACATTTGAATCTCATATTCCTATATCCAGTCGACACTATTACTGTCATAATCAGCAGGACAAGAGCTAATTGAAACACCAAAATGAATTCTGTAGACCCACACAGGACACAGACCCATGTATGTCATTCGAAGGACCCATGCACGACCACAAACCAGAAGTAAAAAGAACCAACTCACAAGATAGGCCAAAGTACCCTTAACGCACCATAGGCCAATGCATTCAGAAAGTGTCGAAATCCTTCCTCAAGTTTCGCACAATTTGGAACCCTTCCATATGGTGACGGACAATGAAGAACCATTACCCGAAATGAGGCCATACTAGATGGAACATCTACCTGTGTGGGATATAGCCAACTCTTACCCAGTTTCACATAACCATCTTTTATCTGGCGAAAATACAATGCTGAATCCTGTTTGAACCTATACTCACTGAGAGAGAGAAGCGGGGTTGGAGTGGGAAACAAAGGATTTGTTAATTTTGAAGATCACTGGAAAAGGGAAGAGGTGGGTGGGTGCGGAAAACTAAGCCTGTGGCGGTGCACAATGGGAATTTTACGTGCATGAACCTTGGAACTCTCCACGCACGTTGGCCCAATATGGTTTACGGTAAAGTTTCCGCATTATTATAGCCTGATGAACCGGCATTTATTATGACATGGCTGTCCCATTCAACCACCTGCGGCACACATCTCAGTCGCTTTGTGGGCTAAGCGGCCTGGAAAGATGGCAGGTTTCTGAGCGCTCTATAGTGAACTTTTACCGATAAGCTTAGCGCTTAGCGCTTCGGCAGCATACTCTTATGAAGTTTTTTGTTGAAACTATAATATATACAATAAATTCATATGTGTAAAAATTAAGACGTACTGAAAGGGCATTTGAGTCTTATATAATCCCGGATAAAACAGCAGACATGAAAGAAGACGACTCT
This sequence comes from Arcuatula senhousia, assembly GCA_963971305.1. Lineage (NCBI taxonomy): Eukaryota > Metazoa > Mollusca > Bivalvia > Mytilida > Mytilidae > Arcuatula > Arcuatula senhousia. The sequence continues at coordinate 55,316,869 of OZ020303.1, read as the reverse complement.
ATAATACAAACAAACACACCCAAGAAACAACTACAAGTCAAGTTAAAAGAAGGTAGCCCAGGAACTGTAAGCATTTTCTGCTTGTCGCAACACAAACATTTTGTTTCCAGCCAATTATTCAAGGAGGCTATTTTCAATTTATAACAGTTGGTAGTTATGCTTAGACAATAGATTAATGGGTTCTGGTTGTAGGCGTCAATTATATGCGCCTGTCTGTTTATATATACTATATAAGGTTGAATTCTTGACTTTAACTGACGTATTCTTGTCCAAAACCCTTGAAATGATAGTACCGTATTCTTATTTTTTAACAACATACAATGTCTTTTAAAACATGATTTAAGAGGTAAACAGCACGCACAACTTGTCTATCTAAAGAATGAAAAAACCTGGACCTCTCTTGCAAAAACCTGGACGCCTCTTGAAAAAGCCTGGACATGTATTTTATTTTAATTTAAAAATATGTAAGATGCAACTTTTTTGCATCAATATTCAGGATGCCATAATATAACATTGATGTTCACTAATAATGGTTAGCAATCTCGTTCAATATATTTGTCTTTTTAAGGGGTGAAAAATGCAAAAAGGTGAAAACTCAAAAAACAGCCCACAATTTTATTAGGAATCACATTTTTTTACAGGAATTGGTGTTGTTATAAAATATGATAATACTAAAATATGCCCACCCGTTGGTAGCATTTTTTCTTCGTTTTCAGTTAAAAATCACTAAATATCACCAAAGTTTACATTTTTATTGATTATTCTCTTAAAAAAACCAGGACAATTGTAAATCCCTCTCGAAAAAACAATCCTGTCGCCGGACACGGGACCTACCGTGATAACTAACATATTTTGTCCTTGTGTTCACCTCATCGATTAACTTGTATTCAAGACTTCATGATCGATTTTAAACTTTGAACTTACTTTTACATATTTCGATGATCCTGTTTGTTATTTAGGAAAAAGTGGTTATTTTTTAGATGAAAACCGTAGCTAACATAACCATGGCGTTTTTTTTACCTGGTCGTCAGACTTATCTGACACGATTTTACCAATAAATTTCTAATATTTTTGTCATTGAAATTTCCAATTGTTAAATTCAAAATTGTTTAAAACACCGATTTCTTTCCTTGTAATGCACATGGTCGATATCCTCGGTGCTGGATTTGGCTTTCCTGTTAGAATTTTATGGTTTTAGAGAACTTTTCATTCAATACCTTTGGTTTTTGATCTTCCAATATTTTGATTCAAATGCTGCTGATGAGAGGTTCCTCTTTGAAATATCAATATACAGCACAACCTAATCAACAGTTTTATACCCTTTTTTTTTGGTACTGTATTTTTCAAGCTTGAAATCAAAATCCTTTCGTTGTACAAACCGAGGAATATATTCTTAAAAAAAATATCATTCAATTTTGTTTTACTTCGACTTTAATTAAATCTTTTTTGAGACGTCCAAACAAAAGACTCGATAAACAGATTAAGATGGTCTAAAAATTGTCAAAACTTGGTCTTAAAATTTGACTTTAGATGCGTCTTTAGACAAATTTTAGAATCCTTTTGAGAAAACCGCCTCAGTGAGTTAAAATTTCTATTTAATCTACCGCTTTGATAGATACTCGCTTTGATAATATGTATCCTTTGGATGTAAATATAAAATATCTATTAATTTTTAGCAACCCAGAAAGTATCGCAGGAATAGTTATTGGAAGCCTGGTTATCTCAACGTGTTGTGGTGTCGGATGTAGATATCTGTGCAAGTCGAACAGAAGGGGGTCAGAAAGGGGTTCTCCACCATGTACACAAAGATCACAAAGAACACCAAGAATTGTTTATATTATTCCAGACCAACCACAGCCAACCAGTGTCAAGACTAATGTTTGAAATCTTTGCAGTAAAAACTTTCGCTAACTACATTTTCTTCATGTTCCATTGTTAATTAATCACTTAACTTGCTACATATCTTTAATCAGTACATTTTAAATAAAAATCTTGTTATGTACAAATCAATCGCGACACCATTTTATCTGTATTTTTCTTTGAATGTGTTGTAGTCTTGTATAAAAAATTTTAAAAAGCATAAAAATTATGAATTTGTTTTCTTGGAAAACATTTTAATAGAAATACATTTGCTCATGAACATGTATTACTAAAGACATTTTGAGTGTTATGAAAGTCATTTTCTAAAACAACGTTTAGTATTCTTCATAATGTTCGTCTCCAGGTCTTTGAAAACCTTCCTACAAATAGAAAAAAAAATATTTAAAGCTTTAGATTTGTGAGAACTGTGCACCATTTTTTTTCATTGAATCATTTTTAACCTTTAATTTATTGCTACAACATGTGACATTTTATAAGATTCATAAATTAATGTCAAAACTGGTGTTTTTGTCACTTTTGCAAGGTTATTTGGGACGAAAAACTGCCCGAAATTTGGATTTTAGTTCGCTTTTCAATTTATAATGTTTCAACAGGTTTTTAAAAGCAAGATCAGTTTTCATAAGCTGCAAGCTGGACCGTATAACACCAACAAGTCATGCGGTACAAAAGGCATGTAAGCTTTGGCTTACATTTTGTTATGTGATTTCATCATGACATTTCGTGTACACAAAAACATACGACCAATCAATTTTTACGTGAACTTACCTACCCTGGGTCCTTGAATTGTTACGTAAACCTACTTATCCTGGCTGCTAGGCAGGTAATTTCTAGACGGCGAGTGTATCAGTAAAATCTCAATCTTGCATTAAGCGTTTTCGAACATGCATATGCTGGGATCATATTGTAGTTTACTTTGATCTTTTTAAGTTAATAGGATGTTTCTGATAAGTCTTTAATAAACGAAACATACACCAGACGCAATTGTTTGCCAAGAATTTAATGATGCAAGAAAAAATAATTCAACTTACTTCAGTTTCACATAGAACATCCATAACATATTTTGACATTCGCTCTGCTTCAAACTCTCTACTTTGGCATAAAACTTCTATCCGTCTCAACTTTCCAAAATAAAAATCTCGTTCTTTTTCCAGAGATTCTTTGTCCAGTTTTATTTCATTAACCTGTTTCCAAAAGATAGATTGTTTTATGATAATGTCTTTTGATCCTTTGTTTCGTTTGTTTTCTTTCTGACTTAGTTTCTTAAGGTAAGAAGCATATACTCTTTCCGCCGTTTCTTGGTATATTTTTAACTGATGCACCTGTTTTCAAAATACAAAGTACCAAAGTCAGGTTGGTTATTCTGAATGTGCATATTTCATGAACTACCTTTTACTAGCAGCAGTTACATCAAAGTTTTACGAATTGACAACATTAAATCATTCGATTCATCTTTGCCTTATATTGACTTTGGAGCAGTCTCTGTAAAGGGGACCCGCGTTGGTTTCGAGTGGCGAATAAATCAAACTTGTTGGTAAAATTCCACTAAAGAGCGTCCATAAATGACACCATGCCACACCGCTTTGCCCACAAAGCGACTGGCACGTATGCTCAAGTCGTTGAATGGGGTGGTCAGACTATAATAAGACCTGACTGCAAGCAAAATTGGTGACCGTGTTTGGAAATATGTCACGTTCCTCAAACATTATGGAAACCAGCTGCATGTCTCTATAAGAATAGGAACCATAGAATCTCCAAGCAGGAGTCTAAATTGACCGATCCTACCCATCCCTCCTTTTTCCAGTGACATTCAAAGCTGTTCTTCCCGATTGGCCTTGTGTCCCATTTCCCCCTTCTTCATCGTCGTTTCATGTTCATTGTATCCTTAAATGTGTATTTCCCTGATATAGTCAAATTCGTTCTGCTTGTTAGTTAAGCAATACCGGGGGTAACTAACAGACCGTATCGTTATTTTCTTTGAAATTACAGTAAGTTTTTTTTGCTTATCAATCATAACTATATGACCAAGTCTGGTTGTGTTTTACACTATTGCAATGTATTTTAACCATGATATCACTATAGAAAAATTTTAACATGTGTGAATAAAATATTGCAATGCATAATTATGGAAGTAAAAGGAGTGAAACTTAAAAGACAGGTTTGTCATTCGGACCTTCTCGGCTTATCTAACGGAAATAGTCAAGTAATGACGTATTGATTGGTGCGTTCGTATTCTTACTTGATGTCTAAGGTCTTCCAGTTCATATTTTAGGCTGTTGCTTTCATTATTTGCAGATTCCATACGAAATGTTTTATACGTTGAGGCTCCTTTTGATGAAATTTGAGCTACAAAAAATTAAACGATTAAACAGGTTGTACAAATGAAATGGAATAAATAGGATCGTATATCAAATAATGTGAGGGAGCAACCATTTGATTTTTATGGTGGTGGTATGGATAGAAGATAATGCGATGTGGAATAAGTGTACGCGACACAACCTACAATATAAACGACAATTTAAAAAAAAATCACATTGGAAAACAGCCAACAGCCTTCAATGTGACCTGTGGTCGCTGCTCGCTGTTTTTCAATTGGCCCTGGATAACTACATATGGTTCAAGCCCAATCCTAAAGTGCAATGAAAGACACTCTTCTTGACAAAAAAACAATTAACATAAATTCGACGAAATACGAACATAAGCTTTGATAACGATTCCTGGCATAGGAGAGGCACATTTAAAATGTGGCGGGGTTAAACTAGTATTTCCTTCGTCCTGCATTTTTATTTTCGGAAAAAGTCGAGTCTGGATTTTTGTCGCTCACATTTTATTTATTTTAAAAGCTACTATAACTTTTTCAGCCGAAAATGCCATCCTGCCTTTTTTTAAATTCAATCAACTGTCCTGCCTTTTTCATGTTTTTATTTCTGGATTATTGCCATCCAGCCTTTATATTTCAAATTTAACCATAGCCCCTCCCCTAAAAATGAAAAATCATATTGCATGTTCTAATTCGTCGCCGTACACTCTGTTGGGATTTCAACGTTTCCAAAAAGTTCTTAAATCTTCCTTCGTGATCAGTTATTAATGAAAAAATCGAAATCATCCTTAAGTGTGGCGCGCGTGCGGCCCCGAACATCTAAGGGCATCACGGACCTTTTATTGCTCAATCTCGTGTGGCTAAATGTCACTTGTCCCTCTAAGAAAATGCACCGACGCACGAAAGAATCAGCGAAGTATTTAGTAAGCTAGAGTCTCGATCGTTATCTGAATTAACCAGACAAATCGCTCTACCAACTACTAACGGCCATGCATCACCACCCGCCTAATCAAGAAAGAGCTGTCAATCCTTACAGCGTCCGAGCCGGGTGAGTTTTCTTGTTTTTAGTTGAATTAAGCCAATGTTATACGAAATGGTTAGTGATGGTTTTGACTAGTGTTTGACTGGTTGTTGTGCTGTGGTTATCATCTCAATATCCCTTAGAAGAGCCGGTGGTGTTGTGGTTAACGCGCCGGGCTATTAACACCAAGGTTTGTGGTTCAATCCTCGATCGGGGTAAAAATTGACACCAAGTCAGGGCCATCTTCAATTTCTCCGGTACATGTATGTCTGCCGTGTTGTGACTTTTTTCTTAGATATTATTTTGGTCTTTGTGCAGAGTGGTGACCTTCCTAAAATGGCACTTTAATTTACTTTGGAGTTTGAATTTGACGTTTTGGTTTGAATTATCCACATCTTCTACTTTTATGGGAGCTTCTCTGATAGACGTTTTATAGACGAAACTTGCATTAGATAAGGGTAGGTTTTTGTTTAGAGTTATGTTTATTATTAGCATTGGAGCCAAAATGCAAGGCAACGATATTGAATAATGATTTTTTTACGAAACCTTCACTTTAATTTTCTACTTCATATTCTTAAATGGATATATTATTGTTTTTTAGATGTACATTTTTAATTTTCAATCGTTCATCAAATCTTGTATTTCCAAGTGCATATAATCATGATAATGTTGTAGAAATACTTACGTGATCTTCGCTGTCGCCTTGCTATAACTGATTTCGGTCTTTCTTTTACACAACCCCCTGCATTGGCATCAAAATACAGTTTAAACCATTGCACAAACTCAAAATTGTCTTGAAATTTTGCCTTGACTAGCCTTTCCACTGGAATAATCTATAAAAACAAATTTGTTTTTGGTCAGTTATGTCTGATGTCTGGCCAATGTGATAATGAAAAACTAAGGGACCAGCCATTTAACTTGAAAGGGTGGTGGCGTGGTTTTTTTTCCTTAAAAAATATTCTGAATCTGATTTGTGATGAAAAAAAATATTCTGGCGCCATAGGTTGAAAATAAATATTCTGACGAAGTATTTCTGCCATATAAAATAATGGTAATAATGAAAAAAAAAGAGCTTGCAATAATAAAGCGATATGATTGTTGTTAAAAAAATAAAAGATAATAATGAAAAAAAAATCTTGAAGGCGCCTTTAAAAAATAAATGTTCCCCCTTTCAAGTTAAATGGTCCGTCTCTAAGAGAATTTTGATCAACCTGTATTCAACCAACAATAATACAGCGAATCCATAACAAATTCATCCACAAATTAACCAAAACCTTTGTCTAAACCAACTTATGTTTTGATCATGTCTTTTAGCTTCACTTTAAACATGTGAATATTGAATCCCTGTCGATACTAAACAATACATGTATCTCAAAAAGTGATCGGTTCGAACAAGTTTTACTGTTTTATAAGTTTTGGCTGCTGCTAAAGTTAACATAATTCATTATAATTAGATTTGTAGATTTAAAAAACAAGAGGCTCCCAGGAGCCTGAATCGCTCACCTGGTCTTGATGTCAACCCTATGAAGAACTAAGTAGAGCTAAATAAGCTGAACATTTAAGCAAGCAACAGCTTTTCTCTTTCAGCAATAGTTTTCATTCTGTAGGCCAAAAATGTGCAAAATGTTATTTTAAGGACTGTCTGAACGCATGGACCCTATGACGACAAAGTACTTTTATAGAGCTGAATGAGCTGATCATTTAAGCAAGCAACAGCTTTTCTCTATCTGCAATAGTATTCATTCTATAGGCCAAAAACACTATTTTGCGCCTTTAAGAGGCTGTTATCCATATAAGGGGTAATCTGACAACTTTAACCCTATGAAGACTTTTGTAGAGCTAAATGAGCTGAACATTTAAGCTAGCAACAGCATTTCCCAATCTGCAATAGTTTTCATTATATAGGCCAGAAACACTATTTTGCGCCTGTAAGGGGCTATAACCCCTATAAGGGGTCATGTGACAATTTCAACCCTTGGAGACTTTTGAAGAGCTAAATAAGCTGAACATTTAAGCAAGCAACAGTTTTTCTCTATCTGCAATAATTTGCATTCTATTGGCCAAAAACACTATTTTTCGCCTTTAAGGGGCTGTAACCCCCATTAGGGGTATCTGACAACTTCGACCATATGGAGACTTTTGCAGAGCTAAATGAGCTGAACATTTAAGCAAGCAACATCTTTTTTCTATCTGCAATAGCTTTAATTCTATAGGCCAAAAACACTAATTTTCGTTTTTAAGGGTCTGTAACCCCTTTTAAGGGGTCATCTGACAACTTTGACCCTATGAAGACTTTAGTAGAGCTAAATGAGCTGAACATTTAAGCAAGCAACAGCTTTTCTCTATCTGCCATAGTTTTCATTCTATAGGCCAAAAACACTATTTTTCGCTTTTAAGGGGCTGTAACCCCTATAAGGGGTCATCTGACATGGAGACTTTTGTAGAGCTAAATAAGCTGAACGTTTAAGCAAGCAACAGCTCTTCTCTATCTGCAATAGTTTTCATTCTATCTATTTTTAGGAACGGTGGTCATGTTTTTAGACGGATCAAAAATCGAAACACAAGTTTGGCGCAGGACACCCTAAGGATCAATAATACCAAGTTTTATTAAATTCTGTTCAGTAGTTTCAGAGGAGAAGATTTTTGAAAAATTATTAACAGACAACGACGACGACGACGACGGACGCCAAGTGATGGTAATAGCTCACCTGGACCATAGGTCCAGGTGAGCTTAAAAAGGATTTTGGATTTGACACACTGAATTGACCATAACAGACGCGACGGATCTGATATAGCAAGCATGAACTGCTCACTCTTCCAGAGCACCCGAGCTCACTCTCGCTACGACTTGGATTGCGTTGTTGATTGTTTTTCAGTTGATTTTTGTGTGTTTGTGATTTTATGTTGTCCGTTTCTTTATGCTGATTTCGTTTATGTCTACTGGTTTTGTCTTTACTCTTTTGAACTTTTGACATTCGGATGCCCATTGGTACCTTTTGCTTCCTAAAACAGACACTACATTTTTAATTTATTTTTTGATTAAATGAAACTGTTTACCTTATCAGTTCCTGTTTTCTTAAATGCGTTCTGTAAAAGTTTAAAATTATCAATGTATTCATGTTCTAAGTTTGTCTTTACTTTCACTCTATGCAAAGGAATAGTTCCTGAAACAAAAAGAAAAAAAACTACATATTTTATTTTGCTAACAGATACATGTATACATATATATATATCTTTGAGAAAAAAACTTTTCTAAGCTTTTTTATACCTCCGCTTTGTAAGCGGTGGGAACATAGTGATGGTAAATCCGCCCATCCTCCATCACACGTATCCGTCTTAAAGGCCTTGAATGATTGCTTGTAAAGAAACATTTCTCTAGATCTTCTCTTTTGATTTGTTTCCCTCCAATGTTCAAGTAGTGAACAACCATTCTTCTTTGATTATTTTTCCCAAATGTTCAACCAGTGAACACGTCTTCTCCTTTGATTTTTTTCCAAAATGTTCAATTTGTAAACAACCCTCCTCTTTGTTTTCCCCCAATGTTCTAAACAGCGTTTCTTTGCTTTGATTTGTTTTGCCCCAATATTAAATGAGTGAACAACCCTTCTCCTTTGCTTTGTTTTCCCATTTTAAACTAGCAAGAAACGTTTCTCCTTTGATTTGTTTCCCTCCAATGTTCAAGTAGTGAACAACTCTTCTTCTTTGATTAGTTTTTCCCAAATGTCTAACTTGTAAACAACCCTTCTCCTTTGATTAGTTTTTCCCAAATGTTCAACAGGTGAACAATCCTTCTCCTTTGATTAGTTTTTTCCCAAATATTCAACAGGTGAACAACCCTCCTCCTTTGAATTGTTATTCCCAAATGTTCAACTGATAAAATAATTTCTTTGCTTAGCTTTTCCAATGTCCAATTAGTGAATGTTGCGCTTGTTTGCTTTGCTCATCTCCTTTGTTTTTTTTTTCTCATGTTCAACTAGTAAACAACGTTTCCCATTTGCTTTGTTCCCCTTAGACATATATTGTACTTGTTATTTGTTTTTTACTATACATATTTACTCCATTTTTTTCACTTTGACAATATTCTGTTCTCTCAAGTAATTAAATCGACTATACATGAATAATTAAAACAAAGTCACGGAAATAAACTTACCGGGAAACATCAAATCCATAGCTTGACAGTATGCAGCACCTTTATAAAATAACAATTCCTTTATGATAACATAAATATATAAGCAGAAAAGCACTTTTCAAAATCAATTAGTGAATTATAAGCTCCCGCAGAGCGGGAGCTAAGTTGACTGAGTATGATGCCTTAAACCGGAAGACGTATAAGCTAGTCAGAAGTCCGCACCCAATAACACGGAATGCAAAATTAAATTCCTTTTTTTTGTAATTTTCAATTTAAAAAAAAATATTAAACATAGTTATTGTATTAATATAATTATTTAAAGTATTCCCAGCTATGAAATGTTTTAAACGTAAAGAATTTGTATTAAAAAATTAGGACTTCGTGCATATTTTAATTATTGGCGTCCATATACATTCTATCACTAGAGGTCGCGTCCATCAAAACAAAATGACAGAAGCGCGGGAACCTGTCATTCTAATTTTCGCGAAGCAAGCCCCCACAAAAAAAGCGGTGTATTGTCAACCAAACAAATAACTTGATTAATTCAGCAGACAAATTTCATTCCCTGCAGTCATTAGATTTACTTTGTCCTCAATAAACAAACTGTGTTTGTTATTTTCCCTCCAGCCGGCTGTGCATTCGAAAATGAAAGTAGAAGGTGACTTTGGCGAGGTCCGCAGAATATAACTTCCTTGTTCTGTTTGCAGCGCGTTCTTTTTTTCAAAATCATGTAAATGATTGCCTTTCTTGCTGTTATTATAACGATAATGAGTTCTTGCTTTAAGTAAAGTATGAGGCACCATATATTTATATATGTATAAGAAATTTACTTTATCTGCGGGAGCTTTTCAGGTTTAACCTGCATCGATATATTAGCTACTACAAAGTATTAACATGCACATGAAATATCATAAAAATATATAGTAAGTAACTTTTTACTGGCCACGTCGTGTGTTAACTTCTTAAAATAAAACAGGGTTTCATATAAAATCTGTTAAAAAAATGAACGAAATACAACGTCACACGGAAAAAAGGGCGGTCCCATCCCCACAATCTTCCTCTTCTGTATTCGCTACTGATATGAAATTACCCTTCCGACAAGCTCACTTTTGATTAGTTTTGTAATCGTCTTTGTTTTATTGTCTTTGATGTAACTTGCGACGAGTGTGCTATAGCAAGCAGGAACTGCTCACTCTCGTTACGAGTAAAATTCGTATTGTTGATCAATATGCAGAAGTTTTTGTGTTTCCGTGTTTTATATGTTGTCTGTTGTATCTATTTGTTCTCGTTGGTGTTGGTTTGTTTCTTCGAGGTTTTGTCTCTGCCCTTTCGGACTTTTTACATTCAGATGCCCCATTGGTACCTCTGCTTCTAACATGAGTCTTCCACCGTGAAAATCTAAAGCCTGTCTCCTCTAGATTTGAGGCAAAGTGCAAACAGCCACCAAGACCTTTTGTGGACTCTCACATGCGCTTGTTTATCGTTTGTTTAGTGTCATGGCAATTGATACTGCATTCATTCATACGTTCATGGTATTATGAATCTATGGAACGCCATAGCTGCCTTAGGGAATATGGATCGATCTTATTGCTCATAAGATTGATAAAATCTGGTCCAATCAATGGCGAACCACTATAAACCCATTTTGGTTATTATTAGTGTCTCAAAGTAACCGTACATGCATACTCACAACATGGTGCAGTATTACTGGTTAGATCCGTTTGTTGATATCAAACTTTTTTATTGGCTTTAGCAGCCAAAGTCTTATATGTCAGCAGATAATATATCTACCCAGTTAATAAATAAAATATGATCTAAGGTACTTTCTGGTTATATGCTCAAACTTATGTGAATCTCTGGTTACATTTCAAATACTTAAAAGAAAAAACTTTAAAGGAGCTTTTCAACATGCTGGTCAACCAATCTCCATTAGGGACCGACCTTTTAAATTGAAGGGGGCAGGGGCTTGTTTTTTTTCCTAACAAATATTTTGAAAATGATTTTTGAAGAAAAAAATATTTTTGGAACAGAGGGTAAGAAAAAAATATTCGGAAGGAGAATTTCTGCTATATCATGTATATAAAATAATGCTTATAATGAAAAAAATATTCTGTCGCGACGCCTTAAATATAAACAAAATTCGAACCAAAACAAAAAACCAAGCCTCCCCCCTTTTCAAGTTAAATGGTCCGTCCCTTATGGAATTTATTATGGATTCATACCGAAAATGTGTCCATTTTTAGTTTAATTGTACGACATTTTAATTTAGTCAGTCCAAAAAAGGAGCAATGAAACCCCTTTCCCCCAAATAAACAAATAAATAAACTGAATATAAAAATAAAATACACAGGGAAAATTTATTTACCTGAACACAACTCTTCTATTTTCCTGTAATCTGTATTGAGGGTATCATTTATCCAGTACAAAATATCATTCCTGCTCCAGTTCTTTGAGGTATGGTTGTTTGTTAATCTTACGTTGACGGCCGTCATTTTCCTGTTTCAAGCAATAGAAAAAGTGGTAATGTTCTGATAAATGAATCAAAAAGGACAGTGGAAACCAACAACCGTCGCTATGTTCAAAACGTCGACGTCACAATGATTTTGTTCAAATGGCAAACACAAAATCGCTCAATCCTCGTCAGGGTGAAAATTTCAGGAACCAATTTTCCGACTTTATCTTGACAAGCTTGTGGGAAAGGTCCCAAGAAACGATGCTATTCCTTCGAAAGGGATGAACAACGGTTGCCCCGTGTATGGAGAGCAATACCCCAAGAACGAAGAACGTGTAAGCCCCATTTGTCTGTGGTTCGATAAGAGTAGATAATTTGAAGATGAATAGGACAAAATAAACTTTGTAATACTTGAAGTTTGTATTAGTCAAGCTGATATTGTAAAGAAACTCAGTAATACTATTGAGCCCTCTGGATCGGCCATCTTGAATTTCCCAGAAAATTAAAAAATATTTTGCCTAAATATGAAATAAGTATTTCATGAAGGTCTTTAGTTGAACCATCCCTTTAGTTGCTATAATTTTGCATGGTTGTCTGGCATATTTGCTGCTAATAAGATCATTCTTCATCAAAGAAATTAACAAATATAATAGTCTTTTGACATAGTGAATGATGTTTTTTTTTACATGTTGATTTATGGAAACATGTTTGTTACTTTGAATTTAAAGATAACGTCAAATAAAATAAAGAAAATATTAACATTGCCGTTATATATGATGCGAACCGTTTGGTGTCAAATGTCTTTCTAAATTCAATTTTTTTAGCTCATAATCCATAAAGTCACTGTGCACATTTTGTTGTGATTAAGTATAAAGTTTTTACTTATTTAAGAGTTCAATCATGGAATGATTTTTTTACTAGATAATACATACAACAAGAAAGACTAAAATTAAACATTTAGATGAACTTTTAACGTCAAATGAAATAGAAAAATAAAAAGACTCCTTACCTCTGTCAATTATGTAGAATCTGTTGTTATTTTCAAGAAAACAAAACATATAAATTAATTTTTAATAAGTAAGTTCGTTGATAATTCTGCTTGACTGCCTTATTGATAAAGGTTAATTGCTTCAAGAGATCCAATAATGCCAAATTATTAATTATTTAGTCAGTTTTTATTGTGACTGTGCATAATCGAACGATTTCTGATACTTGTTGTAATATTACAGAAAACTTAGAGACATTTCTTTAGTTGAAGTACTCCATCCCTGGTAAGCTGAAAATCGAGGCATAGTACAAACAGACACCCAGACTTTATGACTCTTACATAGTCTTGTTATGGTTTGTTTATCGTCATGACAATTGGTATTGCATTCATTTATTTATACGTATATGGTACTTGGTTTAATCTTTGATCTCTGCAGATTAACGAAACCTTAACCAATCACTTAAGTTCCAAATTTTATACTTTTTGGTCCCTCCAAGATACCGTACAAATACCCCGGTATGCTTTCAAATTTGAACAACAGAGTGCATTTACAACCTTTCCAGCGTAGAAAATGAGTAAACAAGTTTGAATGGTAAAATAGTTAGTTATTGCTTTACTCCCAAACAGCGCGACTTCGGCTATACCCGGGAGATGGACATAAAAGGGATGATACAATGAACATGAAATGATGATGAAGTGGAGAGAAAGAGGTCAATCGGGGAGGAGAGTTTTGACTGCCACTGGAAATGGGAGTGATGGGTAGGGACGGGCAATTTTAGCCTCCTGCAAGGGGGTCCCACGGGTCCTACTCTTACCGAGACCTGCAACAGAGTTAACGTGCAAGGAAAGTGGCACTATTTCAAACACGGTGCACCGCTATGGTTTGCGGTCAGGTTTTCTGGATTATAGCCTGACGACCCCGGCATGCATTATGACAGGGCTGCCACATTCAACCACTTTGGCCACACATTTCAGTCGCTTTGTGGGCAAAGCAGTCTGATCTGATGTCAGGTTTTTGAGCGTTCTTTATTGGACTTTTACCGACAAGCTTAGCGCTGTTACGGACCTATTGCCATCGGGAACCCGCACGTGTAAATATATTTTTGTGAATTTATTTAGATAAATGTCTCGAAACAAAATTATTGACTAAAAACATTTTTATATGAATTCACCTTACTAGGGGCGGACACATGTCTTGATTTTGATCTATACTACGTATTGAAACAAATCATCAAGCGTTTCATAACTATAAACAAATCTGATCTAAATATAATAATAAATATCAAATTGACACACTTTTTAACACTTTTGAACCTTTTTGTTTTGTATTCGTTTATTGTTTTTAACAAAAAATGAATCGACCCCATAATTTTTGATTTATTATGCAAACAAATTTGATATTTATTGTATGTGAATGATTTTATTACTTAATTATTCTACCTCTGTCCGTCCGCAACATAATTTTTGTGACATTTTTCTCAGCAACTACATATCACAACGACTTGAAATTTTATATATGGCTTCAGCATGAGGACCTTTATCGCGAGTATCGAAATAAGGTCTGTCGGATATCTAATTCCTGTTTACCGACAGTCAATTTTCAACATTATTAGTCAATTGTTGAAAATTTACCTAGCATTTTTCTGAGCAGCTACAATCACAGTGACTTGAAATTTGATACATGGATTTAGTATGAGGTTCTTTATCGCGAGTATTGAACTTAGGTCTGTTGGATATCTACTTCCTGTTTACCGAATTAGTAAATTTTCAAGATTTCTGGTCAATTGTTGGAAATTTTCGTAATTTTTGTCTCCGCAACTATTCGTCAGATGGACTTGATACGCCCCCGAAGGTAGTAATAATGGTAGAAATTTCAATATATTTGTAGTACTTTGAGCTGAATTGCTGGTTTTTATCTTCGAATATAAATTATGAATATTTAAATTAATTCATTGAAATTATAAAGATTTATTTCAGCTTTTTAAGAAATAGAGATACGTTGTAACTTCGGGAGCATCGCATGTTAAACCTGTCTCATGTTATTTGGTATATGAGTTCAGTATGAGGTCCTTTATTGCAAGTATCGAAATTAGGTATGTCAGATATTTACTTCCTGTTTATCGACAAAGTTGATCTGGGGGGTAGCGGGGGTATACTAAGTGAGTAGGAGCTCACAGATTCCTTGTTTTTTATTGTCGCAAAAATCTCTCTCATGTCACAAAATAAAGATAAAGATATGAAAACCCAATGGTGTAAGATGTTCGTGTCTTATACTTTAAAAAAATATTAAGCCGGGCCAAAATGGACAAGCAATTATAAAAAACAAGGTTGTCTATGACCAAATTAAGGTACGCGGAAAACAACATACATAAAGTAAATGAATGAAACTATACAAATATATACATTTGCACGAAAAATAGCAGTATGGGAGGGGATGTTGTCATGATAGCATGTTGTCGCGTGTAAATTAATGTAGTGATTTAACTTTCAATCTTAATAGTGGACAAAGAAAGAGGGAAGTCTTAATTTATGGAACGGAACAGTAACACAAGTTAAATACAAGTTACAAAAAAAAAACTTTAATTGAATACACGTGGTGCATTTTGAATAACATATCAATGGTGCAAATTATCTTACCATTTCAAATAAAATGTTGGCGCAAATGATACACCGGCACAATTAAGTTGTGAAATAAAAGGACGTCAAAGTTGTTCAACCGGGTATCCTTTGATTTGACAATTTCCCATAAAGGAATTTGAACCGAAAATGATACATATGTAACAGATACAAACTTATTAATAAAATCCACAAACCTTAAACACATATTATGGAACAACAGAGACAAACTACAAGAAACTAAGAGTCCTCAAGTCTACAGTAGTGAAAAGGTCTTACTACCAATACAATTTACGTATGTGATATCTTTTAACCATTTTTATTATTATTTTCAGTACAATGTGGTAACTAGAAACTGTTCTGGATGGTCGGAACACGGCTTATTTATATCTATTACCAGAGTGACAGGAACTAATTGTTACTGATATTATCTTATATACAATCAGCTGACTATATAGTATGGAAAGCCATAGGTCTCAATAAAAATACAGTGCTTATATATATTTGCACTGAAGTGGCTGAAAACCGTATTTTTCCAGAGCAGCACTAGTGGTCGAGATTCAGCAGTCATGACAACCAACCAGAGATGCGTACATATGCAGATATTGTAACAGAGTTATTTGTTTGTTGTTGTTTGTTATTTGTTTGTGTTTTTATGTGACGACGACTACATGTGTTTCAGGGGTAAAACTTAATAACGTTTCAAATTGTTTTCATACTTCCTTTATGATAAAGTAATTTCAATATAATAGCTTAACCTATTTTTAAGTATAACAAGGCCATTTTCCACGAAGTTGAGACATACATGTAATTTCATTTTAAGGTGATTTCCTGATGCATATGCGTATGTGTATAAAGTTTCGTGATGATATCATACCTTCACGGAAAAAGTAGTTTCATCCTGAAGGTAAACCAAAAATAGATCCGAACATTATATAATCTTTTACTTTCGTAGACTGGGCTTTAAACTTTAAACATTTTTAAAACACAGATAAAACATTTTATTTTAGATCTTTAACAAGGCACTATCAGTCATGGCAATGCTTGTACCTGTCATAATTTCGTACTACAAATAATAAAATATTCATCTCAAATTTTTAAATTTTACAGCACTTTTGAAGGGAGAAATTAAGCACCACAACAAAATTATATTAATCACACAAAGTATACTCAACACTTCGTTTTAATTTTCTTTGATAACTTAAACTTATCGTTTATTTCTCATACAACGATTTTTGTTATTTGCAGAGACGAATAAAAAAAAAGTCACATATAGAAAATATGTCAAATTCATTTGAAAATATATATTAAATCCAAAAAAAAGTACAAAAAGAAAATAAATAAGTAAAAGTGTAGAACTATAAAACTCGATATTTAAAGCTAATTAATAAAATAGCGTTTGATTGTTATAAAAATATAATTTAATATTTTTTCTCTTTCCCAAGACTTCAAGGTTTTTCATTGTGGCGCCGATGGTTGAGCCTTCGTTTCGTTCGCCAAGACCGAATCGTATGCTGGTGGATTGTAACTTAAATTTGAATAACCCGCCATTGGTTGTTGTACGCCTGCTACTGGTTGCCCGTAGTTATACTGCGGGTATGTCGTCTGAACACCGGTCTGTGGATAATACTGCATATTGTAACCACCAGCTTGTTGTTCTAATAAAATATAAACATCAAAATTTGAATTCAAATCATGAAAGTAAATTGTGGTTACATCAAGATTAGTTACCGATTAGGTTCAAACTATTACACAATGTCAAAACAGAAAACATACATTGGACGGAAATCGAATAGATTTCGGATGAATTTAATCAAGAATGTCGACATCAGCTTCATTAAAGGTTGTTAAGGACATTATAAACACAATGAAAAGAGGCTGGTACAAACTTCGATGCAAGGCATTGAGACTGCGCTGAACCATACACGCAATTTCTATAAAACTTTATTATGCTTAATTCCATCATCACCACGAGCATATTCAATAACTTATGAAAGGATATGGAGCAAATGAACATATGTTAATTCCAACTACAGTTAACTTTTATTGAACAGCATGGTCATTTCGGAAAACTCATCAGCACCACTAGTAAACTATACATGTACTTCTCCAAGACGCATATAAGCATCATAACTGTTCAAGAAAGTATATCAGCATTATTGAATTTAACAAGATTGCTACGCGTAGCCATGTGTCCCCCGCCGCCGCATAAAAGTTGTGTGGTATGTCAATATAAGCAATATATTCTCTGAGAAATAGGTTGTCAAAATATGGGATGATCACCTATTAACAGTACCCTATCAGTGTGGAAAGTTTCAGCAACATCCGTCAGTAGTATCCGAGGAGTTGCACCCACAAAAATGTTTGATATGACAAAGTCCCATTTTTTGGACCGGAAAATCACAAATTCGTAAAACTTGAAAACTGTAAATATTGTTTCAAATTTTTTTTTCATATTATTATAGAGTACCTTTTGTTCTATCAGCCTACAAAAATTCAGAACCCTGTGCACCTAAGTAACCGAGATATTGGATGTCCTATATTTTGACCTTTCTTCCCTGTTTCCATCGAAATGGCGACCATTTTGAAAATTTCAAATATGGGATGATCATCTACTAACAGTACCCTATCAGTGTGTAAAGTTTCAGCAACATCCGTTCAGTAGTGTCTGAGGAGTTGCACCCACAAAAAGGTTTGACAAAGTCCCATTTTTCGGACTGAAAAATCACAAATTCGTAAATAACTCGAAAACCGTAAATATCGCTTCAAATTTTTTTTTCGTATTATTATAGAGTACCCTTTGCTCTATCAGCCTACAAAATTTCAGAACCCTGTGCACCTAGGTAACCGAGATATTGAATGTCCTATATTTTGACCTTTCTTCCCTGTTTCCATGGAAACGGCGGCCATTTTGAAAATTTCAAATATGGGATGATCATCTACTAAGTGTACCCTATCAGTGTGTAAAGTTTCAGCAACATTGGTTCAGTAGTGTCCGAGGAGTTGCACCCACAAAAAACGTGACGGACGGACGGAAAGACGGACGGACGGAGACCATTACTAAGTCCCTCCGACGCGTTGCGGCGGGGGACAAAAAAAAAGAAACCAATGATTTGGACAGACAAATGTTCGTAAAGGGGCGAATTTAGAATGGAAAAATTACAACGGTAAACCTTAATTGCATAAATTCTTTTAGAGTTAAAACAACAATATCACACGTTATTTTACATAACTTACGATTTGAAACTGTTGTTACTGTCGGCCCGTTGGTACCGTTGGCAAACGTCTGACCTCGGAATGCTGGTCGGCGTGCTCGGCATATTCTGCATAGAACAATTAGTACGACTATACAGACGATCAGACTTATGGCACCTCCAATGGCCGACCCGATAATTCTTGGTGTTGACCTATGGAACAAGAAATTAAAAAAAAAAAAAAATTAAAAAAGTTATGATCACTTTCTATTAAAAATGTTACACATTTGTGCATATTACTGAAGATATATTCATTTATGTTTCCCAGTATCAAAAAGTTTAAAACAAAAACGGTTATAGCAATTTAAGAAACAAATGAATTATAAAACAAATGATGATCAATCTCGATGGTAACGGATAAGATAATCCTGACTAGGAAGACATACCAGAGAAATTGAAGATAACAAAATAAACCTGTTGCCATATGACTATAGTGGGGCTGCATGTACCTCATCAATATAAACCCATAAATAATAATAAAAGCAACATGAGTAACCTCACCAATATAGACTCGCCATTAAATATGTTATTAACTTGCCACTAACTACATATATCAGTAGTACATGCAGCATGAATGACCTCACAAACAATACTCACCAGGAACACTATATCAGTAGCTCACCAGTGACTATATCAGTAGTATGAGTGACCCTACCAATACGTACTCTTCAGTAATCATAGTGCTGGTAATGAGAAACCACACCAATATACACTCGCAGCTACCAAGAGCAGTATTACAATTAACTTATCAAAATATACTCACCAGTAACTGTTCCAGAAACACACCAGTGACAAGTAGTATAACTAACCTCACCAAAATATACTTACCAGTTACAATATCAGTAACTGACTCTTAACTTTATTAGTAGTATATGTTATATGAGTCACCTCACCAATAATCAATATATACTCACCAGTAATCATTTACATTTGTAACCAATAAATACTCAACAGTTATCAAAGTACATTTGTAACCAATAGTTACTCATCAGTTATCTATCAAACATTTGTTACCATTTATCATTGTACATTTCTAACCAATATATACTCACTAGTAATCATAGTACATTTGTAACCAATGATACTCACCATAATCGTAGTACATTTTTAACCAATATATACTCACTAGTAATCATAGTACATTTGTAACCAATATATACTCCCAGTAATCATGTACATTTGTAACCAATATATACTCCCAATAATCATATTACATTTGTAACCAATAAATACTCACCAGTTATCATTGTACATTTGTTACCAATAAATACTAACCAGTAATGTTGTACATTTGTAACCAATCTAGTGACCAGTTATCATAGAACATTTGTAACTAATATATACTCACCAGTAATTATAGTACATTTGTAACCAATAAATACTCACCAGTTATCATTGTTTATTTGTAACCAATAAATGCTAACCAGTAATCGTAATACATTTGTAACCAATAAATACTCACCAGTTATCATTGTACATTTGTTGCCAATAAATACTAACCAGTAATCATTGTACATTGTAACCAATATAGTCACCAGTTATCGTAATATATTTGTAACTTATATATACTCACCAGTAATTATAGTACATTTGTAACCAATAAATACTCACCATTTGTAACCAATAAATGCTAACCAGTAATCGTAATACATTTGTAACCAGTATAAACTCACCAGTAGTCATAGTAGTAACTGTAGTAACTGTAGTAGTAACAATAGTTTTCGCTATAGTTATAATTGTAGTAGCATGCACTTGACTCAAGTACTGAAAAAAAAATATTCTAAAGATTAAATTCTGTGTATCCTAATTAATTGAAAATGGTGTTAATTTTAAAATTAATCAAAAATTTTAAAATTGGTTAATATCCTCTTAATTTAAAAATTAATCAAAATTCTAAAATTGGTCAATATCCTCGATGCTTTCCTATTCGAACTTTTTGGGGTTTGAGAACTTTTTGTTTCATACTTTTTGGTTTTTACCTCCCAATATTTTGATTTAAATGCTGCCGATGAGAGGTCACTCTTTGAAATATGCATATATTATATACTCATATAAAAATCTTTATTGTGATTCGCTTAGACGTTGTCACGTGGCATGTGCTATTTCGCTTGGTCAACCGGTAATCGTTGGGTCGCATGGTAAGGTCACCCTCTGGCGTGATAATTTTCACGTGAGTCCACGATATTTTTTTCAACATTGTATTGACGGTAGTTTCTCAAAGGAAAAAGGGTTAAAATGTCCGAAATATGTTTGAACTTTAATATTGAATCGATTCATTTCTATATTCGATATAATATAACAGTTATGTGACCCGGCATTTCTTTCCCCTCGAAAAGTAAGGTCACCCTCGGGGCAAGCCCTCGGGTGACCTAACTTTCTCGGAGAAAGAAAACACCGGGTCACACACCAACTAGGGTGATAATTGTATAATACAGCATTATAATCCAATTACCCGTTTTATACCAGTTTTTGGGTATTTGCATTTAATTATTTTTTGGTTCTTCATGTTGCAGTGTTCGCTAGTCACTTGTAAATGAATTATGCATTATTCAATTTTGAATAATTCATTCAATACTTTTTTAGCTTTATTGTTATTTTATGAAGAATGTGTATTCATATCTAACCCACATGTAAAAAACTTAGATAAAAGTATGGAATCTTCTTACAGAGTATATTCCACCCTTAAGCTTCTTTTGCAATATGAAATAATATACTAAATATCGATTTCCCCAGATATTAAAGTTATTAGTAAGAAAATCGTTTGCTTAAGTAAAAAGATAGAACTGAATGGATATTATACAAAACTTAAACCTTAAAATCAAACAAGGAAATAACAATATGAAAACCCGATTCTGTTAAAAAGTGGTCACTGAACTTCCAGATATCATATCGTGTACTCGGTTTTAAAGGATTTAAAGTTGATGAAAATGTATTTGAGATAAAGAAACAGCAACTCAAAAAATCACAATGGAAAAAATTGCCAGCAGTCTTCACGATTTCAAATAGCAGTCTAAATTTAACTCGTTCACTTTATTGACATTCAGTCCCATCCATATTTATAATAGTTCATGTCATTTTATCATTCCTTTCATGATCATCTACCCGATACAGCCAAAATGGTACTGCTTGGGAGTAAACAATAAGAATGAGTAAATGAGTGAGTTGGTGTTTTACACTCAGCACATTGCTCAAATTTGCCCATGAAGGCTATAAGCTGTATTGTTTTTGGAATAAAGCATCATTATACATCTTCCACTAAAAAGAGGATTACCCGTGCGGGTTCCGGGTGGCGAATAGGCCCGCAGCAGCGCTAAGCTTGTCGGTCCACTAAAGAGCGCTCAGAAACCTGACATCGGGTCAGGCCGCTTTGTCTACAAAGCGACTGGGATGTGTGCCCCAGGTGGTTGAATGGGGCAGCCCTGACATCGAGAGATGCGGGGTCGTCAGGCGATAATGCAGAAAACCTGACCGCAAACCATAGTGGTGCACCGTGTTGGGAAAAATGTCACGTTCCTCGCACGTTAAAGAACCCTGCTGCAGGTCTCGGTAAGAGTAGGACCCGTAGGATCCCCATGCAGGAGGCTAAATTTCCCGTTTGTATGAAGGCAATGCACTAGAGATGGGTGAAATGAACATGAATTGATGATGAGAAATGCGGGGAATGGGTGGGAAACAAAAGAAAGTCAATTTTGAATACCATAGGAAAAGGGGAGAGGTGGGTAGGGGTAGAAAATTTAGCCTATGTGGTGCGAATTTTGCGGGTGGTCGAGGGAGGGATATTTTAAGTGCATGAAGCGTTGGAATCTCCACACACGTAAGTCTTGTTCGCTCTGTGGACTCGGCACTGATCCGATGTCAGAATCCCAAGACACTTAGTCGGCTATTACCACAAGCTATAGGCTTTACGTCGGGCCTATTCGACACCCGGGGCCCGCATGGGTTGTAAATAGTAACAACCAGTGGTAATATTTTGTTTGTTTTATTATTTCAGTTGTTTAAAAAAAAAAACAGATCAATAAATTCCAAAGTTTCAAGTTATACTATAAAACATTATATAGTTTTGCGTATTTAGATCAAATTTGATATGATTCAACAACGCTACGTCATGCTTATCGTCTTACGCTTTAAATTTCTTTTGAATTTCATATTGATTTTTAGTTAGTATTTCGAAAGGAGGAAATACATATATAAATCTTGTCCTGGTGGTGTCATTGTAAATTTCAGCCCAAGGATGGGTGTATTTATTTTCTATATTGATTTTTTGGTAACATGTTTTACGTCACGAACTTTATTATTATTTTTGTTTACAAACAATCATTCTTTTTATTATATATCTAAACAGTTTTAAACAGTGTTAAATCTTAATTTCCACTAAAACTTAGACAGTTCAAAAACATATAGCATAAACAATGTCTTACCCGTTAATACGAAAGATAAAACAAACAGATATAACTTCTCGAAGGCCATTTTTTATCAAGTTTCAGTTTGTGTCACCGTTTACGGTCTTCTGATCCCGTAGCATTTAAATCTTTTGACCAATAAAAAAGAATTTCTACCTGAAACTTATTTGATCAATACTTATCTAGCTACCTTTGTGGTTAAAAATAGAACAGGTGGGGTCTAAAATATCGCAAATCATTCGTTTTATGAATTTACAATCTTCAATATTAATATTTCGTAATGGTAGAGTTAAAGCAGGAGTTCGATATCATCTGTTGCGATCATTCTGCTGAACTTATAGGAACCTTGAAAGGAAAATCAACCCTAACTTCTACCCCTTAAGTTAATTGTCCTCCAAGTCAAATGATTATAAGCTTATGTGACAATGCTCCTCCACTGGGGAACAAATGGGGTAAAACAAATAACATTAATTGCTTCATGAGTTGATAATCCCCTTTTTAGTGGAAGATGTAAAACGATGCTAAAGCAATACAGCTTATAGCCTTCATGGGTATTAATGTGTAATGCGCTGTCTGGTAAACACGCTCATGACAAAAGACGCCAATCTACCCCCGCCCCCATATTTTCAGTTTCTGTCTATGCATTGAGTGGTCTCAAAAACAAAGTATTCTGAACATGCCACCTCCTTTCTCCGCAAAAATATATACATGCAATTTTTAAAATACTAGTATTTATGAAAAGACATATTAAAAATGTGCAATTATTACCATTTTTTATGTTGAATCAAATAAAAGTTTGCATGCAGATTGAACTTAACTTTTTTTTTGGCGAAAAATTAGTATTTAATACATACAAGTAGGGTAAGGGTTAAATTTAATGTAAAACACAATTAGGGTTGTGGTCAGTATAAAATGATACAATTAGAGTTAGTACATAAACATACAATTAGGGTTAGTGTTAGGACAAAAGCGTACAATTGAGGTTAGGGGTAGTGTTAAACATACATTTAGGATTAGGGGTAAGTTTAAAACACACAATCAGGGTTATGGTCATCATAGAACGATACAATTAGGGTTGGTACAAAAACAATCAATTAGGGTTAGGGTTAGGACAAAATCAGGGTTAGTGTAAAACATACATTTAGGGTTAGAGGATATTATTAAAAAACACAATAAGAGTTAGGGTTTAGCATATAAAGATACAATTAGGGTTAGGGTTAGTACAACATTATAACAGACTTGTTTGAAATCTTTTGCTTGGCACTTTATTTCAACCGTTTAATTTCTTTCCACCACATAGGCTATATTTTCTGCCCCTACCCACCTCTCCCCTTTTCCTGTGGTTCTTAAAAAATAGTCGTTCCTTTCATTTATCATCTTCATATCATCCTTTTCATCGCATGTAAATAAACAATTAAGTGTTGCACAGGCGTAAAACACCAACTCATTCACTCACTAATTTCGTTGAAGTTACTTCTTTTTGTTTCCGTTACATAATTTCGATTGAAAATGTCATATTTCACTGAAATCGTGTCTGTTACTTTTTCGAAACAAAATATTATTATCTCTTCGGTTATGGCTTTGAATAATGAGGGAATCCAAATAGAACAAAACGTTTAATTCGATACTATTTTATTTTGAAAACAAAAAATCTTCGTCTGTTTGTTTATATATATTTTTCAAAATGGCCGCCTCTGTGTTGATATTTTTCTTTTTATCACAAATTACATCAGTGGAGCTTACAGAACTGAATCCAAAGTAGGTACAACTGATAAAGAAAAGAACTACTGCTACTATTGTAGGAAATTTGAAACAAATGCTTTCAGTTTTTTTTTCTATGCGCTTCATAATCGTGTTCGGACTTTTCAATATTTTGGGTTGAGCGCCTCTGATGAGTCTTGGATAGACGAAACACGCGTCAGGCGTGCTGGAACTTTGTTGTAATTTTTATTTCTTAAAAAGTCCGGGTTTTTTTTTTACATGTTCTAGTTTTTGATAAAATAAAGTATCCGTTTGTATGTATGTTGAAAAAGACTTTTAATGTATTCTTATTTGCTGTTTGACATTATATATGAACAAATTCCTGGAGTTAATGACAAAATAATGTAGAACGCAATTTAACAGATGAAAAAACAGGCGACAAGGATACAACAACAACAAATCAAAATACAAAATAAAGTCTCCCCCTTCCCGAAAAGTTTATAAGCCACGTGCACACTATTCATAAAAGACAAACTAATAGAAAATCGCAATGAAGAATAGCAAGAATTTTCAGGTCTCGGTTCAACATTGTTAACATTGTTATTTGCTAATCGGTTGTTTTGTTAACTGTTTTCATGTTGTCTGTTTCTTCTTGTTTTCTTGTTAACTGATTTGGTATTGCCCTTTAGGACATTTGGCTTTCGAATGACCACTGGTACCTTTCAGCTTCTTTCTCCAACTGGTCAAGTTTTGACGTCTTGCAATATGTTCATGTACACTTCGATAAGACTGAATTGAGATCTTGAAGTTTCTACGTAAAAAAAAAATGTATGTCAACCCATTATTCACTTCCACTGGTTGTTGACTACCTTTGCTTATTTATAAATTAATTTATGCATGTACTTATGTTATATTAACTTCAAATTATTGTTGCTTACTAAATATATACATGTGCTTGTGAAATACTAATGTTTCCTGGGTGAAATAGATTTTTCAGAAGACTGCAAAATTAACTTGTTTTATTTTTAGTGCAGGGCTTAAGTATTACATCATCGGAGCGGTTGTATTAGGAATCTTACTGGGAGTGGTAGTTATATCTTTGGTCTGCCTGTGTTGGTGCTGTAGAATGCAAAAACCAAAAGAAGAAACAACAATACCAAAGACACCATTACCACAACAGATAACACAACCCAAAGTTTTCCATATGGTTACAAGTAAGTAACTATTACTGCTCCCCCCCCCCTATTTCCAAAAAAAGGGGGGGTGCTCGTCAGTGCATGGTTCGGTTCGTCAGTAACCTGAACATGGTAAGAGGCAATCGGATTAAGATCAGATCTTTCATTTTTTTTTTTCACTGTTACTGCAACAACTATTTCTACTTCCACTTGTGATTACTTTTTTTAAGCCTCTAGATTTATCATAAAGAATGAAGCCGTGAAATTCTTGAAGGCTGCAATCTAATTTGTCAACAATACAGATCACAGAACAAAAAGTAGATCAACCATGCAATGCCAATAGGGAATAATTAGTAATCAGATTTGCCGATTCTTTAATGTTGGTAGTGTCGCGAACACTTATTCCACATCTCTTTATCGTCTATTGGTAAGGGGGGTCATCTGGTCACTTCAGTGTTCTCTCCGCCGTCAACTTTTCTGTGTCACCCGTAAACATATGCATTAAAATTCAGATAAACGAAAACATTCTTACCTAACCTGTTCTTATTTTAGATTGATGGTTCACGATTCACCATATAGATTCATACATGTTTGGTTCATAGTAGCAAAATAATTTTACACAAATTGATGATAGTTATTTGTGAATAAAATGTATGTGAAACCACACCTATCAAACTAACCTGGGTGAGTTCGAGAGAACAACACTTACCTAGACTTTTGTTAAACTTTGTTTTGGTAAGCCATTACATTGAATATGTTTTGTACGGTCAAGAAAAAAATGAACAGATGAGTGCAGATGTTGGTTTGTCATAGGGTTTTGGTTTGTCTTCCTTTACCGGATTTGACACGCTGAAATGGACTATTGGCAACGTGACGGGTGTGCTATAGCAAGCAGGAACTGCTTACTCTTCCGGAGCACCTGAGTTCACTCTTGCTTCGACTGGAGTTCGCGTTGTTGATTGATATTCAGTTATTTTGTGTTTCCATGTTAAACATGTTGTTTGTTTTTGTCCCGTACTTGTTGGTGTTTACTGGTTTTGTTTCTGCTCTTTAGGACTTTTGACATTCGGATGCCCTATTGGTACCCCTGCTTCTTTCAAATTTAATTGAACTCACCTTACTAGGGTTGTAAATTGAATTCATATACTGACAGTAGTATAAAATATGCAACGGGCAACAACCAGTCGCAATATTGTTAAGTGTTGATCATTTAAGTTTTTAGATTTTGTTCTTTGTGGTCTGCTTATTGGTGTGATTTTACAATGAGGTATAAAATGTTTTCATTTCTTTCCTTAGGTCAAGCGCCCAGAAGAGACTTTTTGAAAAGAGATAATAACATACCATATTCTAAAAAGCCAAGACTTTTAAACAGGGAGGAAAGCACTCTATGAATTGTTATTGAAGTGACAAAAGGAATATTTCTTGTTTTTTTTTGTGTATTTTGTTTTTGTAGAGAACAAACATTCATTTTTCTCATGTTATATGTTCAATATTATTATTCAAAGCTTTGTGTTGGAATAAAGGAATACAGGCGGGTTCGTTGCCATGCGTTATTGAAGAACTAGTTATTTGGTTTTGATGTGAATTGTCAGACCAAGCTATTTTCTTATATATAAAATAGTTATTATTATTATTCAGTATTTGCTTGGAACTTGTTGATTCGTTGATTATTTTGTTTCTTCTTTCATCATTATATCAGAAACTGATTCCCTCAAAATTTCAAAGAGCGTACTTGCTAGATATGATCATTTTTGCTGGCTTTAAACTATATATGGGATGTGCATATTTTAAGAAAACAACATGCATCTTTTGTCGTTCTACGAACTTCTCGTCACCAGCATTTGAACTCAAACAATAGGCAGAGGAAATGTTTATCTTCGATTTTGACGCGTAAAAAAACATTAAATATTGAAACATAATGTTTCATTTTACTTGCTTCAATATCTTTTATTGATATCATAAAGAATAAAAGCATTTAATGTTTCAATGTCAGTTAAATGATCATTTCCTCAAAAGTATCCTAGCTAATCCTCCAAAATTCGCATTGTCTTCACAATTTGCAAAATTTCTCGTTTCCTTCCAAGCACATTCGCCACCATTAAATGAGCATGCGCCGTGTTTGACAAAACAGTCAGTAACACGTCCTCCGAATTCCCATTCACAGACGTCAAGGGCTTCTTGTTGACCACAGTTATCATGCATACAAAGTGCGAACTGAAAAAGAATGGCAAATTAATAGGCAGTTAGACAAAAATGGATTAAAACCGTGTATCTCATAAATATTTGATATGTTTATTTGAAGTAAAGGCTTTTGAAATAACCAAGAAAAAAAAATTCTTGTTTAAAAGTCTATCCACCAAAAAAGAAGATTATTTCGGGGCAGTTTATTCTTAAAGTCAATGAAAAATGGAAAGGCTTGGGGAGTAGAGGATATCAGACTTAAAGACCCACCAAGACGCAATCATATTGCAAACTCATTTATACACGCGAGTACACTTAATTGCCCCAAAAGAGTAAGCAGTTGCTGGTTGCAACATAAATGGGACGTGTGAGTGAAGGCCGTCAAATGCAGTGGAGTGACAAAAAAAAAAACTACGGGTAAAACTATGGAAAACTTACATTTGTACTATCAAAATCGTGTATTTGCCTGGCTACATGTATTTATTATGTTTTCAATAAAATTTTATTAGAAAGCGAGAAAAGCTTAGGAAGCAACAAGATCAAGGTTTTAAACATGAAATTGTTTTAGGGAACCACCAAAAACCTGTATACTCTTGTAAATGATATCCCAATGGAAAACAGCCAGTAGCCTTCAAAATGACCAAAGGTCGCATATGTATGCACTTATGAGTAGGTGGTTTAGATGTGTTTTGAGCGTTTTCGTATTGTACTTGTCGTAGCTTGTTGGAGTTCTGAAAACTTTAATGTCACTTTGCTACTTCTTTGTTTCTTTATCAACGACTAGCATGCTATTTCTGCCTATAGATAATGATGAGTTTCGTTTTTCTTTAAGACTTCTACTATAAGTATACACGTTTTCATAAATGATTGCACAGTTTATATTTACTGTTTATTTTGATATTGTGTTTTGCAAGACTATTTCACATCCCTATGTTATTTTGTAACTAACTTTGCATTGACATCCAGCTTCATATTTAGACATTATTCCATTTTTCTGAGTCTGAGTCAAAGTTTCGTAAGGCACAACCCAATCACAATAAGAGGTGTGCAACGTTTCATCACTGATGTATCCTGTAAAATAAATAATTCAAATGGACGATACATTTGTACCATTTGCATCAAAGAAATTCATTTGATCAAATTTAAACATGAAATTTTCACATTTTTATCTTGCCATCTAAGATCTTGTGAAAATTTCATGGAAATCCATCTGGTAGATTAGGAATTGCGTATAAGAATACACTATATGGTGTAACGGACGGACGGACGGACACTATAGATATCGCATTCTGTAAACCAATTTTCAAGCAGGAGCGGAAGGGATACAAAATGCAGATTACTTTCGTTGATAATGTGATTTCATTACCCATGTAACCACGGTAAAGTCTCTGTTCCTTTAAATTTTTATATTGATTTGCGTATAAGTGACCGACCATTTAACTTGAAAGGGGGGGGCTTGGTTTTTTCCTAAAAAAATATTCTGAAAATTATTTTTGATGAAAAAAATATTTTGGCAGCTGAGGGTAAGAAAAAAAAATATTCTGAAGAAGGATTTCTGCTATAAAAAATAATGCTGATAATGAAAAAAAATATTCTGTCGCGACGCCTTCGAAAAATAAACATTTTGTCCGCGCTATGCACGGAAAAAAAAATTCTGATAAAAAAAAAAAAACAAGAACCCCCTCAAGTTAAATGGTCCGTCCCTTATGAAACTTTTTACCTATAAGAGACCGGCCATTTAACTAGAAAAGAGAAGGGGCTTGTTTTTTTTCCTAAAAAAACATTCGTAAGAAGGATTTCAGTCATTTAAAATATTGCTTTTATTGGAAAAATTATCTTGTCGCGACACATTTGCACAGGGAAAAAAACTGGGCAAAAAAACAAAAAACAAGCCGTCCTCAAAGTTAAATGATCGGTCCCTAAGATCCCTAACATTGTTTCGCTTTTAAAAACACTTTTGCTGACTTACCTGTTACTATGTAGTTTTCGCCGACCGTCATTTCATCGATTCCACAGGCTGTTTTCTCTGTTGGAGAAGCTATGAAGAATTTGGTGGCATTTTCATATGCTTCACTAGACTGCAACAAATAAAACATAATGCAATTCATATTTGTTTCAGAACATCATTTCATGTTGAAACAATGCTTGTCTTAAATAAATTTTTACATGTACTGCGTTACCGCTTTTTACCATGTGCTATTTAAAAAAATGCATTGTTGCTATCATCAACATTTCATTTCTGATGAATTGCCTGGTTGCTGTGAACATATTAAGAGGCACGGCTGATGGGAATCAGACATGTATGGCTTTTGATACATAGAAGTCATTGTTTCGATTCGCACCTAGCGCCTCGGATAAACAATTATTGAATTAGTTTATTGAAACTGTGGAATTTGTTTGGTTCGGTAAAGGGAAAAGAAAACAACTTTGAGTAATGTTTGTATTCAGTTTTCTATGTTGTGATTTGAATCATTGTATCAATTTGTTCGCTCGTTACTACTTTACTTGGCTATAACATGGAGATGAACATGAAAGTGTGATAAAATGAACATGGATTGATGATGAAGTGAAGGGAATTGTGACACAAGACCAATCGGGGTCAGTGGGAATTTTTACTGCCACTGGAAAAAGGAGGGATGGGTAGGATCGCGGACAATTTAGCCCCCTACACTGAGATCATAATTTATGGTATTATTATCGAGACCCGCAGCAGGTTTCTTTAACGTTCAAGTAACGTGACATTTTCCCAACACGGTGCACCTCTATGGTTTGCGGTAATATTTTCTGCATTATAGCCTGACGACCTACCTCGCATTCATTTTGACAAGACAGCCCCTTTCAACCACTTGGGCACACATCCAAGTCGCTGTGTAAGCAAAGCGGCCTGACCATATGTCAGGTTTTCGATCATTCTAAAGAGGACTTTTGCCGACAATCTTAGCGTTGCTGTAGGACATTTTCAACCCGAAACAGTTTTACCTTCAGATTACTAGTTATGACCTACCTTGTAAACGTTCTTGATGTTGACAATATAATGCTTCTGTATTGCTCTTCCGGTTTCGTTGTTGTAGACAACATCAATGTCAAGCACACCAACTAGGACAACTGAACATAGAAAACAAGTTTGATGAGTAATGAAGAATTCATCGAAAAGTAAAACTCTAAATAAATAAATCAAATATGACAAACAATTAAAAAAGAAATATGAAATGCAATTTGCTGCTGAACAACCGAAATGCAAACATGCACTGAATTGTTTCATTGCCATTTCAGTTTAAACTGATATACGTAACTTGGAATTGAGCTTCTTACTTATATGTATTTGAATCTTTCTGCAGTTTGCAGTTATTGAGTATGTCCTGTAGCGGCTCCTAGTGAGTTAACCCTAATTGAATTTTGCAATAGGTTTTCAACGTGCACGAGTAATTGCTCTTCCAATACACGAGACAACTATTTAACACCATATTCGTAGGACTTGCGTCGTTTCTTCTGGCATATGGTTCCAAGAAAGAGAACCCCATTATTGATCCATGAAATGTTTAGCTATGACAATGCGGATCGAACTACGGGTCCTAAATATGTTTTTCGATGAGTTGACCATTTTAAGCTAAAGCTCGGAAAACATTAAAACATTCAACTTAAAGTAGTTTTCTTATCAATAATTATCTTCTTAAATCATTCGTTATGATACAAAGAAAGCCAATTAAGAATTAATCCATATACAGCCATCCTCGTTTTATGTTCATCTCCCTAATAAATCTGAACTCGCGCTGTGGAGCGAAGCAATAGCTAACAACAAACATGTAGACAGACTTGTCCAAGATTCAGTGATGGTTGTTTGAAATGACCAAAGTTTTTTTTTAGATGATACAACAATTTATTTTGTTTTGTTTTTTCATCAAGTTTAATGTTCAAATGATACAAAGATACAAAATCCATTTTCAATCGAAACTATCTTACAGCAGAACAAACTATCAACTTTGGTTAGAGCAACAATGTCCATGAAAAGAATCAAATAGACGAATGCCTGTCGCACTTTTCAGTGACCTCAAACCAACAAAATATAAAAGATATCAATTTTAATACGAAGAATATAGTGTCAAAAACCAAAATGTCAAATTTAAACTTGGACTAACAAGTGCTTGTTGGCAAATAATTGGTATCAACTTTAAATAATGATCGATAACTTGACAATTTATATACTAATGGAATAGCATACCAAAATTTGCTTCACAAAAGTGTTGTTGTGGATGTCTTGGAGCACAGGAACAACAGTCTCCTCCAGCAGCAAGCAGGGCAATGCCAACTAAAGCTCCAATCAGGGTATGCATCGTCTACGATCGGTAGCACTGGACTGTACAATCAGAAAAAAAGAAGCGACATTAGTTAATGCAAAAAACAATAAACCAAAATTATTTGGAAATATTAAGACGGAAGACGGGTTTACATACTTAGGTTCAGTTAAATCTATTCGTTTCTCATGCAATCTCATTATAAAGCAAATTGAACATTTATGCATATAAAAATGTAATCAAAGATGCGCAAATGTTTCAAGAGATATCTTAATACTTACCCTTTTCACTGTAACCTCCAAGTCAAAACAAATAAGCTCGTGACCAATTATTTATATTAAGTTAAGATGATACTTTTGGGAGAAATAAGTGGCTTTTCCGATGATGAACGTAGGATTTGTAGTTTTTAAGTACTTCAGTACTTAAAAGGAGTGAAATTTTTGACAATTTGCGGGGTATTTGTAATAAATAAGAATAAAAAAATCTTACAAAATTTTCCATAGGTTATAGATTAATCATCGAAGAATAGATTTATAACATGTTAAAGGAGTAGGAAGAGGTCACACCATATAACCTTTACTTCCTCCAACACAAGTGGATCGCCCATTGAACATGCATTTAACATGTATGTTTTAGTAATTAGAATGCAAATAGGCAATTTCCCTGCATATTTAGCGGTTTCTCGTCACAGCATTCGTATTCGTGTCAAATGAATGTCGTAGTAATATTACATAAAGTGCAAGTACTTATCTTGGCCTTATAATCTGTGATGCAAAACTTTTGTTGAGGAATCGTCATTGGGTGGTAACATCAAATACATCTTCTTGTTTACGTCATAACTGAAGCTGCATTTTTGTTAAAAAAAATAAAGACACATGTAGCAAATGAGAAGGGACTAACTTGCATGTAGTACGTGTAGACGAAACTTAACAAACATTGGAGGTGCAATGTACATACCAAATCATCATAAGCGAGAAAAGAAAGGAAAGGTTGCTCGGAGCATCAAAGATAGCTTAATCAAGAAAACTACAACTGAAATAAAATTGCCAACATATATAACAGGCACTTTCATTTTTATCTTCGTTCTTATAAATACATGTAATTACACACACATTTATATTACATATATATACTTTTTTCTCATTTCATTTGATAGATTGTTAGAATTTTCGTCGGATGTTGGAAATATTTCAGTCATTCGTGAATTCAGCAATCTTACTTTTTTAATCTTGATCGATTTTTACCTTCATAAAACCTAACCTTTTATTTAGCAAGCAGTAAGAAGTGATTGCCCTTCCGGGCAATTGAAATTTACGTCCTATTAGACGTGAATTCATTGTGCTTGTTTTGGTTTAATTGTATTGTGTATAGTTGATTGTTCAATATTTACTGGTATTGCTCACACAGGGTTATGTTGCTCCTCGGTTGTTGTCTTCACTCAAGAAATTTTACGGAAGACATAATGCACTTATAGACAAATATGGGATTTCGATCTCTCATGCAGATGAGTGCAGATGTTGGTTTGTCATAGGGTGTTGTTTTGTCTTCCTTTACCAGATTTTACACGCTGAATGGACTATTGGCAACGCGACGGGTGTGCTATAGCAAGCAGGAACTGCTTACTCTTCCGGAGCACCTGAGTTCACTCTTGTTTCGACTGGAGTTCGCGTTGTTGATTGATATTCAGTTATTTTGTGTTTCCATGTTTTACATGTTGTCTGTTTTTGTCCCGTTCTTGTTCGTGTTTACTGGTTTTGTCTCTGCCCTTTCGGACCTTTGACGTTCGGATACCCCATTGGTACCTCTGCTTCCTTCATTGACTCGGAGCTTGAGATTCGAATGCATTTCTTGGCTTTATTTTCATTAACAAACGTCCAATCGATGACTAGATACAAAGTACGTGTATTGATGGCTTTTTTTTCGTCAGTAATTCAGACCTCGTGTGGGTCCTGTTTGGATAATACACATGTACGTCCACCACAGTACTAAGCTTGTCAATAAAAGTCTGCCTTAGAACACCAATGGCATTGAGGGCAGGTCGGATGCTTTGCTCACAGAGCAACTGAGATGTATGCCCCAAGTGGAGGAATGGGCCTTCCCTATTATTATGCATGCTGGAGAGGTCACTTGTCAGCCTTTAAAGGCATATTGTCTACGGCAAACTCATTTTTTTAACCCCCCAATTTTTTTGTGTCAATTAGACCGAAATGTAATAAAATGAATATTGAGAAACAAATTTGCCACAAATTTTGCCTCAAAAGTAGTTTATTTTGATCAAAATAGCTCGACAATATTGATTGATATTTTATTTAAATGCATTACGTCACATTGACACATATTTAGAGTGAGTAGTTTTAACGCGGACACTAATCGGAATCTCGGGTTTTGTCCCCGAATACATTGATATGTTGAAAAACTACCAATATTTTTTCGTGTTTACCTTTTAAATCACATTCAAAACTTAATACAGGCAATAATTGTTAGTTTTATTCATTAAGTAGCTCTAATATTCGGTTGCCGTTTTAATTTTCTTCCGTGCTAAAACTTCGAGAAACAGATTATGCACCACGTGCAAGAACTATGGAAGTTTTCAATCAAAGAAAATATAGTGCGCATGCCTACAGCTCATCTACATCTCATGAATATGAATTTTTGTAAAGCTTTACAAATATCATATATTTTTCAATTTCTGAAGTAATAAGGTACCTAAGTGGTATTTTGAACGTTTGTATCTTTCTAAATAAACAAAACGAATAGTTTGACGACAATTTTTTGGTTTTATAAAAAATAATTTTTCGTAGACAATATGGCTTTAAAACATTAAACCGTATCACAAACCTTACTTAAAAAAAGATTCACGTTTCGGGACGTTAAAGAACACTGTTGCAGGGTTAATATGAGTAGGGAATGTTGATTCCTTGCATCCGTCGATAGTCAGATAGCCAAACCTTAACCGTCCCTTCATTTACCAGTAGCGTGCAGAGGTCCTGTTGACATTGTTTACATGATCAATTGATATTCATTTTATCACCTTATATTTTCATGTACATCTTTGTGATAAAGCTAAATTCGCGCTGCTTGGGAGTAAAGCCATTACTTACTTAATGCAACTACTAATAATCAGTTTTTCAGTCATTTGTGAACAAGAAATTAAAAAAAGAGCATTCAATGTTTTTAACACTTGATTATAATAAAACTTATAAACTAAATTCTCTTCCACTACAATGCAATACTATGGTTGTAAGATTTCATCGTAAAAGGTGTCAAAGGTTAACTGACAAATACCAGTTTAATACTACCATGTAAAAGTAAATGTTCTGTTTCTTAAACCAGATAAGGACCAAGATAACAAAATTACGATTGTAAACAGCTTAAACAACAAATTTTGAAATAATGTTTCGCCTGATATTATTTGCAGTTTTATGTAATTTAAGTGCGCCAACTAAGTTTAGCGTCGACATCTATGATCTCCTATCTCAATTAAGATGTACACTTTTTCAAAATATTCTTCAAAGAACAGGATATTCTTACAGCTTGGGAGACGATCATTCAGGTATGACCTATATTTATATTTCCCCAGTCCCGCACCGGCTTTTTCACCGGCACTTTTGGCTCAAAATGCAACCTGACTATAAACCCCAAATGCCGGGACCATGTCTATTTAGATTCTACGTCATCTCAGTGAACCCCAGATTATATTTTCCCTTTTGCTCTGCAACGCCCTTCTTGGATAGGAAAATATTGCACTATCTAAACACCTTATGCTTAAGAATGAAACCAGAGCAAAAAAGAAATTGACCCATATACTTTTAAGGGGTTGTAGGTGACAGGAAATGTCCATGCTTCAGGTATTGTTTGGGGATTGTGGATAAACTAGGCTAATTATTTTGATGCTTTGTTATCAAGATAAGTCATACAGCTATAGTGAGTGTATCCATATGTAGCAATTTCTTCGTAAGTCGGACATGTATATTTTTAAAAGTACCAAGATCCGATACGTCTTCTACACGGTAAACTTTTATTGTGTCTAAAATATAAATACATGTTCATCCATTACTGCACATAAAACCACCAAGGGTCAGCGGAAAAGTTTAATGCACGGAAATGAAAACACGGTCTAATACCAATAATACACTGTTTGATTCTAAACAATGATAAAGCAATGTTAGACGACAGTCATCGAATAGCTGTCGTCTACCATTGTTAGTTATTCTTATTTTTAAAAATAATTGAATTTAAGCTATTTAAATTTTCCATTACAGAGGAAAAAATCTACGTAAATTTCAATTTTCAGGGCCATACACGTTATTTGCACCATCAGATGAAGCTTTCAACGATCTTCCACCAGAAATAGTAGCATTATTTCAAGACGGAAATTGGGAATTTGTCTATGACATAGTCTCCTACCACGTAACAAACAATATATTACTTCTAGCATCGCTACAAAACAATGGCCTTTACGATTCAATGTTACAAAACAGCCAGCTTAGATTCAATACATACCCAAGTGGACCGAACAAGGTACAAATTGTAATGATGTAGTAAAACTGGGTTTTGTATTACGAATTTTTGTCTTTTGAATCTTCTCATTTTACAACTTTCGATTGTTTTTATTCTAATGCTTCGATCCTCGAACTATCCATACATGTATTTTACGGCATAACCAAATGGACCATTTATTGACACCTGCTTTGTTCATTGCGCTCATTTAAATTTCCCCATTTCTGTAAGGTTTTGTTCCTTAATATGGAGTAGGCATTGCCTAAATGCGAGCATAGCTAAAAGGGACTACGTTTTTTGTTCTAAATGTCGACATTCAGGGCCATCGCTATCATCTTATTTCCAATATTTCCATTTGCTTATTTTGGGGCGAGATGGTATGGGGCGATTAAGCTTCGAGATACGTTAGTTTCGTACGTGCATATAACTAAGACGAAACGAGCAGCTTATGTGTATTTATTATTTTAAGAATATTATTTTCTTGTAAAAAGCGCAATTTATTATTTTTTTAAGCATTATTTCTTTTCTTATAAATTATTTTAACATTCACTCCAGTCCTGTAAAAATAATAACCCTTTCCGGACCATAAAAAATCTAAATCAGCATTAGCAAATTTCTCGCGGAAACAAATACCGTAGAGCTCTCCGCTTGCGAGCTATGCTCGCTATTAACTATCGGACCCTATTTTTTTACGATGGAAGATTTTGCTAAAGAAAGTCGATAATGACCACCATCTCCATTTAAAGTTTCTCGACAAGAAAATTATTGTTAATTCATAATATAGATGACTCTTCAGAATACAACGCTCAATGCATTGTTAAAAATTAAATCAGCGGAGTTCAGAAATAAGTAGACTACGTTGAGCACAGAAGCCGATGTTTAAGAGTTTTTTTTATTTTGTCACATGCAATTTCTATAACTTCATCATTTAAAGAGCAGATCTTCCATTGAAAGTATCATACCGACCAAAAACAACCCTTAAAGAAGTTCTCATGCTATAACTTTTTTAAAATAATAATTTTTATACGCAATTTGTAGATACAAACGATATCTGGAGCTAATATAACCAGTGCTGACAACACGGCAAGTAATGGAGTCGTTCACGTCATAGATCGTGTATTGTTCAGGTTTCCAGAAGTTTATACAACACAATTTATAGATGAAGACCAAAACCTAACAACACTAGCATTACTAGTTGATAAAGGAGCACTACACGAGAACCTAAAAGGTAAAAGCCAAGGAACATGCAAATGTAAATAAAATTGACAACAATAAAAGCCTGCTTGGTACATATTTCTTGGTAAAGCATAATAATTGCTGAAATGGGTTGTTTTAATTATACGTGAAGTGAAGTTACAACTGACATCCAGTTCACATTTCAGCGTTGAAAAATAATGAAGGAGCGAATCTTCGGGGTAACGCCGGAACGGACGAATCGAGGAACGCACAACGGATAAGATATGTCCTACAAAATTCGTTGGCGACCAAAAAAAAAGGTGCCAAGCATTATTGTTTTTATAGCTCTCCAAAATGATTGGGTATGGTTTAACGACAAAGATTAGGCACTCAATGAATCAATAACTAATAAAATCTAAATAAAGGTTCCTCATTCCACAGACATATAGTCATTGATCGTTGTCCTAAGTTGGTTTTCCAAGTTCGACATTTTGGGTTTTATTGTTCCATGCTCTTCATATTCATATAGTGTTTGGCATTTTCATACTAAGAGTAGAGCGCCTCTGATTAGTCTTGAATAGACAAAACGCACGTCGGGTGAATCTTTATTCATTTTCTGGCCCTCTGTTGTTAGTTTGATAACTGTTATTCATTACTTGAAAGTAAAAAATGTATATACATTCAGATTGTTTTAATTCTTCTGAAAAATTCCTTATTTTATAAACCAATGTACATGTTTTTGCTTTTTAAATTATAGCACAAAATCTGACCTTCTTTGCACCAAGTAATAAAGCTTTCGATGGTCAACCAAAAGACTTTCTTCAAAACCTTCTCCAAAACGACACTGCTATAGAAAGTAAGTAAACTACTTTTATGTCTGTTACACATGATCAAGTTCATAAGGTTACACTACACCAATCGATACCTGTGCGGGTTTCTGGTGGTGAAGGCCCACAGTAACGCTAAGCTTTATCGGTAAAAGTCAGAGCACTCATGATCAGAAACTTGACATCGGGTCAGACCCCTTCGCTTTCCGGGCGATTGGGATGTGTGCCCCAGGTGGGTAATTGGACAGCCCTGTCATAATGGAGACTAGGGTCGTCAGGTTATAGTATGGAAAACCTGACCGCAAATTATAATGGTGAGCCGTGTTGGGGAAAATGGAGCATGGCTTGTTAACGTATACTTGTTTCTTCATTGCCTAGAATACTGTAGAACTATTGTGCGTGGAGCAAAAATGTCTTTTTTTTGTTTGCTCGGCAACATACATATGTCGCCCAGACTTCTCCTTATGTACACATATTGCCCCATTTTTTTTATATAAATGCTTATGAACATCATGCATTTCGTTCTTGTAGTCTACACTGTAACTAACTATTGAGAATTTTCTTTCAGATTTTCTTAATAAGTTTCTGGTCAAATCTGTCTACTTCAGCAGTGATCTGGTGAATGGACAAAACTTGTACACACCGGCCGGAAACAAAATCACCATAAGTGTGAATTCAGGTATGAGTTAGCAAAAACGGAACACATTTCTTGTATACATGTACAGTTTGGTCAAACTCATTCTGACCAGTACCTTCCCTTGGTGGAAGACGGCCACTGCTCCAGCGATAACAAAGGATACTCTGGAGCAGCTAACACTGGCAGCTGGACGAACCATTGCACACAGCGTGAGAAATATTTGCGGCAAAGGGGCATTCCACTATAGTCTATAAAAAACCATTAGTCACTCATTCGACATATCTAAAATAGTTACTATCCACGTACATTTTAATGCGACGAAATGATTAATATATTATTATGTATAATTTCAACAATACATGTAGTCATTTCACAATGCCTGTATGTGAAATACATGTAAATAGGATAACAAATACACTACCAATAACTTTTTAAATCCATTAAATCTATTTAAAAGATGGAAATAGGAAGAAAACAAGAAATTCTTCGAAAACTGAAAAAAATGAACTGTAACATCGTTTCTTTGTTTTCTTTCCAGGAAATATAACAGTGAATGGAAATTCTATCACAAGACCTGATCTTATTACGACAAACGGCGTCGTGCACCTTGTTGATCATATATGGTGATCGCTCCTAGCATTGTTACAAGGAGTGTGAAATTAAAACTGTATTTGGATGTATTAAATTACAATGGGCTATTAAACGAATGTTTCTCTCTTACGCACTTTAAAGACCCCTGTTACAGTACAGGTCTTGATAAGACTAGGACCAGTAGGATTACCCGAAGGAAGCTTAAAAGTTCGACAAAACCAAGCCCAAATCCCATTTTCCTAGTGAAAGTCATAACTCCTAAACCTTGTCTCCCCATTAGTTTTTCTCTACTTCGTCATCATTTTATGTTCATTTTATCACCCATTTTCATGGTCATAACCCTGATATAGCTGAATTTTAGCTGTCTGGAAGTAAAGTGGTAACTATCTTACTATACAATAAGCATTTAAAAGACTATAAAAAAATCTGTGTGTAAATAGACCGACAATAAGCATTAAAAGACCGTAAAAAACACATATTTGTGCAAATAGGCCAATATACTTATTATGAAAGGAATGATTTGCTACGCGTATTTACATCATCATCTTACATTTTCAGTTGATCGGTTTAATGATGTGCATTCTCTCTGAAATCTCTGAACAGTACCTTTTTATATTAACCAACCTTAAAATGTCGAATAACATGTAAATACCAGAGAAGCAATAAGTTCCAGCAATGAACAGATGAGCTGAGAAAAGTTTTTAGTCAATGATCCAAATACAAAGAGAGTATTTCCCTTTTAATATGCACATACAGCGAAAAAATATGTTAGTAAATTAATTATCGTTTGTAGTCCAGTCTCTGTGGTTTCTTCATTCTGATTAAAATCAGATGTACAATTGTTTCTGCATGATCCCACTCTACTTTCTGTTAACCAAGTTTACTGTTTATATCCGTTTTGGTATTTGTAGTCTATCTATCGGATAAGCACAGATATTTGTTTGACATGGCTGAATAGTGTGGCCCTCGTCCGGGGGGGGGGGGGGGGGGTTGTCAGGTCTATAATGCGGAAACCCTGACCGCCGACCATAGTGGGCCAACGTGTGTGGAGAGTGCCACGCTTCATGCACGTAAAATACCCCTTTGTGGACTGCCAAGTAGTGCACCACACAGGCTAAATCTTTTGCCCCTACTCAACTCTCCTCTTTTGCTGTGGT
This sequence comes from Arcuatula senhousia, assembly GCA_963971305.1. Classification (NCBI taxonomy): domain Eukaryota; kingdom Metazoa; phylum Mollusca; class Bivalvia; order Mytilida; family Mytilidae; genus Arcuatula; species Arcuatula senhousia. Next base: position 55,275,574 of record OZ020303.1, on the reverse strand, counting down.
TCTTCAAAATTCGCCGTTCCTTTGTTTCAAACCCACCTCCATGTTTCATTTATCATCATCATTTCATGTTCAATTTATCATCCTTTTCATGATTATCGCCTGTAAATAACCTACCGGGTATATAGCGTTTCACGGGCGTAAAACACCAACTCACTCACTCACTCACTCACTCACTCACTTGTTTGACAAATTAAGAGGTTTAGTATTGTCACCCTTTACCGGATTTGACCAACACTAGATCTATCTTTGAAAACTAGCTAGAGCAAGCAGGAACTGTTTACTCTTCCGTGAACACCCGAGTTCACTCCCGTTTCGACTTTTAAAAGTTCATTTTGCTGATAGCAGTTCAGTTGTAAAACGTACAAGTTGTTTTTCGTCATGTATGGCATATGTTGTGTAGTTTGTTTCAAATATAGTTTTGTATCTTCTGATTTTGTCTTTCAATTGCCTTTTCAAATTTTCTTTCTAAGCCCCCCCCCCCCCCCCCGTATGTATGGGAGTTCACGAGAGAGGAGTAAACTGACCGAGAGTTCACGTATAGTTGGTTTTGGTTAGTCATTTATTTATTTTTTTGTGTTCGAGGTTTTGTGTCTTTTGTGCGGTGTTGTTGCCTTTTATGCATTTTTTACTTAGAAGGACATGAGGATAAGTTTTTAAAGCTAAAAATAACTTTTAAAAAATCCCCTAATCATGAGAAATGGTCACAGCTGACTACTAATCACCAACTACCTGTGATAGCATGAATTTTTGAAATACAGTATTGACATTTTGCAAGGACGGGAAACTCTGCCATTTAAACACACAGCTTTCTCCGTAGCTGACATAAACAAGCGGAACTGTAAACAAGTAAGTACAATTTTGCATTATGTTGGGCAGCAGGCCAGTTATTTTCATTAAATAAGACATAAACAGCCAAAATATACCTTGAATTTCTTGTGGTAGATATAAAATGTTTAGCACTTGTAGTAGATGGATTAAAATTTTAACGGGATGTTGACTCGAAAAAGTATCCTGTTGGTATAAATGTCATATTTATTAACGATAATGACTGTAAAATTGATTTATCAATATGTATGACATTTTATACTTTTTAATATCGGATATATAATTAATGAGTGAGCTTTTTCTGTTTTTATCAGTGAGTCAGACAGTATTATAATCGGGTATTTACTTTTTCAATTTTTGTGTTAGGTCTGTAGTTAATAATATTTTTATAGGAGAAAAGTTTCAGCGAAAAACAAAGACGAAAAATATCATGTATGTAACTATACAAAATAATAGATTTTTAACCAAGTCGCTTTATAAAAAGATATACATGTATTTGTGTCAAAGGTCAAAATACAGTTCAATGCTTTTAAATATCATTCAAACAGTAAACAACCCCAACCTTTGTATGGACATATACAGATAATACGAACTTCGAATTGTTTTGGTACTAAGAAATGTACAGGTTTAATGAAAATACATTGAACTTGTCAAAAGTCTATTGTTAGATTGTTAGAAATAAATCTTATTCCTTTTCTGGAACTGTAGAAAGGCAATCTAAATTAGCAAAATGTTTTTATTTTGTAAGTAAAGGTCTAGATCTTTACTGGGTGTATTTGCATAACAATTTACATACCGAAGCGCGGTGACCGAGTGGTTAGGGCACAGGTCAACACCTTTGTGGGTTCGAGCCCCACATGTGTCAAGGTTTCCAGACCTCAACTGTTGCTCTGGGTTTCATAGATTTTCAAACTTGGAATATCGGGGTTTCCTCCTACACAAGCCTAGCTTTTGCTTCTGTCAAATAACTGCCTCCTTCATCATTTTGAAAATTCCAGAGTGACTCATGGACTACGCATGTAATTTAAAGATAGATTACTGTGCATAAAAAAAATTGTTAAAACTATGGCGACCATGCAAGGGCCTCGCATTAACCAAACGATCGCTAATCTTGCAGTCGGTCAAAGGCTTTTCTGTGCTTATTTAAATTGTTTGGCTGTGCTTACCTTTACCTTTTAGTCATCAAGAAATAAAGGGACAGCACCAGAGGCTGTACAGTGTTGTACATGTAATACATGCAACTGAAAAGGAGTTTTCAGGATAATTTTGCCCCAAATCTACACGAGAACAACCAGATTTTTAATGACGGGGGAGGGTAGAGTCACCAATCCTCCAGAACCCGCCTCTGGATCCGGAAGCTGGCCCTTTTTCTTCATTGTTTAGGTCACTTATATCCATTAGTGACAACGACCTTTTTACTAACATATAGAAAAATAGTATCCAGCCGTTTATCAGCAACATTTTTTTTTCCATATTACTTTTATTGGCGCGATCGATCACTATCTTCGTCCATCAGTAACCAATTGGTCAATATATTATAAAGTTTGACTGAAACCTTTTATTATACTACGACCAGATTGTTTTGTTTGCCATAGTTATTTGATTGCTATCCTTAACCTGGTAACCACTTAGTATAACTACTTTCTTGGCGTGTCATTTCACTAAAATCAATCCTTTGGTTGCCTGGATTTAACAATTGCAAAGACGGGAGCGACTGAGTTAACTCTGGTTTTTCATCGACATGTGACATGAGCATAGCTAGTTAATGTTTTCTGTGTGATTTTTTAGTATAGTGTTCAATATTATTTTACCCACGATTCGAAGAAGACAAGGTTTTACTGTTACCCTTTCTGTAGGTACGTAATTCCGTAGTTCAGTCGTGGGCTGGTTGGCCAAGTGGTTTAAGGTGCAGGTTTAAATACCAAACTGTTGAATACTAGCCGATCACCCCCCAGGAGGTGTTCGAGTCCCGTTTGTAATTTACAAAAAAAGGACTTCACCACCTTAATGTGATTAGGTTTGTCAGTTACCGGCCCAAGGTCGTTTGTTTGCTCCGGGTACTCTGATTTCCTCCACCATTTAAAACTGTTCGCCCTTTATGACCCAGGTGCGTCGAAAAAAGGGAAATAAACCCTAACTTACAAACAAAAAAAAGCTAGTCCCACTTGATTATAATTAACACAAGGCATACATGTAGTAGCGAAAGCGAGGGGTATCAATAGCAAACATTTGCTCACAGATTTCTTGTTGTTCGTGCATGCATTTTTTATGTTCAATATTGTCTTGAGCACCTTTTTGATTGTTGTTGTTTAAAGGACTTTGTGTTTTAGCTGCCACTAGTACATGTATTATCTTCTTTCCTTAATTACATTATGATAATGTATAACTTATAGCGACAATACAGAAGGCAAGGGCATCTAGTGGAACATTAAATGATACCCCGCCACGATATTCATCAATAGTTAAATATATTTGTATACCATACTACATCTATAAAGAGACCAGAAAATTTCTTCATTTTCAAAATTTTGAAAATTTTCAAAGTGGCAAATCTTCAATAATGTTTTTTGGGTCATCCTGAAAATTGAACTTGACCAGTATTTTATTGTACTCTACAGCTGTGCAAAATATCATATAAATCCCTTGACGCGATTTCAAGTTATCAATCCGGAAACCATCGAGGGACCGACGAACGGACGGACGGACGAAAATACGGATGGACAGACACAGGAGGAAACGGAGGGTATAACAAAATACCTCGCAACTTCGTGTGGCGGGGTATAAAAATGAGACATTTTTGAATAGCGTAACGTCTAGGCAATAACATTGTGGTTTCAGTGGTACAACGGATATAAGACTAATGCTTAAAAAATAGATGCAGGCAGTAGTCTTATTACCTGAAGCAATTCAACAAACCCAATATAATAAAGCCGTTCCATATTTAGATTATTAATTTTTTTTCACATAACAGTTAAACTTAAAAGTTACCTTTTTTCACGAAATTTGCTACTATATTAGTTCATCAACTAGGAAATTGGCTTAATGCCTTATTTTGCTTACTGGCGGGAACATATATAAAATTTAGAAGATGTATGTTTCAGTCAGACCAAGGTCTGAAATTAACATTGTCATTGGGATGGGTCAATGGGTCATACTCTTTGTGGATTATCAATCACAGCGACAGTCACTATCACCAGGAAATCATACCAGCAAGATTACACGACAAAATATTGTTAAACGTGTATAAAAATGTAATATATCCGTTTACAGATAAACAAGAGATCAGTGTGAACATTATAACCAGGACAGAAGCATGGGTAAGTTAAATAAGATAAATATTTCCTGCTTATATTTACTTGTTTGTTTTAAAACAAAAATATTTTAAATTTGAAAAAAAGGAAAACGTAAAGGAAAAATCTCTCGGGTGCTGTTGTGAATGATCCTTGATTTTCTACTATACATGTAATGCATAACTGTTTCGATGGGCAACCTTTACATTTTATCAACATAATACGCATAATAACCCCTTAAAGATAAAACGTCTTCAAAAGGTATGTTTTAATGTCTGCCCTCGAAAGTAGATGGACATTTAGACAAATGTCGAGTCTTTCCGTCCGTTGCTTCGGATGTGAGTTACTTATTTACCACAAAAAAAGAGTAATATTATCATAAAACTTTGCAACAGGTATATCGAAATTCAAATTGAACGGTTCAATTATAAAGTCATGTCATTTGGACACATCATAGTCCTCTTTTTAGAAACTTACTTTTATTTTCTGTTTTAGCATTGGTAAAACCTAAACAGTACGATTGGAAAGACTCCAACTTAGCCTTGTTCGGGTCAGACACGGAAAGACAGGTTAAAAGTAAGTCCTTATGATACAAAAAAAAAGAAATGTCCAATGGCGTCTTTAAATATCATGACCTGTCGTGACGTATCTACATACACGATCGTTTGCCATTGAACTTCACAAGTGTATTGAATATTTTCACAATACTACGATATATCTGATAATGCTTCTTTCATATATTATTTAAAAAATATACTTTGTTCTTTCATGATGTCTATTCGTTCGTCTCACATAATAACAGACTGGATAGACCCTTTTTAGCACCCTAAATTGTAACTTTCCAACGATGTCATATCTACTTCCTGCTCATGGAAAGGTCGAGTATGACATCGTTGATTGATTGATTGTTGTTTACTTAATGTCCAGTCGGCGATATTTCAGCAATAATCGAGACATAAACAAGTTGTGAGTATGACCTTGGGTATACGTAACTAGCGTGCAGCCCTTTTCAACCCTAAATCAAACAACATTTGCGTTTATTCAAGGGAGAGGCGTTTTAGGTTTGCAGTCAAATCAAATAAAATTGCTGTCAAACAAAATGACAATGGCTACAAACAAGAAAAAACAAAACAAAACCATTTATAAACTTGCAATTAAACATTATTAAGTGGCCCCTTTTATCAGTTCTATCGACTATTTGAATTTTAGGAATCAAGAAGCGTTCTCTTTTGTAATAACTTGAAATTGTTTTGAAATCATAAATATTTTACTTAGGTCTTGTAAGCAATCTATATTGAAAGAACGATAAATGCGGGTTGCAACATTGACAAATAGATCAATTATCTAATGATTCAGTAACCCTTATAACGGATACATGCATTGATTCGGTCGTCAAGTTGGTTGTCTAAATAAATTAAAACGCCAATACACCGGAAAGTTTAATAGAACCTAATCACTATAGAGTCAATTTCGGCGTTATGTGAAGGGTTTCTTGGAAATTGTTAAATTGGCACAGTTAAAAAAATAGACAAGTCTTTAACTTGTCCGTTTTTTTCAACTGTAAAAGTTGGAAGGGGCAATTTACTTCCAACTTTTAACGATATGTCACCATTTGTTACCGGAAACAATTTTCTGAGCAACTAATCAGTCTTTTGATCTCCAACAAAATGGTCATGTCGATTTCAGATATGTCGCTCAACCGTTTTCATTTAATAAAGTAATTAGGAAATTTCTGTCTTCGATCAATTTTTTATTTTTTTTTATTTATGTATGGAACATTAAAATTTGCTTAACATTTTTTGTTTGTTGGTTAATAATAGGCAAGACCAAAGGTCACCCGCCTGGCATACTTGTTACCTTGACCTTTGATTTGTGAAAGTTTCTTGAATTCTATAAATGCTTTCGAAAGTTGTACTACTAAGCCTGAATTTCACTTTAAATTTTCACTTTTTGCTTGTGACCTTGACTTTTAACCTTTGATCCCTAAATTAAAATTACCTTATAAGTCAGAGTGCCGAATTTAATACTCTCCCTCGTTTGGAAACGAAGGGGATAGTGATGATTTTTTTTTTTGAACGTTTGATCAAAACTTTTCAAATTGCATGTTGATGTTGATGCTAATAATGTTGTTGTTGTTGATGTTGCTGTTACAGCTTTACCGTTATTTTTTTTTCAGAGGAATCTGCTCAAAGTGAACCAGCCTGGAAGAAAGCCGGACAAAAACCAGGAATACAAATCTGGCGGATTGTGGTAGGGGTTTTATTTATATACGGTTCAAAGATTTTTACTTGCCCACAAGAAAGAATTTTACGAACTTCAAGTTGCTCAGGACAGCACATCAAAATTCGTGCACACATAGCCAAGACTGGCTAAGCTGACAATATCTGATACTTTCATTGGTCAATTTTGAGTTTTTGCCAAAAGGAATTTGGTTAGAACACCGCCCGCATTCTGCGTGTTCTTTACTCGATGTCCGATTATATGTCCAAAATCTAAAAGTATAACAATAAGAGCATCGGATATTTTCAGCTAACAAACAATTTTTTTCCGCCCGGTTCCAAGTGTCAGAATATACCAGTCGTGAACATGATGGATGGCACAATGTCTTTTGCTAGAATATTTAAATTTTCCTCTAAAAGCTGATATACTTGCACTTAAAGAATATTATTGTGATAAGCTGTTTTATATCTATATTTTTGTATCTATTAATGTTGCAGAAATTCAAAGTTACACCCTGGCCAGAGGATGATTATGGAAAGTTCTTCGATGGAGATTCATATATCATATTGAATGTAAGTTACGAACTCATACATGAAATAGATAACATGTAAAGTTTAAACTTGTTTTCTGGTACTTTTTTGTACATGACTAACGTGTATCATACATGTACTTTAAGTAAAATATAACTGCCCATTGAGCCTTTTGCAATATTCTAGAAAAATACGATATCGTTTATTACACAGTCTGGTATTGTTTACCTTTTTTCATCTGATTCTGTGACCAAGATTATTTTTATCCCAACTATTTTTTAATGAAAACTGAATTGTGTACTCTCAGGTCAGTTTTAATTGAAAAGATTATAAAGTCCGTCCAATGTATTTATCATTTTGTAGACATACAAGGAAGAAGGCAATGAACAATTGTTATATGATGTCCATTTTTGGATTGGAAAATACAGTACCCAGGATGAGTATGGCACTGCCGCGTACAAAACAGTAGAGTTAGACACATTCTTAGATGATGTGCCCATACAACACAGAGAGGTCCAGGATCACGAATCGGAATTATTCAAATCATACTTCAAAACAATCACGTACGTTTCAAATTGCATGGAGAAGATGGTTTGATTTTCATTTTCTTGTAAAGTTATTTGTTAAAAAAGAACATTTTATAAAAAAAATAATGTCATGTTTGTTAAGACGAAGTCTAGAATTCATAGTACATATATTCATGTATGACTAATTTTCATGCATATCATCGAATGTTTGATATCCTTGAGCTCGTAGTTACAATGCCAAAGCTTTTTATTCTCGGATATTCAGGGGCCGTGTCATCAAAGGTGTCCTCAATTAGGATGGTCCTTTCTCCATACAGTTTAAATGCATGGACAAGGACAATCATGTCTTAGGACTAAGATACCGGTACCTGTATTGACCTGGTCCCTTAGTTTTATTACGATCTTATTCGATTGCTGTATAAAGGCTATATGTGCAAATACCAATTTATCATTGATATACAATGTATAATAATTAAAATGGAAATTTCGTATTTCGTATTTAGATACATCCATGGTGGTGCCGACAGTGGATTTAGGCAGGTCAAACCTGAGGAATACAAGCCTAGGTTGTTCCATTTCCATGGTGATAGACGACAAGTGACAGTCAAAGAGGTGAGGGTTCTGTGCATCAAAATTACGATTTCGGGTCTGTCGCTCTACTTCCTGTTGAACAAAATCCGGCCATTTTGACCTTGTTGGGGCATTATGTCTTATGGACATATTTCTTGTGTTTATAACGACAGTTTTTACATGTCAAGTGTTTCATCATCAAGCACGATTTCATTTTTGTTGTTTAGCTATGTGTAGAATATTGTAATATTATTAGGCGTTTGACGCAATTGCTACACATGTGGACAGCAACGGAACATTGTAGTGTTTTCAACGACTTTTTGCATTTCTTTTCTCTTGTTTCAAGCTAAGATTCGTTGTTTTTTCATTGCAAATAATAATTTAACAACATAAATTGTGTATGAAAAAAACATTAATCTATCTAGTACTTAAATTTGATTTTTTTATACTTTTTCCACTTCCACAAATAAGTAACCGAAGCATGGCGAAAACTTACCGAAGCGTGGCAAAAACCGCTTGAGTTAAAACTGTCTTTGTTCAATTTTATGAAGCTATAACTTGACTCCAGATTGCAGGTGCGGATCCAGAAATTTTCGAAAGGGGGGTTCCACATACTGGTTTCTGTGGGCCAAAAGGGGGGGAGGTGTTCCAGACCAATTTTGCTGAAAATCTTCACAAAAATTAAAAAATTTCGGAGAAAAGGGGGGGTTCCGACCCCCAGTACCCCCCCCCCCCTCTGGATCCGCCACTGGATTGGTACTGTACGGAGCTTTTATCATCTTCAATACTATCATGTATGTTTTATTTTTCTTCTCACTTAAGATTTTCGTTAAGTTTTCGTTGTAAAACTTGTCTAAATCGAACAGGAATATGACTTAAAAATTTGTTCTGTTTAAACGGGTGTTCGGTTTACCCAGGGTTCAATTATAACCTGAAATGGATAATAGGTACATGTTATAGTGTACCCATTTCGCTTGGTCCATAACATTTGATCAATATACCGCTTGGTCCATAACATTTGACCAATATACCGCTTGGTCCATAACATTTGACCAATATCATTCATATAAAACCTAGAAGCTCTTACAATATTGACACCTATTTTATATGCCTTCGTCTTTCGCCTTTCAGATTGCACGAAAGAGAAGCAACTTGGATTCAACAGATGTATACATTCTAGACATGGGTGTGAAAATATATTTATGGATTGGAAAGGGAAGCAATAAAGATGAAAAGTTTAAGGTAAACACGATATTTTTTTTCAAAATGCTTTTTTAAGTTTGACATCTTAATAGTTGGTATTAAATACTTAAAAAATGATTATGCAGTTTAGAAAAATGCTACAATACTTTATCAGACATTGGTACAAGGAATATTTAGATAATCAACGGATTTTCTAACAAGTCATAAGGAAGGATTTGATAAAGAATTTTGTACAAAGTATCGCGTTCCAAGGTTTCAGATTATGCAATAATGTCACTTTATTTTAAATTTGTAACGTAACGTTTTATACATTTAGGGTCTACAGTATGTCAATTCACTGAAGGATGAAAGAAGAGGGAAGAAAACAGAAACTGAAACCCTAGAAGAAGAAACTACACCTGAAAATGTAAGAACAATGAAATAATCCCCGTTTAATATGTAATTTAATATATGCTATGGATAACATAAAAATATAGTTTCCTTTTAAAAACGTATGTAAAATGCTTTGGCTTTCACCCTTAAATTTCAATTTATCAAAGTAAAATTTTGAATTAAAGGACTAAAGCCACGAACCCTCATATTTGGCCCTAAATCGGGCCATTTTTTCAAATTCATTTGTCAGATAAGATTTTTGTGGCCAAGTAGTCTAGCATGATTACTTGTTACAAAACAAAATCAATTTTTTAAGTTTTCTGTACTTCTGACGTTGTAATGACGTCATAAAGTGATGCTAAAATTGAAAATATGCTAATTCAGCTAAATTTCACAATTTTCCACCTGGTTTTTGGTGAAAATGACATGGGCGCCACCCCTCGCCCATAAATTTTTTTGCTTAAATTTTATAAATAGATTATTTTCTTCATATTTCAACAAAAATTTCGATGGGCGAGGGGTGGCGCCACATAGAAAATCACAAAATTGTGACCGAAAAACAAGTCACTTTGGCAAAAAAGTGAAAAATCACTGATTTAGGCTATTTTTGAAGGGTTAGGGTACTTGAAAATTGATTTATACACCATAATCAAATCTTTTCTCTTTTAACATAGACATCCAGCTATACATACGCAAATTTTGGTGTAAAACAAACCAATTTTGATATTTGAATATTAACAGGGCCAATTATGGGGGTTCGTGGCTCTAGTCCTTTTTGATCAGGTACTATTTGACATGGAGCAGCTTCCATAGGTCACATTGCAGGCTTCTATCGGTAGGCGTTTTTCCATAATAATGATTGTGGTTTTTCTGATTATTATTGTCGTTTATTTTTATGTTGCCTGCAATTTTTTCCAAAGCGCTGTATAGGAGAAATTTTGGTACACTATTTTCCTCTCAGCGTCACAAAACTTTCCATGACAGTATTCCGGTCAACTACATATCATAGCCGCTTGATATTTGGCATGTAGACTTCCTTCTATAGTACTTTGATGCTTAGCGATTTAATGCCCGTTACTTGCCTACTTTCTGTTGACTGAATATTTAAAGACCCAGTCTTGAACGCTTCCATGGAAGATTGTCGTTCTAGTTTGGAAGTTGTCGCCACACCTATTCCATATCTCATTGTTATCTTTGTTGTAGAGTGGATAGTACTAATATGACATGTATTATACAATAAATGGTTATCGTTTTCTATTTCCAGGATGAGTTTTATCGTCAATTAGATCAGGGAGATGAGGACGACGATTTCGATCAAAGTTCCGATTACGAGTCTGCAAAGAGTGAAAAAGAACTTTTCAGGTTCATTATAAATTTCTAGGCATTTTATATGAAACCTGTAAAAAGTGTTAACTAAAAATTTTTTTAATAAGGAAGTAAAGTGCATGTCCTTGAAAATAATTATATTAAATGTTGTCAGTGCATATTCCTGGTATGCATTTGATATCATTTAAACAATAAATAAGGTATATATGGAAAATTATAGACAAGGAAGGATCTAAGAGCTTTGTTTCACAATTAAAAAAATCAATTGATTGGCCTCGATTGGGTTTTGAAATCAATGCAATTTAACACATACTAGATTTTTTTTTTAACTTTTAGATTATCAGATGCCTCAGGTGAAATGAAAATGACCCTAGAAAAGACGGGAAAAGTCGGTACTGGTGACTTGAAATCAGAGGTAAACAACCTAAAATGCGTGTGTGTAACTGAAGTAACATAAGTTGGTGAACGTCGGGCGGGCAGGGAAATAATTTTCATAATAGTTTTCTCGGGGACTTAAGAAACTACTTCTTCTTCCAGAACACCTGATAGAAAATAATGAGATGTGGAGTTAGTGTACGCGACACAGCCCATAATCAAGCGGCAATTCAGAAAAACCACAATGGACAACCGCCAGCAACCTTCAACGAGGCCAGTAGGCGCTGCTCGCTGAGTTCACTTTTGTTTCGATTGTTTCGATTTTAGTTCGCGCTGCTGCTTATGGTTAAGTTGTTATCAGATTTACGACAATGGTGGTACACCTTTGCTTCCTTCGACCTTTATGCAAATGTATATTTAAAATACCTATTACATGTATTAATTGCATTTATAAATATCTTTTCACTCAATTGTAGGATGTGTTCATACTAGACACGCAGAAAGAGGTGTTTGTATGGATTGGCAACGCAACCACACGTGCTGAACGACAAAATGCCATGACATATGCCCATGTAAGTAATGATACTTTTTTTTAATCTCTCAAACGAGTATACAACGGATGTGGGTTTGTGATAGAATTTTTGAATTGTCGTCCTTTCTGTGTACAATAAATTGAGTGTTGCCTTTCAGACGGATGTGTTGTTACACACGAGAAATGCTTATTTTTCAGGTCGCCTCTAATTGACTCGTTCCGACATGAGTTTTTGTTGCTGGCCGGATTTGACGGAGTGAAAAATCCGGGTTATAAAATGGTGAATGTCGGGCGGGCGACGTGCGGGCGGGGAAGGAATTTTTCGAAACAGTTTTCTCAGCAAGTACTTATCACAGCCACTTGATATTTGGTATGCAGCATCAGCATGGGCTCCCATAACGTGGGATTCGATTACAGGTCTGTGGCTCTAATACTTCCTGTTAAACGAAATCCGGCCATTTCTGTCTTTGACCCATTTTTTTCAATATGAAAATGAATACCTTTTATGTTGCAGAACTACTTAATGAAAACCGACCATCCACTTGTCCCTGTCAGCTGTCTGTCGGAGGGTAAGACATCCAAATCATTCCAGACTGCCATTGCTGCTTAGACATTCAGAGACTCATGAGACATAATCAAACATGTTACTTGTACATTCTTCTATTATTACTTATTTGTTAAGTGTTGCATTTATATATAATATATCATAATTTATTAAATGTATGTAATGTTTCAATCTGCTTTGTTATTTCCGCAAGACACCCTGGTTACTTACCGATGTCTTTCATAAGTTATTATACCCCCACTCGTAAGAGAGGGGGCTATATTGCAATCACCTTGTCCGTCCGTCTGTCCGTCCGGTTCAATATCTCTGCTTCTACTGGATGGATTGGTTTTAAATTTGGTACACAGCTGCAGCATGATGAGTTATACCATGCCTCCTCTTTCCAGGTCAGTCCATCATCTACTTCTTATTTTCTGAGCCGACTTTTGAAATGTGAAATTTTTCGTAACAGTTTTTTCAGCTTCTACTGGATCGATTGGTTTTAAGTTTGGTACAAAGCTTCAACATGATGAGTTATACCGTGCCTCCTCTTTCCAGATCAGTCCATCATCTACTTCCTGTTTTCCGAGCCGACTTAGACTTTTTAGGGTAAAAAATTTAAAATGTGAATATTTTTGTAACAGTTTTCTTGGCTTCTACTGGATGGATTGGTTTCAAATTTGGTACACAGCTTCAGCATGATTAGTTATACCGTGCCTATCCTTTCCAGGTCAGTCCATCATCTACTTCCTGTTTTCCGAGCCAACTTAGACATTTTATGGGTCAAAAATAGACAATTTTTCGTAACGGATTTTCGGCTTCTACAGAAGGGATTGATTTCAAATTTGATATACAGCTTAAGCATGATGAGTTGTTATGTGCCTCCCCTTTCCAGGTCAGTCGGTCATCTACTTCCTGTCTTCTGAATGGTCGAGTGGGGGTATGCTTAGAACGACTTGGTGCAACCCCTTGTTCTAGTGGCGTCGCAAGGGGGTAGAACTAAACTTCTGTCCCTACTGTCAGTGTCTCTAGGTTTTGCACTCCGTCAAGTTGTGTCTCTGTATGTCCATGACACACCCCAGTTTTCGCACTTTTTTAGCTCACCTGACCCAAAGGGTCATGTGAGCTTTTGCCATCACTTGGCGTCCGTCAGTCTGTTGTCTGTCCGTCGTCCGTCTGTCCGTTAGCTTTTTCAAAGGTTAACTCCTCTGACACCATAAGTCCAAATGCAACCAAACTTGGAACAGTTGTTTATTGGTATATGTGCTACAAAACTATCGTTAGGATTTTTGATTCGTACAAAAACATGGCCGCTGTAGCTAAAAATAGAACACAGGGGTAAATTGCAGTTTTTTTGCAAATTATTAAAAAAACGGTGACAGATATCAAAATTTTGGCACAGGGTATAAGTGTTAACCACCTCAAGATCTACGTGCCCTGAAATTTTCAAGAAGATCTAACAATCGATGTAAGAGTTATTGCCCTTTTTCTGGATTTTTCAAAATTTTTCAAAACTATCCATGATATTTCAAATATTTAAATTGCATTTGATTGCTTAGGCACATCAAGATAGACATTTCAGGTAAATAGGTCGAAGCTGTAGGACCATTTCTTTTAGGAGTTATGGCCCTTAAAGCGTCAAAATTTACCATTTTTCATGACTTTTCCCCTGAATTACAAAGATTAACTTGTCTGACACCATTAGACCAACTGTATCTTAACTTGGCACACATGTATAATAGCTCATATGCTACAATTCTATCGTTTGGGTTTTAGATGTGTCAAAAAATATGGCCACCATGGCAAAAAATAGAACATAGAGGTAAATTGCAGTTTGTTGCTAATAACTCAAAAATTTTTTCAGATATCAAAATTATGCAGGAATCAAAAATGATCAACATATCAACATTTACCTGTCCTGAAATTTTGAAAAAGACCCGACTGTTGATGTGGGAATTATTGCCCTTTTTCGTAATTTTTGCAAAATTTTGCACTTATTAAGCCCTATATCTTGAAATCTAAACAAGATATTTCAGAAATTTAAATTGCATATGGTTAAGCCCAATAATATCTACAAAATATGTGTATCTCTATAGTTCAGGTGAGCGATTCAGGCTCCTGGGAGCCTCTTTTTCAAAACAGTTAGATAAAGAACAGGTTTCTAGAAATGGTGTCAATCAAATGTGGATCCTGAAGAATTCGAAAGAACTGATGGAGATTCTTAACTCAAAATCAGTTTCATCTTGTAACAACATCAAAACATTCGATTTCTCCACACTCTACACTTCTATTCAACATGAACAACTGAAATCGCGATTGGCATAACTGATTAAACGCACCTTTTTCAAAAAGAATGGAAAACGCAGGTACAAATATCTAGTAGTCGATTATACTAAGACTTACTTAAATATCATCAATGAGTCTAAGAAAAAGAACAAATTTACAAAAGACCAAATAATCGACATGCTCAACTTTCTCATTGACAACATATTTGTTCAGTTTTGTGGACGTGTTTTTCAGCAAACAATAGGGATTCCAATGGGCATTAGTTGTGCGCCTTTGCTTGCTGATTTGTTTCTTCATTCATATGAAGCTGACTTCTACAATCTCTTCTAGACAAAAAGATCGTAGACTAGCTCCCTCTATCGACCTCACGTTCCGTTATATTGATGATGTCCTAGTTTTCACAAAACAATTCTCGATTTGGTAACTTTCTCCATCGCATATATCCCCAGGAGCTTGAGATAAAGGAGACAACGGATTCTAGAAGGTCTGCTTCATATTTAGATCAACATCACGAAATTGACTCTCAAGGAATACTTCCAACAAGGCTCTATGACAAACGTGATGACTTCAACTTTCCAATTGTCAACTTTCCCTTCTTGTGTAGCAACGTTCCGTCCGCTCCAGCTTATGGAGTTTACGTATCTCAATTGATTCTTAACTCCAGCACGTGCGGGGCTTACATCGATTTCCTTAGCAGAGCGTCACGTCTGACACAAAAATTGCTCAAACAGGGTTATGTTGCTCCTCGATTGCTGTCTTCACTAAAGAAATTTTATGGAAGACATCACGACTTATAGACAAATATGGGATTTCGATCTCTCAGATGAGTGCAGATGTGGGTTTGTCATAAAGTTTTGTTTTGTTTTCCTTTACCGGATTTGACACGCTGAATTGACTGTTGGCAACGCGACGGGAGTGCTATAGCAAGCAGGAACTGCATACTCTTCCGGAGCACCTGAGTTCACTCTTGTTTCGACTGGAGTTTGCGTTGTTGATTGATATTCAGTTATTTTGTGTTTCCATGTTTTACATGTTGTCTGTTTTGGTCCCGTTCCTGTTGATGTTTACTGGTTTTGTCTTTGCTTTTTCGGACTTATGACATTCGGATACCGAATTGGTACCTCTGCTTCTTCTTAGTAGATATATATGTAAGTCTACAATGAGTTACAGGTCAAACTAACGTTTTCTTCGCTTTTGCATATTTCTATGGCCCGACCACGTACTAGTATGTGGATCGGCCATATAGTTTTACCCTTGTCCATCCGTCCGTTAGTACGGACATACGTATGTTCGTCGGTAACACTTTGGTTAAGTTCTTGGTTAAGGTCCATTTCTCGGATACTAGATGTTGGAGGTCAATGATATTTCATCGCTAGATAGGTCTTGGGTAGGGCTACCCCACCCACTATAAATTAGGTCACGGTGACCTATATTTTATGCATTACATGTAACGACTTTGGTTAAGTTCTTGGTTTAGGTCCATAATTATCTTGAATACTACATGTTTAGTGGTCAATGGTATTTCACAACTAGAGAAGTCTTGGTAAAACGGCAACACCATCCAAAAATTAGGTCACTATATTTTATGCATGAACAAAATTGGTCAATTTCTTGGTAAAGGACCATATCCCACGTAATACACATTAGGGGCAATGATATTTCAAGAACGGGAGGGCCATCCTGTTGCTCAGAGACACATTTTCTAGTTACGAGAGTTATGGCTCTTTGAACTTTGAAAATTCGCTGAACCCTTTTCAGCACATTCACTGAAGATATTGAATTGATTTTTTTTGTATATGAGTCCAACATGATGATTAAAAGATTTGTTCTTCTAGATTGGTGCTAATTTTTATGGAATTATAAACCTTTGAAATTTCAACAATTGGTATGAGTGTTTTCAATTTTGTTGAGGGTTGTACAGGCAAAACACGTTTTGATGATGATTTTTTTTTGTCTGGCTGGCCCTCATAATTTAAAGAGGTTTTTGTACGAAGAAGTAAATCTAATGGTAAATAACATTTTTATAAATTATATACACATTTTTATATGGCCATTTGTACATTTGAATTGTGCAAAATATCACTGGTAATGAAATATATATGTTCGAACAGAAAAGTTTATATATCAAATATTGCTTTGATCCCTTTGAAAATAATATATATAAAAGACTTGGTTAACTAACAATAAGTTATCTAGATCACACCTAAATCAAACATTATCTTCATTATTTGTTGAAGTTAAGGAATATCGTATTCCGGAATAAATTCCACCATATTTAGAATTCCATAGAATAATGGCAAACCAAAAAGAAAATCCACTTCCTAGAACACAAAACCCACTTTCAACTATGAAACAAATTTTAACCAAACAAAATAAAGTATCACAGTTCCGAAATCCATTGTAGATATGCGCATTCGCATTCGTTGTATCGTCTGCTTGGTCGTAGCAAATGCAGACGTCATCTGCGTGTTTACAGTGGTGGTAACCATGCATCTTGATGACGTGGATTATTGGGAATGTACTTGCAATAAGGCAAACAAAGATGCATATGACTGTGATGACAAAACATGTTCCCTGAAACAGAAAAAGAACAAGTCAATCTGTGAGCTTATGCTCCCTAGTGATATCCTCGCTCTTAAATTTATGCCTTGTGTATAAACCCAAATATTTCTAAACAGGAAGTAGATGTTCTACGAGAATACAGTCGTTATACATCATGTTATAATATTTGGGGAATATATATGCAAAATATCCAACATCATTCACGTCTTGCAGTTGGTATTAAGAAAACAGTGACAGATATTTTGTATGAATGTAAAAATCGAAGATTTCGGTAAACAAGAAATAAATGACCATGCACGGAGTATAATATTAAAAACGAAAGAATATGGAATATGTGCCAGAAAGACACGATCCACATATTGAAATGATTTGGATAAATGTACAAAAGCAAAATTTTACTGCGTGTGAAGCGCTTTTCTGGATTAACCTTCATCAGACACGCTAGGAGTAAAAAATTTGGAAAACCGGTAGAATATTGGATTTGATAAAACAAATAAACAGAAGCCAAAAAATATTACAACAACGACCAAACAGATAGATTAATCAATTTTTAAAGAAATAGCCAAACGTTGTCAAATTTTGGTAATATGTAAACTGTGTCTTTCCAACACATATTCCAGTACTCGAAAATATATAAGAGCATACAACTGAAGCACGGGGAAGCTTTCTACGACCTCCACACGGCACTAAAGCCAAACTCTGAAATAATATTAAAAATCTGTCAAAGTCAAAAATGGCCGGATTTCGTTAAACAGGAAGTAGGTGAGCGACATACCTGAAATCGTATCACACGTTATGGGACCCCATCCTGATGTTGTATACCAAATATCAAGTGGCTGTGATTAGTAGTTGCTGAGAAAACTGTTACGAAAATTTCTTCCCCGCCCGCACGCCGCCCGCCCGCCCGCCGCCCGCCCGCCGCCCGCCCGACATTCACCATTTTATAACCCGGATTTTTCACTCCGTGAAATCCGGCCAAAAACGAAAGAATATGGAATATGTGCCATAAAGACACGATCCACATATTAAAATGATTTGGATAAATTTACAAAAGCTTAATTTTACTGCGTGTGAAGCGCTTTTCTAGATTAACCTTCATCAGACACGCTAGGAGTAAAAAGAAGCAGATGTACTAATGGGGCATCCGAATTTTATACATGGAAAACTTGGAAAACCGGTAGACTATTAGATTTGAAAAAACAAAAACGGAAGCCTGTATCAAACTGATTATATGTACCTTACGTTATTAAGGACAAAATTGTATGCAAAATGTTAGAACTCCGAGTCTTGTAGTTGCTGAGAAAACTGTGACAAAAATTTTGAATGAGTGTACATAACAGAAGTGTAATTACAACCTAGGTATTCGTTAAACAGGAGATGACCATGAGAGCATACAGTAGATTATCGTATAAGCATAAAGTCGCTATACACTATATGGTACTATATGACAAAGCTATATGCAAGATATAGAGAGTTGTGACGGAAACCATGTTACGGACGGACGGAAGGAGGAGAGTCAAACAGTATATCCCCCTCTTCTTTGAAGCGGGGTATAAATATGTAAACTTTATGTTTAATAACATCTACATGTACATGTAAAAATATCTTCTGACATACAAAAAAAAGAAAACATCTCGTCACATACAACTCAAAAAGTGCATAAAAACCAACACTAAAATCGCTCACTAGAAGAAAATTGAACCGACTGCCCCGGTTTAAATGGCCCCCATCCATCTTTATGTATTGTAATTTACTGAGTTTTACATCTTTGGTACCCGCTCGTTATTTTGAGAGCACTTGAATTTAGATTTTGCCTCCTCGGCAAAACTTCTAATAACAAATGTGCAGAACTAAGCAAATGCAAATATTTTGACACTGTCAGTAGTAAACTATAAAATTCCTCCTTATATATCTCGCATTTACATTAATAATCGAATTTGAATGCTATTATGATATAATATCTTATCAAAATTTGATATTATTTTCCTAAGGTACTAATAACCGATGTAAATTATTACTAACCTTAATCCCAAAATGCTTTGAGCTACCTATATAGTTCTCGTAATCATTGGCACATACGTAAATTCCCAAACATCCTGCCAGAAAGAGCTAAAAAGATAAAAGAAAGCAATTCCATATGATTTAAAGTGCGTTTTATAATAGATTTATGAAATTAAGGACATAAATTATTTGAATTTTTCAAATAAAAATTTTGTATGAAATTAGAAAATTGTTGAAAGTGAACAGATATACAGATAGTGTTTAGACGACTGCATTTCACAATAAAAATCAGATTTATCAAATAGAAGCTTGAAAATTTAAACACACACACCAGGACCCCTTAAGGAGTGAATTTACCGAGACTTTTTTAAAAGTACTATGCATTCTTCCTATCTTTTCATATCTTAGTATTTTTAATGTTGGTGCCAGACCTTAATTGCACAGAATGCTTTAATCCAACCCCCGCCACCCGTCCTAGTATCGGCACTAGGTGTTGGTTGTTGGTGAGCCATTTGGTGTCATTAAGGAAAAGTAAGAAAGTTGGGAGAATTCTCGCCTTTGGTCTCCTTTGTTTTATCATTCATAAGTTATGGAAATCTCACCAAGATCACTTCGAACCCTTAATCATACAATGTAGCTGAAATCTCACTAATCCATTGAAAAAGATGGGTCTTATTCCGGTTATAGATTAATCAAAGCTGTCATCTGTTTGCGACAGATGTCATTGTTAACAACACGATAAACGTCATAAAGTCGAAGAATATTATAAACTCGCTAAAATTGCTACATTAAAAAAAAATAGTCATTTGAGACTAATTTTTTCTTTGCCTTTTTGAGACTTGTGAATTCTCTTTTCTTCTTTCAAGAAATATGGCAAGAGTTCATGAAAGAGCACTGAAAAAAGTGCTTCTTTCGTCAAAGACAAACGACACAATGCTGGACCCTCCCTATTGACTTACACGGGTGCATGCACGTGTAATGAGTTGGAAGCTTTTATAAACAGTCTAAGAAGATCTGCATAAGATTATTATTATATGCATCAGGTATACTAGACAAATTACTCGCTATAGCAATTCGGCATTAAAGTTAATAAAGTCTGTAAAACATTATGACTACATGTATAGCTATATAGATTGATAAGCTGTGATCATGCAATGCAAGGCAAGACTAAGTATATGGACAGCTAGGATTTATGGATTTTTTCTTTTCTGCCAGTTTGCCTGTATGTCACCGCTAAGTTCAGTTTTGGTTAAGTTTAATAAAAGTATGGCATGTACGCTATGTACGGTGGACCAGATTTTAGTTCGTTAAAGATAACTAGTTTGAAAATTTACATTGTCAAGTTTTTTTTATGGAAAGTCGCTCAAACAATAGTCAAATTAAGCCCGTAAAACACGAACAAGCGAAGGACCGCCCACAGTTACTCCACTATTATACCACTCCAAGGAACACGCGAATCGAGCCAGGTAATTTCTACTAACACTTTATATAAGCGATTTCTACTAACATGTTAAGAATTTTTCAAAACCCTAATTTTATGTCGTATGGAAAGCCGTAGTGGATCTCCGCATTAACAATTTATTTACAAT
The DNA here is from genome assembly GCA_963971305.1 of Arcuatula senhousia. Lineage (NCBI taxonomy): Eukaryota > Metazoa > Mollusca > Bivalvia > Mytilida > Mytilidae > Arcuatula > Arcuatula senhousia. Next base: position 55,254,822 of record OZ020303.1, on the reverse strand, counting down.
TGGTGTCAATGGGGAAATGTTTAAGTTCCATGAGTTCGACAATTCAATAATTTGACGAACGTACAATCTATATTTCTAACGAGCCTTAATGATTTTCAAGAAAAGTTATTTCATTCGATTTGCTTTGATAAGCATAAAGTTAATGCAGTTGATTATAAGATAAATCTTTTGCGGAGTTTAGTAAAAATTATCTGGATCGATTCGCGTGTTCCTAGGAGTGCTATACTATACATGAGACATGTTAAAGACTCAACTTCGACAAGCTTCTATGTTCAATATGAATACATTGATGATAGATTAACATTATGTACGATGAGAACACAAAACCATGTAATTTTATTTTAATTCAACATCATAAAACAGTAAACCTTGAATAATATCACTGTTTATCAAAGAAACATCAAAGATCTATATTGAAGGTCAATTCTAAACAGGCACGAAACCTGCTTTCAACATCGACTAGATGGAGCCAGAATACAGTTTGCTTAATAATAAAATTATCGGTTAGAAATGAGCGATTTATTGAAAGATCCTGAGGGGTTAAATTTACATGTTTAGTTTCAAATCTTTGATGGAAACAACGATAATTCAACAAGATGGATATCATTATAACTCTCTTGCTCATGTTTATCCTTTTGGCATTTTAAGGCGATATCTTGTGTACAGACTAAGGTTATAAGAAAATACGTCTCATACTAGGTCTCTTTAAAAAAATGTTCTTTCGATATCAGCCATTGGTAGAAATTTCTAAGCAATAGCATGATAAAATAATTTGTGATTTTTTAAATACAATTGACAACAAAGTTCCAGACAATAAATTTTGCTACGCCTGACGCGCGTTTCGTCTATTCAAGACTCATCAGTCTATGAAACAAGCTAAGAAAAGCTGATGATTTTCATCAGCCCTCTTATCTCAATCTTTATCAGCTAAATCAGTAACCTCTCAGCATGATGGCCATAAAGACAGTGAAAGTTAAACATTAGATTGGTTTTAATTACTTGTACACTGTCAACTTCAAAGTGATGTTTGAAATCATGTAAAATATTTTCATTTTTGTGAAGAAAATTCCGTAACATGATATGTGCAACATAGGGTTTGTGGTCAAGGAACTCAACTGGGTGTTGATATATTTATAACTTATTTTAAGTGATCAGAGATAAGAAATCTAGCATTCATCTAGCTTATTTCATAGACTGTCATCAGAGGCGCTCTACCAAAAATATTGAAAATGCCAAACACTATAAATTATGAAGAGCATAAACCAGTAAATGCAAAAATACCGAACTGGGAATCCAAATTATTACTAAGATGATCAACCTATGTCAGGGGTAGCTCGAATCTTAGGGTTTAGAAAATTTTGAAATTTAAACGGACAATTTAAAGCTTTGATGTGTTCCCCAACACAAAAGTGTTGGTGCCGGAGCGGGTTAACAATTAGTTTTTGACTCTTTGTTTTTAATCACATAATTTTTCCAATTGTTATAACAGGACCACAATGGATGAGGGAGGTTTGGCGACGTAGAACCTGTTTTTTACCCAACACTTCTTTTGTTGAAGTACCTGTATCAAGCCAGGACCATTGCGATCGCCAACTTCTCCAATATCTTTGTCTTGTTTTGTCCTATGTTCTTGGAATTGAGATTGATCTTCCCAGTTCGGTAGTTCTGTCATTGTCTTTATTTAGCACGGGCATTTACAGAAACAAACTGTCGGTTTTATTTTACTTCATGCTTAATTTGATATCATATCTTATACATTTTAAAACCAAGCATAAGACTTTCAACATGGCTTATAACAGTTTTTTTCTTGATCTCATTTCTCAGCTTAAAACCCTAAAGATAAAACATTAAGAATTGCTCTTTTTGGTCTCATATCTCAGTATAAAGCCAAAAAGGAGAATTGTTTCCTAAAATACTTTTTGCTCTTGATCTCTTTTTATCTACCCCATGACAATAGAAATTTTCAAATCACTTTGAAATCGCTCTTTATCAGTATTTAGTACTTAAGATAACTGAAATGGTTTGCAAGACCTCATTGTTATCAAAGACTCGGTTTCTATTGCATTAAAATATCTTTTGCAGTTCAAACACGAATTGATAACCTTGGAAATATTTATAGAGCTTATCAAAGAGAATTAACTGTATAAAAACAATAAGCTTCTGTGTTTTAGTTTTTAAGAAAACAGATGTCGGTCACGTTTTCCTGAAGTTGATAAGGCTGCTTAATAAATTTAACCAATTAGCACTGATGTAATAATATGGTTTATTTTCTCTATGAAAACAGTAGCTGTCTGTGTCAAATAGTTGTCATTATTATTAAAATATATCGTGCACGAAAATATTTGTGAATCATGACTGATTAGGTGCAAAGAAATTAATTTTGTCCCCATGCACCAAACAATTTTATACTAAAATTCATTAAGATTCAAAGAAAATGAATAATTATTTCAAAGAAGTTTTATTCCTAATGACATTACAAAGTAGAATAGAATTTATAAATGAGAAAATTGAGGAATGTGTCCATGGTATACGAATACCACCACCTGAACCCTAAAGAGGAAGTAAATGTCCGATATACATGTGCACATGGAAAAAAAATAAGCACCCCTAAACTTTTTTATCTAGTCGATGATTTGAAATAATTTTTCATGTTCATGAATTTGTCTGTTTTAATTCTTCAATATAAAAATCGGTTAAAAGCTCATTTTGGCCTTGAAAAGCGACGACAGATAACTCTTCAGGAAATTAGACGCCAAACTGGTAGTATGAAACAAAGGGTTCCAGCAGACATTCGTGCTTAAGATTGACATACTCTGGACATACTCAAAATTGACTGTTTGACGATACAGTGACAATCTTTTGATTATATGATTTACATCTTTAAGTGCGATTTGACAATTTAATAACAGTTTGAAGCTTCGATCAGGTGACCATACTTGCGAAGACCATATTAATTGACAAAAGCAATATCTTTTAATATGTCTTTTTGTATGATCCAATCATGTTAGATTGTGTTTAACAGTGCATTTTTAAGTTTGCAATACCAATTTCCAAAGACTATCAATTAAAAAATGGTTAAAAGCTGATGGGGTGCTTTACTTTTTCCAGGTGAAAATCTGAAAATCTGAAAATCGCTCAGGACATAGATTCTGTCACACTTAACCACTCTAAAATTTCTTATTATTCTCTTGTGTGGTTTCTGATGGACCAACACGAGTAAAACTTTATGCCTCTCCTCTCCGGCATAAAAAGGTATTATTAAGAATTGTTTGTCCCCATTTGGAAATTTGTCTCTGCCAAACAAGACGTCCCAGCTTTATTTACTTTAAATTAGTTTTACTCTGATAATCTGTAGAAACTTAATACATATGTGCATCATGTATTACAAATTAGTTTGAGGTTTAAAGTCGCCTCAAGATAAATTAGTACATACATGACATAAAAATTTTCTAGTTTACTGTTAGTATAGGTACTAACGTATAAAATATTTAATAGTACATTATACATGTACAAATTAAAACGACTTACCGGTATACCTGCCCAGAAAGGTGTGTCTCTAATCTTTAATGAATTTGAAGTATAAAATGCTATATACAACGAAATGGCTGTTACTGTAGCTCCAAGAACGAGCTGACCGAACACAAGAAAAAGTCTCAAGGAACAGCAAGATTTACAGAAGCTCAAACTGCACTTATTTTTCGGTCTTGCCTTAGGTCTATGTGCCTTTCCTAAATCCTGAGGTATTATACTTTGCGGAACTGTCGTATTAAGACCGCTAAGCATCGACTGCTGAATGTACATGCGCAACTCGGGTGTACTTCGAGCTTGGCGCTTCGTCCATTTTGAAGAAGGTCCATAGATGTGCAATGACTTCAACGAGGAAGCTGAGTGAGCTCGTTGACGCCCGTTATCCATGGTTTGATATTAATTTTCTTTTATATTTTTCATATCATATTTTACACTCAGTCTGAGTAATCCCTCCATGAAAACGTTCACATAGATAATTGAAATTCCTTGATGTTCTCACGTTAATAGAAAACACTTTGAAACAAGTTCTATTATTATTTGTATACTAAATATACACTTGATCTTAAGTACATCATTTACAATGCATGGTAAGTAAATAAAACTTTGTAGCTCGTCACGGAGTACTGTATTAACGATGTAGCCAGATGCTGGGCGAGAAGAAATTAACACTATACCAGACTAGTCTCAGGTTACTAGAACAATAGGTTTAACGTAAATTAAGATGACAGCTAGACTCATAGCATATAAAACACGTTATATATAATATCTGTAAAGAAATACTTATCGTTGTAACTTAGATTAAAGACATTTGTATATACCTGGGCCCAGGTGTAACATAAGTTTACAGTATCTTAAGATGGATCTATAAATGGATAGAGGCTCTCTACTAAGATTTAAAACGCTAGGGATAAAAGTGGCCATTAACCCATTATAGATAAACTGGTCGTGTGTGTGCAAATAGAAATGGCATTTTACTGAGTTTTATTACATACAATTTGGTCATATCAAGGTTTATTAGGGGCATGTAATTACAAATTAGATTATGTAGATTGAATTATTTTACATATTAGGGACTTCAAAGTTATCATATATACTTCACATCACACGGCACATGTTACGGAAAATTACATGTATTTTGTTTTAATTTCAAGTTTTTAAACTACTTCTTTCAGATCGAGATTATAAGAAATCCGTCTCATACAATCCCTAAAAAAAATCTTCCTTCGTTATCAGCCACTTGTGTTTTGTGTAACTACCGGATCCAAAGATTGCAGTGGAAGGGAGAGGTTTGGCGCGCCATAAAATCTTTTTTAATCCACCATTTCTTTTGGAATGCATTAACCAAGCCAGGACCATTGCGATTTTCAATTTCTCTGGCATGTCTTCCTTGTGTTGTCTTTTCTCGTGGACATTTGAGATTGATCCTCCAAGTTCGGTAATTTTGTTAAATACTATCTTTTTACATAATCCAAAAACAAAAAACAAAAACAAAAACAAACTGGAGTATGGAAGACCTATACAAACAGAGTCCCAGTAAGACATATATAACCCTTTCTATAGGACAGGCCAACAAATGAATGATCCAGATATTTTACTATGGAATATCCCTTTGACTTGTCTGTGAGGGTGCCAACCACATATTTTAAGAATTAAAGACTGATACTAATGACATTATTTAATGGCCCAGTAGCCATTAACATTTCTTCAACAACTATTTAGTAGTAGTTTAGATTTAACCGTCAGTACATTGGTCAATTTAAAAAAGATATATATCTTCTTGTTTCCCCATCTGCCCAAGTTTTTTATCCCGACCCTAACCTTTTTATTTCCATTCTTGCTTAAGCACCGTTAAACTTAAAATCTACTCCCCATTTATTCAAGTTAATAAAGATAAATCCCTACCAGGCATGAAAGCAAAAAACATACATTCTTTTTTGTCCTACTTATGATCCACAAAGGAGCTGTTTCAATCAAACGCAAGAAGCAAACAAATGCACAAGAGTAATTCAAATCTCAATATTAAAGAAATAATTGAAAGACAAAGCCAGGAGAAGCTAAAAACTACGATCTTACGATCAACACACAAAACAACCATCATGGAGGTGTTGAAGAAGCCATGATGTACCAATGGTGCAATCAAAGGTCGTAAATCCGAAAAGACAGAAACAAATTTGGTCGACATTAAACCATTACAAAACAAACTAAACAACCAAAAACACTTATAACAACCAAATTGAAATCAACAAGGTGACCACAAGTCGGAACGAGTTTTCCTATAGTGAACTCAGGTGCTCCGATCATAAAGCTGTTACAAACGACAAATTAAGTGGTAAAGGACGATAGTACATGTACTAAACGGTTTATGCCAAACCATCATCTGTGCTCATCTGAATAATAGAATGCCATAAGCTCTGAAATAACAAATCAGTTGTGATGCGTGAACATTATAAAGTGGAGCTAAAGGAAATTTGCAACACATAAAAGAAAGTTTACGTCATCACGTTTGTCGTGCAGATGTAGCCTTCCTTGTGTGTCGATGTTTAGTAAATGACTTCATCAATATAACAGTCCCGTTATAATTAGCATCTTGTTGCAACTTTGAAAAATAAAATTAAAGGGAGGGAGGTTATACACCGCCTGCCTTTTGTCGTTGTCAAGACTGGAAACATGCATGTTTCAAAGTGTATGATACAAAGGGCTTAAAATAAGTATAAAACAATTTTGCGAAAAGACAATGGAGTTAAATGTCTGTATAAAATTAGAACAACGTGTATATCTTATTTGTTTGAAATCTAGAATGCCATATTACTATTTCAGTAATGGCCCGACTTTGATTAAAACTAAATAACAAAATACAAAATAGACATAAAAAGAACACAGACGCAAAAAGAAATGGCAAATTTCATAATACGACGCCGATTTTAGTGTAACGTAGCACCAACACTGTGAGTAGCTTCACAGCCTTCCTTGTGTGTTGTGTGTCTATTTTGAGAAAGAATCGCCAATTCGGTGATTGTTTATTAAATGACTTCATCAATATAACAGTGCGAGGCCCGGGCGGCGAATAGGCCTGCAGCCGAGGCCAGCTTGTCGTAAGAGGCGACTAAGGGTCTTGAGATTCTGACATTGGAGTTAGTGCTCAGCCAACATAGCGACTGCCAATGTGTGTACCCTAGGTGGCTGACTAGGGTGGTCCTCGTCCTCGAGGGTTGTCAGGTCTATAATACGGAAACCCTGATCGTGGAGATAGAATGTGTATCCTTCGTGTTGTGTAGATTCTCGACAGTTGTGTTAGGCCACTGTTATAAAATAATACTTGCTTTCAAATACTTATGCTTTGAGTGTGAGAGTGAGTGAGTTGGTGTTTTACGCCCTAGCTTGCAACGCTATATGGGTTATTTAAAGGCGATGCATATAAAAAGGATGATAAAATTAGCATGAAATGATGATGATAAATGAAATATTTGGGTTGGGTGGGAAATAAAGGAACAGTAATTTTGAAGACCACAGGAAAAGGGGAGAGGTGGGTAGGGGGTGGAAAATTTAGCATTTGCCATGCACTATTTGGCGGTCCACAAAGGGGTCATTAACGTGCATGAAGCGTGGCATTCCCCATACACGTTGGCCCACTATGGTCACCGAGCAGGGTTTCCGTTTTATAGACCTGACAACCCCCGAGGACGAGGGCCACTTTATTCAGCCACCTAGGGTACATACTTTGGTTGGTCGCTATATGGGCTGAGCACTAACTCCAATATCAGAATCCCAAGACCCTTAGTCGCCTTTTATGACAAGCTGGGCTTGCGATTACGGTCCACCAGCAGCGATTAATAGACCCAGTTAGTGATTTCAAAATCAAAGTGATTTTAAAAATCAGGCCGAAAATCACAATATCACAAATACCAATATTACTAACATGACTAATTAAAACCTACATTTATCAATAAACATTTAAGACGTTAAATCCATAAGACAATCAATCTGTTCGTTTGTTAAGATAGATACTATCCAGACACTTTCAAAAATTCTCACTTACAAGGAACAATATTTCAGTGTATCTTAAATTCAGGAATATACGTTTTTAAGATATCAGCCCGAACCCCATTACATTCGATATGAAAATATTTGCATTTTTCAAACAAGAGATTAATCATTCAAATGTACACATCGTTTCTTTTTAAAACGTCAAGATTATAGCTGTTTCCATTCTCCGGTATGCCCACCTACTGCTTTCTCCTTTTAAGCTTGCAGTTTTTTAATCCAACGTTATTTGTTTTGTTAATCTTGCTACCCAAAACATTATGTAATGCACTGAGAATTTTAAAACAAATTACAACGTTAAAGATATTTGCAGGTATATATGATATATTTGATAAGTAAAGCATCAATTTGTCGGGGTCAAGAACTTGATTGAATTCCAAATTCCAATCGAATCCAGGAAGAACTGTTGAGGGATTTCGTATTTAGAGAATATCATATACGTAGATATAAAACAAATACAAATTAAATATTTTTATCACCCAGATTGAAACGTAAGAAGAATATATATTAATTGATTATATAGTCTAAAATGTATTGATAAATTAATATTTTTTTTCTTTTTGATTTGATAAGAATGTAAAAGAAAATTTCTTGTGTATAAAATGGAATACTATCAGTAATGGAGTATAATTTCTCAAATATTTTGTTGTGTTGCTCTCTTATTCTTTTAAACGTAAGTATGTTCTACTATATTACAAATTCGAGGAATTTCACAACTGATAAAGTTTGAAAAACCGTGTATAACGTATCTTTTAAAATATTCACCGGTAATAAGAAACTCGTGAACGGCTTTCTTTGTTATGAATTTCATGATTTTTAAGATTTTGGAAACTCCTCCTCATTTGAAGTAAAATTTACATCGTAGTTCCAGGCAATATTGTTGATGCGCGTTTCTTCTATTTAAGAAACTAATATTATTTACAATTGGTATGACTATATTATGTGTTCATTTAATATAATTATAACCATTTAAATAGGGGAAATATATAGACTAACCGCTTACCGATGCTTTTCATGTTAATTTTCATGAATAAACTATGTTCAAATCAAATCATATTCAATGCTCATCAGAGGCTCTCTAGCCAAAAGGATGAAAGTGCCAAACACAATATGAATATTTATAGAGCATAGAACAACAAAACTAGATAATTCTAAAATGGGTTCCAGGAACCTATGCCTGGGATAGGAAGAACCCTCGAATTTTGACAATTTTGAAATATACTCACAATTCTAATACTTAGTATTCGTCATCAAAAAAAGCAGCGCTCGCCATCACGTGATGCTAGAAATAACGAATGGAGATCGCTTAAAGGAACGTCAAACAATGTATATGTTTGAAAAGAAAAAAAAATTCTATTAACTCATGACTCACAAGTTTTTTCCAAGTTTTGATAATTATTTTCTACCAGTTAAAAAAGTTCTTTTCAATTGTTATTTTCCAGATGTCCGATTGCGTTTTAGCAGATGCATCTCGAGTCGTGATTAAAGACATCACAGTCACATGTCCGACTTCACCGTGTGGGAATGTGTCTATAGAACTTTGCACGGGAACGTAAGTGAATGTAATCTCCTTTTGGATTTTGAGGTTGGTTGGTTTGGCTATAATTTACCATTTTCTTTGCAAGCTTTAGCTGATACAAGACTTATTCATATAAAAACCTATTGAAATTAAAAAAAAATAATTAACAATTTCTCTTTTTATTGTACAGGAATTGCTTACTCTTCCGAAGCACCTGAATTCAATGAATTCGAGTTGTTGATTGCTATTCAGTTGTTTTTGTTTTATTAGATTATGCTGTTTGTTTCTGCGTGATGCTTCCTTTTGTGTTACTGATTTTGGCTTTGCTCTTTCGGATTTTTGACATTCGAATGCCCAATTGGTGCCTCTGTGCTTTATTATACCCAACGCAACGAAGTTGCAAAGAGTATAGTTTTATTGACAGGTCCGTCTGTCCGTCCGTGGTCAAAATTTTCGTAACAGATTTCTCATCAATTTTTAAGCGAAAGCTTTTGATATTTTGTATTTAGCTTCGGGAAGGTGTCTCATATGGCCGAATATCTTTTCAGGTTTATCAACCATTTATTCCCTGTTAAATGAGCCGACTTAGACACCAACTCTGACTTTTGATTTCTTACTGAGTAAAAAATGAGGGCATGTGGGGGTATGTGAGCGTGCTCACTAAGGTTCTCTCATTATTACCGTTGGATAATTTTCATTTATCGGGCTTGTATTTGAATCAAATTATAAAGAGTTTTCCAATAAATGTCAAAGCTTACATGTATCTGGATAATTTGAGCGGATTGCCTTGTACAAGGATTCAGAATGCATATGCATATAAAAACCATTGAAAGGCAAGTGTTTTTTTTAAGTTTAATTATATTCCTCTTTGCACATTAGGTGTAATAATATCACCAGATGCAATGGTCCCAAGTTTTCACCAAGTGTCTTGAATCATCGTCATGAGTTTCCGTGCAATAATGTAAGTATGGATATATATATTTGACAGAGTACAAAATTAAGTTTCTAATGCTTACTCTGCCTCCTTAGCGAGCATCGAAAATCTCATTTTTATACGACCGCAAAAAAATTGCGGACGTATAATGGTATGATGCTGTCGTCTGCGTCGTCCCTCAATAACTTTAGTTCTGGTTATCCGATTGCTATGAAATTTTACAATGATGTTTCTTACCATAAAAGAATGGATGGGATTGATTTTGGGGGTCCCCTCTTTTTTCGTTTATATTTAAGGGACCAAAAATGCTACTTTTTTGTTTGCTCCCACAATAACCCTTGTTCTGGTCAACCAAATGATGTGAAATTTTACAACAATGTTTCATACCATGAAAGGATGAATGAGATTGATTTTGGGGGTCTACCTTTTATTCATTTATATATTAGGGGCCCACACGGGGCAAAAAATTTAAAAACATTATTTGTTCTCACAATAACTTTGGTTCTAGTTGGTCAATTGTTATGAAATTTGACAATGATATGCACTACCATTATAACATAAATGGGATTGATTTTGGGGGGTCCCCTTGTTTTCATTTAGAAATAAGGGACCCAAAAGGGGCAAAAATTCAACTTTTTTATTTCTGGTCCGATTTTGAATTTTTTTTTGTAAGTTAAGTCTTGTCAAGTGGTGGATAGATAATGGAGGATTAACACTTGCTTTTTCCCCTACCCCATTTTGGAAATAGGGGTCAAAAGGGGCCAAAATTGACTTTTTTTATTTATTGTCCGATTTCAACTTTTATTTTTTTGCAAATAAACTCTTGTAGTGACTTTACAAAATTGAATGTTAATTTTGCAACACTTTCCTCCCCCTAATTGCTGCTTAGGACCAAAAACAGCAAAAGTGAAAGGTAAAAGATACCATTAATTTGGGGCCAAAAGGGGTAATGTTTTTGTAACTGTAGTTTATTATACGACCGCAAAAAAATTGCGGACGTAATTATGGTATGATGCTGTCGTCGTCGTCGTCGTTGTCTGTTAACTTTTTAGTGTTTCCGCAATAACTTAAGTTCCAGTTATCCGATTGCTATGAAATTTTACAATGATGTTCCTTACCATAGAATGATGAATGGGATTGATTTTGGGGGTCCCCCCTTTTTTGTTTAGAAATTAGGGGCCAAAAAAGGGCCAAAAATACTTCTTTTTTGTTTGTTTCCACTATAACTTTTGTTCTAGTTATCTGATTGCTATGAAATTTGACAGTGATGTTCCTTACCATGAAAGGAAGAATGGAATTGATTTTGGGGGTCCCCCTTTTTTCGTTTCAAAATTAGGGGCCCAAAAGGGAAAAAACTTCATACATTTTATTGTTTCCACCATAACTTTGGTCCTAGTTGGCCCATTGCTGTAAAATTTGTCAAGAATGATTCTTACAATAAAAGAATGAAGCTGATGAATTTTCGTACCCCCTTTTCCCCGTTATGTAGTTAGGGGTCAAAAGGGGCCAAAATCGAAACTTTTTTATTTGTGGTCCGATTTGGAAATTTTTTTTGCATGTTTGTTCTCGTCAAATAGGGGATACAAAATTAAGAATGAAATTTTGCAACCACCCCTTTTCCCCCTATTAAGTAATTAGGGTCCAAAAGGGGCCAAAATCGAAACTTTTTTATTTGTGGTACAATTTTGAAATTATTTTTTGCATGTTTGTTCTTGTCAAACAGCAGATGCAAAATTGAGAATTAATTTTTGCGACCGCCCTTTTTCCCCCTGTTATGTAATTAGGGGCCAAAGGGGACCAAAATCGAAACTTTTTTACTTGTAATCCGATTTTGAACATTTTTATTGCATGTTTGTTCTAGTCGAATAGCGGATGCAAAATTGAGAATTAATTTTTGCGACCCCCCTTTTCCCCCCTATTGCGTAATTAGGGCCAATAGGGGCCAAAATCGAAACTTTTTATTGCGTAAAAAACATTAATGATAATAGATTAACCAAGAATAGGGTCTATTTCTTAATATAAAATTGAGCGGGGATATTGAAATGTTATAAATATGATATTGCAAGTATATATTTTTTCCCATTTGCTTTTAAAATAGTTAAAATCTAATGAATTCCTTGTAAAATGTGGTTGGAAAGTCCACCAAAGAAGGCATGTGTCAAAAACCTTTGTCAGTCCACCATGGGTTGCATGTGTCCAGAGCAATTGACTTTCCATATTGGGCCTAAAAGGTACAGGGTTCAACGTGTTGCGGTCGTATCATGCTGCGCTCGGTGAAGCTTTATATTTAAAATGCATCCATGTGCTCGACAACGAGGGAACCTTTTAAAAGGAATAAAATTGAACCAAAGTCTGAACCCCCCCCCCAACCCCATATCATTTGCACTCTTTAATAGGAAATTGATGTTTAAAATATCTTGGATCAATAACCAAGTGGACGAAATATGGTTTTATCCCTTATTTTGTATTCCTGTTTTTTTTACAAAAGAGATGGTGATGCATGATATAAGCCAGAGGGTTCATTGTTTTACTTCCTCCGTGCCTATTATATTATTTGCTCCGCAAAAGTAGACGTGTTCCGGTGTTCTTGTCAGTATTTTACTGGGACATCTCGAAACATGCATAATGCAGTAGGGCTTGCATCTGTGGTGCTCGCTCGCTAATAGACTAGATAAAAAAGATTTAACCAGAAATACCATGTAAAATACGAATTAGTTTACATATTAAAATGAGGTTTTCTAGAATAAAATCTTACGTTGATTTTTTGTGAAGTTCATGAACATATAGTCCTAATTTTGAAACAAAACATTTCTGTTCATTGTTTTTATTTGAAAAGAAAAAGGACAACAACATCAACTGGATTTGCAAGTCTATGTCTTTATTTCTGTTTGACGACTAGTTTCGGTGCCTATCTACATATTTTTATCTACAGTTCCAATCTACAGAAATTATAATGGCAAAAGTCTATTCTCTACACCAAAACTTTATTCTATGTGAAAATGAAACAAAGAGAAATGATACTTGCATGAATCAACAGCATCTTCCGTGTGCACTTGTGTATCATAATGGAAGAATTAATGCAATGAATAGGTAAGTAATTTACCTGAAGATGAAGTCATTAACATTCTTGTTAAAATGGTTTTTCTGCAAATCGATCGATCGTTTTTTTTATGTAATGTTAAGACCATACACCTTCAAAACCAAGGGAAATAATTATTAATTATACAATTAAGACGTTCATGTATTTTAACCTAAGAATGTCTTTTTCTTTCAAGAACCTACACAAATGATCTTAAAAAATAAGCCATTGAATAACTGATCAATGTCTTGTGAGTCGCTACATGTTTGATACAAACAAATGGGCTTACCAACTTAGTCAGATTTCAAGAAAAGATTTTATACATACCCATATGCATAAAAATTCGCTTTTCGTTAATACAAAATATATCTCGATCTTTTAACAAAGCATATGCTTAAGATGATATTTCTTTTTTGTAGCTACATTGTAACGTTCAATATTGAGAGCCATTGTTCAACTGAAAATACAGTGAGTATGTCCAGACGATATGACTTTTATTAATATTTACATTTGACGATCAAGTTATTGATCAAAACGGTTCTAAAACTTCTCAGAAGAAATGCACGAAACTTTGTATAAAGCAACCTGTACAATGCACATTACATTCAGTGAACGTGGTCATAGAAAAGCTTGACAAGATCATGTTAAAATAACGAGCATTACAGGAAAGCAAAAAATATCCACAAAACTTATACGTTGTTGGTTAATGAATATAATAAAACTACCAAACTGGAATGGTTAATCCCAAATGTCAAAAAAAGGGAGACAAAACATGGCAAAGACACGCTGAAAAAAAATGAATATCGCAATAACTTGATACATGCATGGGCTAAACCAGGTTTGCTTTACAGTGCCAGACATGACAGGAAAAAGATGTCATCAAGTCAGCTCACTATAATCTACAATCGTGTTTATTATTTTGAAGGAAAGATTTCAATATGCAAACCCGACGACTTACTCACAAAAAGTCCGAATGACCGTATAATGGGGTATTGCTTGCAACACATATCACTTAAAATATTTTTTTTAAGACAGTACAATGACAAAAGACAATTGGTAGAAAAGAAGAAAAAAGTTTAAAACAAGACTGGTGTCTACCATTTTCTCCTATTATCTTCTAAGCTTAATTGACACAAAAATTGCTAACACAGGGCTATGCTGCTCCTCGGTTGCTGTCTTCACTCAAGAAATTTTACGGAAGACACCATGAACTCGTAGACAAATATGAGATTTCTATCTCTCAAATTAGTGAAGATATTGGTTTGTCGTAGAAATATGGGTTTTCTATCTCTCAAATGAGTGCAGATGTTGGTTTGTCGTAGAGTTTTGTTTTGTCTTTCTTTACCGGATTTTACACACAGAATTGGAAATAAGCGGATCGACGGGTGTGCTATTGCAAGCAGGAACCACCTACTCTTCCGGAGCACATGAATTCACTCTTGTTACGACTTGAGTTAGCGTTGTCGATTTTTGTTCGGTTGATTTTGTGTTTCCATGGTTTCCTCGTGCTGTTCTTAATCGTGTTTACCGATTTTGTTGTTGCCTTTTCAGAGTTTTGACACTCGAATGTCGCTCCAAATTAGTGCCTCTTTGCTTCTTAAAACATTGCACCGTAATTTTTTGACTGCCTTAAGATTTTCAGCATTTACCAAAGCCGGTAAGTTATCGTGTTTACATGTATGTAAAGTTTGTGACTCGAAGGATTTTTACATCCATAAATGAAAGTGGACTTATCGTTTAACAATGGAATATTATATATCATCGTGGCTAAAAAAAACTTTAGATAAAATCTGTACACATGAAACCGGGAAGCTCGTATAAATGTCTTAAAAGGAAGTTATTTTTAGCTCACCTGGCCACAGGCCATGTGAGCTTAGGCCATCACTAAGCGTCCGTCGTCGTCGTCGTTGTCCGTTAACAATTTCAAAAATCTTCTCCTCTGAAACCACTCAACCAATTTAACTGAAACTTTGCAGGAATGATATATATGACAAGTTGGCCACAAACATTCCACATTTTAAATTGATCTGATAAAAATCATGACCGGCGATTCTAAAATAGAACAGGGGATAAAACAGCAGTTGTTTGCTAATAATAGACAGATATCAAAATTATGGCATTGGGTAAAAGTGATCAGCACCTACCCTGAAATTTGGAGGAAATTCCAACAAGCCATGTGGGAGTTATTGGCCCTTATCTTGATTTGTTCTGCTTTTTTTATATCTCAAGAACTATATATGATATTGAAGTTATTTTAATTGCATATTGTTCAGCTTAGTACGCTCTACAAAATTGTCTATTTGGTAGAAATTGTCAGATGACCCCTTATAGGGGTGATGGCCCCTTAAATGCCAAAAATAGTGGTTTTAGTCCTATAGATTGTGAACGATAGAAGATAGAGAAAAGGTTTTGCTTGCTTAAATGTTCAGATATTTGAGCTCTACACAATTCTTTATAAAGTCAAAATTGTCAATTGACCCCTGATTTGATTAATGGCTCCTTAAAAGCCAAAAATAGTGATTTTTGCCGAATAGATTGTGCATGGTAGTGGATAGAGAAAAGGTTTTGCTCCTTAAATGCCAAAAATAGTGGTTTTAGCCCTATAGATTGTGAACGATAGAAGATAGAGAAAAGGTTTTGCTTGCTTTAATGTTCAGATATTTGAGCTCTACACAATTCTTTATAAAGTCAAAATTGTCAATTGACCCCTGATTGGATTAATGGCCCCTTAAAAGCCAAAAATAGTGATTTTTGCCGAATAGATTTTGCATGGTAGTGGATAGAGAAAATGTTTTGCTTGCTTAAATGTTCAGCTAATTGAGATCTGCAAAATTGTCCATTAGGTCGAAATTGTCCTATGACCTCTTATAGGGGTTATGGCCACTTAAACGCCAAAAATAGTGGTTTTAGCCTTCTAGATTATGAACGATTGAAGATAGGGAAAAGGGTTTGTTTGCTTAAACGTTGAGTTAGTTGAGATGAGATCTACAAAATTGTCTGTTGGGTTAAAATTGTCAGATGACCCCTTATAGGGGTTATGGCCCCTTAAAACCCCAAAATAGAAGTTTTGGCTTTGTAGATATTGAACCATAAAAGATAGGGAAAAGGTTTTGCTTGCTAAAATGTTGAGCTAAATGAACTCTTCAAAATTGTCCATTAGGCCAAAATTATCAGATTACCATTATAGGAGTTACGGCCCTTTAAATGCCAAAAAAAGAGGATTGTACGTGAAAGATTGTTTACCATAGAAGATTGTAGCACAAATTTGTTTGGTTAAATGTTCAGCTTTATAGAGCTATCCAACGTTTTCATGTCATGGCGGGCTGTTGGCAATGTTAAATACAGTATTGTTAAATTAAGTCATTGAAGCGGGGTGAGCGATTTAAGCTCCTGGGAGCCTCTTGTTTTGTTAATAAAAACCAATAACCTTCATATTTTTTTTATATTTTATTTATTTCAGACAAAAAATGATCTTATTGGTCCAATAGTTGGAGGATTAGCGGGTGTGGTCGGTTTAGCAATATTTATATTTATTATAATATATATGATAAAAAGATACAAAGTATGTATTATATTTTTCGCATTTTTTCTTGTGGTCGAGAAATGATACGAAAGGAGATAATTTAGATGTGGAATAAGTGTACGCCACACAACATACAAAATAAACGACAAAATCCACATTGGAAATCAGTTGATATAGCTATGACATGTATGAATTTTTATATTTTTCAAATAAAAATACACTTCATAAGATAGATATGTGGACTCTTAGAGCCCACTTAATGATAGACCTATATTGCCACAAAAATAATTTCCAACCACCATTTATTTCTAAAAAAAATCATGCATGTTTTAACCAAATCAGGACAATTGCGGTATTTATTTCATCAGCCTCTGATGAGTCTTGTCCTGGGTAGAAGAAACACGCGTCAGGCGTAGCAAAGTTTATTGTCTGGAACTTTGTTGTAGTTTTTATTTCATAAATACACATGAAATATACCGATGTCTTTTCTATTATGATTGGCCTTTATTTTCAGTAACTGTGTTAACTTAATGTCCTACCGGTCTTCCAGTTTTTCGACCCCTGTCTGATGAAAGTTAGTCCAGAAAAGCCCTTCACACGCATTAAATGCTTTTTTATCATGTATAAAAATATTGCATGTATCAACATGTGGATCGTGTCTTTCTGGCGCATATTCCATATTCTTTCGTTTTTGATATCTAAACATATAAAAATATTACGTTATCTTTATGTGATTTTTGGGCTTGTTTTTTCTTGTAGAAAAGCAAAAAAATAGATCCAGATTTAAGAAGACAATTTGACAAAGACCCACAAGATGAACAAGGAAATAGACAAATAGAAGACAATGACGATTTTAATGTGGGAGCCGGTCCTTTATTTGAGCCTCCAACTCAAATGCAACTCAGCCTCCCCCGTGATCACACATTTCACGCATAATTGAATAATAAATTATTGTAATATTTATTTTCTTTTATTAATTGAGTAAGAATAAATTATATAATTTATATTATTGTCATTGGTTTCTCACAATTGAAATCTAAAAGAGTGACATGGTGACAAATAAACTCTTTCAGTCATTCAAAGTTTTTTTTTTTATTAACAAAGAAGTACTATATCCCTACTAATACACCCTTACGGAACACCCATGTACTAGTTTTCTTTTCCTGAATTGACAGATTTTTATAAAATTTCTATTAAAAGGTACCAGATTAATGTTTGAATGGTAGGACCCAGAGGGGGGTGTAGGGCCCCCACCTTTTGTCAGAAAAAATAGTCGGAATAAACAGACACATAGGAAATCATCTTAAAAGCATGACCACAGTGCGCCCCTTGGTCAGGCAGTGGACCCCCTTTCCGAAATTTTCGGATCGGCCACTGGTTATAATACTTCTATTCAGTTTCTGGAATGTTGTTTAAAAGTCAGAACAAAGAGCATAAAATGTAATATGTGTCCATCTTTTGCTCTATGTTGAATACTATCCTGTAGTTGTTGCATGAAAGGTAAAAGAAAGATAATCACCGATTTTTGTCAGATATCTGGTTTATGCGTAAGAAAATTAAAAGCTTTTGATGCTAAATAATTATTTTACTATGTTCACTTCATTTTCTTTCAAGTAATGTATATGGTGCATGTATTTACTAGTAGACATACATGTTTTTATTTCACCTTATAAACTTTGGAAAGAATAAATGTTGAAAACTTTTTATCAAGAGGTCTTTGTGTGTCATTTATAGATACTTTGCCAATTTGAGATTTTCATTTACCAAACAACTCGGGCAAACAGTCCAACGTATGGTCATGCTTCAGTACAATCTGGAAAGTACATCGATCCCCATCGATCATTTCACAGAAGTCTGGTACTGCTATAACACCAGCATGACGCCCAATACTACAATAAAATGATATTCAGATTAAACTGTGACACTCCCGAAGCTACTCCCGAAGCTACTACGTATCTTTAAATATTATATCTGTAATAAATTTAAAATGTTAATGATGCGAAGAATTCAACATTTATAATTTAAAATAAAAACAAACGTCTAGCTTTTTGTGAGTCACGTGTGCGCTAAGACCCTGGGGGGGGGTTACTCCCTATATATACCAATATACGGGATGTGCATTTTTTTTTTTGTGCTGAGTGTTCGGGAAATTAGGAGACTAAACTGGACGCTGAAGGGAAATTTAGCTCATAGTACTACTAAAACTGGTTAAAATATCGGACATCTTCATGTTAAAAATGTGCTGCCGAGGACAACGTTTTCACACCAATGTAACATCCATAGAGTTAGCGATAGCTGTCTATTACATACTAAACTGTTGATGGCGGGAAGATTCAAACATTGTCCAGCCAAATTTACTTAGTTTAAATTCATTTTATTTTATTCTTATTTTTTCTATTTCACTTATTTTTAATTGTTTCAATTTTTATGGACGATGAAAATTAAGGAGATTATAAAATGACCACGAAATGATAATGAGTAGTGTATGAAAGTGAGGTAAACATATTTCTAATCTTTACATGAATGTTTCATTTTTCATGTAAGACAATGAATGCTCTTTTTCATGCCTTTCATTTTTATGTAATGCAATACTAGTATTTAAAAAAAAACAGTACGGGTACGGGTAAATGAGCAAACAATTGTGCAATTATGTTTTAGTAACAGTTGTGTTAGTAAGTTAGATGACGTTTATCCCCTACCAGCACAAAATCATTGGTTATATGGGCGACTGACACTAAAGATGATAAAAGGAACAATAAGTGATGAGAAATACAGTACTTGAACCGATCAATGCAACAGTTTTTGCGATCCGTCACGCGTCATCAATCAGTCACCAATCAGTCATCGATCCGGTCTCAATCATTCACCGATCCGTCATCAATCAGTCACCAATCCGTCATCGATCAGTCACCAATCTGTCCGATCCTATCCGTCAAATGCATCCCATGATGCAATTTACCAATCCGTCACGCGTCAATTTAATCTAAAATACGGAATTTTAAAGTTCGTTTCGCTTATTGTATCACGTGACTCCTTGATCGAATGCATAAAATCTTTGAATAAAATAGAAATTTATATAAATAAATGTAAAAGCGGGACATAAGACGTGTTTTATATCAATAATTAAACATAGAATATTACAAAGCACAGCCGAATTGTGCTTAAATAAATATTAAAGTCTAACTTTAATGTAAAGACATAACACATTTCTGTTTTAAAATGCGAAAATTCATACGATTTTTTATGTCAAATATATTATATTTTAAAATAACTCATTTAAAATCTTGTCATAAAGTTATTTTGAAAACAATTTTTGTGATTGTTATAAAACCATCATATTATATTAGGCTCAAACATCAGATTTTTAATTTCTTATACATTTGTAGCTTGCATATAACATGTATAAAGAAATGTTTGGTCTTAACAATTCTATAATGGAAATAAATTTTCCTTATAATCTCTTAAAACTGGTAAAATATGAACCTTATTTTTAAAGTTAAAGATATGAAACTATTCAAGTTTTCAAAATATTATAGCATTTAAGTGTCAAATCTGATGAAAATAGTTGTTTCGCAAACAATTTCATGTAAACTTTATTCAACCGTCATATAATTTTATGCTCAAATATATGATTTTACTAAAGTTTCATATATTTTACATAAGAAATTTGTAAATGTGATCTATATTCCTTTGCGAACAAATTTTCTTTATTGTCTCTTTACTATATGAACCTTATTTTCTAAGTCAGCAATATGTAGTTATGCAACTTTTCAAGTTATCTTAGCATTAATGTGTCAAACCTGATGAAAAAAGTTGTTTCGCAAACATTTTCTTGTCAATTTTATTAAACCGTCATATAATTTTATGCTCAAATAGAAGATTT
Source organism: Arcuatula senhousia (assembly GCA_963971305.1). NCBI lineage: Eukaryota > Metazoa > Mollusca > Bivalvia > Mytilida > Mytilidae > Arcuatula > Arcuatula senhousia. The sequence goes on along the minus strand of OZ020303.1, from coordinate 55,234,315 downwards.
TTCTATAGTTTCATATATTTTACATAAGAAATTTGCAAATGTGATCTATATTCCTTTGCGAACAAATTTTCTTCATAATCTCTTAACTTTATGAACCTTATTTTTAAAGTCAGCAATATGTAGTTATGCAACTTTTCAAGTTGTCTTAGCATTAATGTGTCAAACCTGATGAAAAGAGTTGTTTCGCAAACATTTTCTTGTCAATTTTATTAAACCGTCATATAATTTTATGCTCAAATAGATGATTTTACTATAGTTTCATATATTTTACATAAGAAATTTGCAAATGTGATCTATATTCCTTTGCGAACAAATTTTCTTCATAATCTCTTAACTTTATGAACCTTATTTTTAAAGTCAGCAATATGTAGTTATGCAACTTTTCAAGTTATCTTAGCATTAATGTGTCAAACCTGATGAAAAAAGTTGTTTCGCAAACATTTTCTTGTCAATTTTATTAAACCGTCATATAATTTTATGCTCAAATAGAAGATTTTTCTATAGTTTCATATATTTTACATAAGAAATTTGTAAATGTGATATATATTTCTTTGCGAACAAATTTTCTTTATTGTCTCTTTACTATATGAACCTTATTTTTTAAGTCAGCAATATGTAGTTATGCAACTTTTCAACTTATCTTAGCATTAATGTGTCAAACCTGATGAAAAAAGTTGTTTCGCAAACATTTTCTTGTCAATTTTATTAAACCGTCATATAATTTTATGCTCAAATAGAAGATTGTTCTATAGTTTCATATATTTTACATAAGAAATTTGCAAATGTGATCTATATTCCTTTGCGAACAAATTTTCTTCATAATCTCTTAACTTTATGAACCTTATTTTTAAAGTCAGCAATATGTAGTTATGCACATTTTCAAGTTGTCTTAGCATTAATGTGTCAAACCTGATGAAAAGAGTTGTTTCATAAAACATTTTCTTGTCAATTTTATTAAACCGTCATATAATTTTATGCTCAAATAGATGATTTTACTATAGTTTCATATATTTTACATAAGAAATTTGCAAATGTGATCTATATTCCTTTGCGAACAAATTTTCTTCATAATCTCTTAACTTTATGAACCTTATTTTTAAAGTCAGCAATATGTAGTTATGCAACTTTTCAAGTTATCTTAGCATTAATGTGTCAAACCTGATGAAAAAAGTTGTTTCGCAAACATTTTCTTGTCAATTTTATTAAACCGTCATATATTTTTATGCTCAAATAGAAGATTTTTCTATTATTTCATATATTTTACATAAGAAATTTGTAAATGTGATATATATTTCTTTGCGAACAAATTTTCTTTATTGTCTCTTTACTATATGAACCTTATTTTTTAAGTCAGCAATATGTAGTTATGCAACTTTTCAACTTATCTTAGCATTAATGTGTCAAACCTGATGAAAAAAGTTGTTTCGCAAACATTTTCTTGGCAATTTTATTAAACCGTCATATAATTTTATGCTCAAATAGAAGATTTTACTATAGTTTCATATATTTTACATAAGAAATTTGCAAATGTGATCTATATTCCTTTGCGAACAAATTTTCTTCATAATCTCTTAACTTTATGAACCTTATTTTTAAAGTCAGCAATATGTAGTTATGCACATTTTCAAGTTGACTTAGCATTAATGTGTCAAACCTGATGAAAAGAGTTGTTTCGCAAACATTTTCTTGTCAATTTTATTAAACCGTCATATAATTTTATGCTCAAATAGATGATTTTACTATAGTTTCATATATTTTACATAAGAAATTTGCAAATGTGATCTATATTCCTTTGCGAACAAATTTTCTTCATAATCTCTTAACTTTATGAACCTTATTTTTAAAGTCAGCAATATGTAGTTATGCAACTTTTCAAGTTATCTTAGCATTAATGTGTCAAACCTGATGAAAAAAGTTGTTTCGCAAACATTTTCTTGTCAATTTTATTAAACCGTCATATAATTTTATGCTCAAATAGAAGATTTTTCTATAATTTCATATATTTTACATAAGAAATTTGTAAATGTGATATATATTTCTTTGCGAACAAATTTTCTTTATTGTCTCTTTACTATATGAACCTTATTTTTTAAGTCAGCAATATGTAGTTATGCAACTTTTCAACTTATCTTAGCATTAATGTGTCAAACCTGATGAAAAAAGTTGTTTCGCAAACATTTTCTTGGCAATTTTATTAAACCGTCATATAATTTTATGCTCAAATAGAAGATTTTACTATAGTTTCATATATTTTACATAAGAAATTTGCAAATGTGATCTATATTCCTTTGCGAACAAATTTTCTTCATAATCTCTTAACTTTATGAACCTTTTTTTTTAAGTCAGCAATATGTACTTATGCAACTTTTCAAGTTATCTTAGCATTAATGTGTCAAACCTGATGAAAAAAGTTGTTTCGCAAACATTTTCTTGGCAATTTTATTAAACCGTCATATAATTTTATGCTCAAATAGAAGATTTTACTATAGTTTCATATATTTTACATAAGAAATTTGCAAATGTGATCTATATTCCTTTGCGAACAAATTTTTTTCATAATCTCTTAACTTTATGAAACTTATTTTTTAAGTCAGCAATATGTAGTTATGCAACTTTTCAACTTATCTTAGCATTAATGTGTCAAACCTGATGAAAAGAGTTGTTTCGCAAACATTTTCTTGTCAATTTTATTAAACCGTCATATAATTTTATGCTCAAATAGATGATTTTACTATAGTTTCATATATTTTACATAAGAAATTTGCAAATGTGATCTATATTCCTTTGCGAACAAATATTCTTCATAATCTCTTAACTTTATGAACCTTATTTTTAAAGTCAGCAATATGTAGTTATGCAACTTTTCAAGTTATCTTAGCATTAATGTGTCAAACCTGATGAAAAAAGTTGTTTCGCAAACATTTTCTTGTCAATTTTATTAAAAGGTCATATAATTTTATGCTCAAATAGAAGATTTTTCTATAATTTCATATATTTTACATAAGAAATTTGTAAATGTGATATATATTTCTTTGCGAACAAATTTTCTTTATTGTCTCTTTACTATATGAACCTTATTTTTTAAGTCAGCAATATGTAGTTATGCAACTTTTCAACTTATCTTAGCATTAATGTGTCAAACCTGATGAAAAAAGTTGTTTCGCAAACATTTTCTTGGCAATTTTATTAAACCGTCATATAATTTTATGCTCAAATAGAAGATTTTACTATAATTTCATATATTTTACATAAGAAATTTGCAAATGTGATCTATATTCCTTTGCGAACAAATTTTCTTCATAATCTCTTAACTTTATGAATCTTTTTTTTTAAGTCAGCAATATGTACTTATGCAACTTTTCAAGTTATCTTAGCATTAATGTGTCAAACCTGATGAAAAAAGTTGTTTCGCAAACATTTTCTTGGCAATTTTATTAAACCGTCATATAATTTTATGCTCAAATAGATGATTTTACTATAGTTTCATATATTTTACATAAGAAATTTGCAAATGTGATCTATATTCCTTTGCGAACAAATTTTCTTCATAATCTCTTAACTTTATGAACCTTATTTTTAAAGTCAGCAATATGTAGTTATGCAACTTTTCAAGTTATCTTAGCATTAATGTGTCAAACCTGATGAAAAAAGTTGTTTCGCAAACATTTTCTTGTCAATTTTATTAAACCGTCATATAATTTTATGCTCAAATAGAAGATTTTTCTATAATTTCATATATTTTACATAAGAAATTTGTAAATGTGATATATATTTCTTTGCGAACAAATTTTCTTTATTGTCTCTTTACTATATGAACCTTATTTTTTAAGTCAGCAATATGTAGTTATGCAACTTTTCAACTTATCTTAGCATTAATGTGTCAAACCTGATGAAAAAAGTTGTTTCGCAAACATTTTCTTGGCAATTTTATTAAACCGTCATATAATTTTATGCTCAAATAGAAGATTTTACTATAGTTTCATATATTTTACATAAGAAATTTGCAAATGTGATCTATATTCCTTTGCGAACAAATTTTCTTCATAATCTCTTAACTTTATGAACCTTTTTTTTTAAGTCAGCAATATGTACTTATGCAACTTTTCAAGTTATCTTAGCATTAATGTGTCAAACCTGATGAAAAAAGTTGTTTCGCAAACATTTTCTTGGCAATTTTATTAAACCGTCATATAATTTTATGCTCAAATAGAAGATTTTACTATAGTTTCATATATTTTACATAAGAAATTTGCAAATGTGATCTATATTCCTTTGCGAACAAATTTTCTTCATAATCTCTTAACTTTATGAAACTTATTTTTTAAGTCAGCAATATGTAGTTATGCAACTTTTCAACTTATCTTAGCATTAATGTGTCAAACCTGATGAAAAAAGTTGATTCGCAAACATTTTCTTGTCAATTTCAATAAACCGTCATATAATTTTATGCTCAAATATAAGATTTTACTAAAGTTTCATATATTTTACATAAGAAATTTGCAAATGTGATCTATATTTATATCCGAACAAATTTTCTACATAATCTCTTCACTCTATGAACCTTAATTTTTAAGGCAGCAATATGTATTTATGCAATTTTTCAACTTAACATACCATTTATGTGTCAAATCTGATGAAAAAAGTTGTTTCGCAAACAATTTCTTGTCAATTTTATCAAACCGTCATATAATTTTATGCTCAAATATAAGATTTTACTAAAGTTTCATATATTTTACATAAGAAATTTGCAAATGTGATCTATGTTCCTATGCAAACAAATTTAACACAGTGAATTAAAAAAAAATTAAATAAAATTTACTAGATTATTGATATCTCCTGAATTATTTGTTCTTAATTATATGTTACAAATTGTTGAAATAATTGTTCTAAGCAGAACCTTTTTACATTTTAAAGATTTTTCAGCACAGTTTCTGTTTTTGTATTTAAAAATCAGAACAAATAAAATAAAATTATATATTAGTATTATTTTTATAGAAGAAAAGAACACGAACTTTGCCTATTTAGTTTAAAGGAAGTACTATGTAAACAATTATTAAATTCATTAAATTAATAATATTAACATATTTAAATAGAAAATGTATGTCTTATATTTAACACTATAGCATAATTTATTTAAAACAAATTAAATTAACGCCGTGACTGGTTTGTGTTGCGTTATATATGTTATAAACGTATAGGTATAAACGATAACTTCGTTTCACAGAAGAGTTTTCTAATTATACCAATCGATCGTATCAGTCAAAATAACGGATCGATAGCCCGGTTACCTATGGTATCCGTCATCCGTCCAATCCGTCCGATCCGTCATCAATCAGTCAACAACGCGTCACCAATCATTCACCAATCCGTCATCAATCAGTCATCAATCCGGTCCAAACGCGTCATCAATCCGTCACCGATCAGTCATCGATCCGTCAAAGTGTTGCATTGATCGGTTCAAGTACTGTATATCTGGAGATGGTGTGGAAAACAAAGGATCAGTAAATGTTTGAAACCGATTAAAAAGGGAAGAGATATGGTGGGGACGGAGACACTTCTTGGTTATCAACAAAAAGGATATGTTACTGTTAGCCCATTATTGTCAGGCATTCCATATCAATTATAGAACATGATATTCCCAGGTCTATATCGATGTCAATGTTCTCAGGCAACTTTTTCCGCGAATTCTCGGGTGTATTCTAGTTCAGAACTAAGGGTTTTCTTTTATTTTGGAGATTGGTAGTATTATAGAAATATGGTTTTTTTTTCAATTAAAGCGGCTATGCATATTATGAGAGTTGCCTCTCGTCAGCAGCACCGAATTCTAAATTGTTTTTTTTTAATTTTGTAATAAATCATTAATGTTTCTTGATTTCTAACCAGACAGAGAACGATGACGAAAAACTATCTTGCCATAAAACATGGTTTCGACTGTACCCATGCATTGTTGATGGTTTTGCAGGTTTCAGCTTTACGCTTTCACTTTTGTTGGCTACAATGTACTCAAGCTCCAAATGCTATTGATGTTATTTTTTTTTGTATTAAATGAGATAAAAATAAACACGCATATCAAACCCAAATTGTATTCGTACTTTTGGCACGTTTGATATAAAAATCAAAATAATGTATGATAAGATAAACGTACCCACACACTGACATGGAGCCGCTTTTGTGGCAGGAATATTCTACACATTTCTCATAGTCTTTGAATGTTTCCCCGATGTTTAGATTAATTCCATTGTAGGAACATACTGCTGCTGGCAAAGGGTCTCCTGAAAATGTTAAAATAAAGGAACTAGCATGTCTACCATTATTATGGATTGGACTAAACGTTTTTGTCTGTTTCTGATGCTAAAGCTTGTATACAAGTATGTCATTTGTTAATAATGGTTGTAAGTTTTTCTATTGTGTTAATTTAAGTCTAAAAAGATACGCCATCTACTGTTTTATTGGTATTTCAGAAGAAAAAGAAGTATTTTTTTTTTTTACAAAAATTAGAGCTTGTTTAAGTAAAGCGTTTTAAAGTGTTTTTAAAACAAGGATTTTAAACAGTTCACCTTATCAAATATAGACAAAAACTTACCGACTTTAATAACATTTGGTTGCGTTAACATACAAGCTGAATTCGCTGTCCATGGAAATGAAACCAATATTAGACAAAGGGAAAATAACAAGGTTAGTACAGACATTTTAAGACAGAACCTGATTACACCATGAACTATATAAGTAATCACACATAGTTCTTAAATCCTTATCATGTAGTCGTTAACAATCAAAATGTTCCTATTATTTGACTTTTTGTTTATTTGTTACTAATTTCTAGCAATTAAAATGACAACAGAGTTCCAGACAATGAATTTTGCTTCGCCTGACGCTCGTTTTGTCTATTAAAGACTCGTCAGAGGAGCTTGACCAAAAATATTGAAAAAGCGAAGCACTGTATGATTGTGGTGATCGAGCATGACAATACAATAAAACCAAGGACCCAAATTAAAACTAAGATAATGAACCTATGTTTTGAAAAGAAGGAACCTTTGCGTTTAGACAATTAAGTGGTACAATTCTTTGAATTGTTGTTTCAACTCCAGGTAGGCAAGCAAATTCGTCTCGTTGAGTAAAGATAACAATACAGGGTATCAATTTAAAAAAAAGAAGAAATATTGAGTATGCTTGCTTAACAAAATCATATTATAGATATTGGAAGGAATCAAAATTAAAGGAACTGTGATCTTGTTGTCGTCCTAAAGTCACGGGAAACCCTTTATCACGGAGAAAACATGCGCCGCATCACCAGTTTTTAGCCGAACTCATTGCTAGATGTCGATGTTTCAAAATTCAAACGTCCGGGATAAACATCAAATACATGTAACATGACATACAAATCTGGCAAAGAAAACTAAACAATAATGACATAGCAGCAACGTTAGGAGAAAAACCAATATACTTTTAACAAAAAATAAAACAAAATGAAATTAAATATTATTGTTTTCCCCTGAGAGTGAAGTCTTAGATGCTAACGAGTGTTTCAGAAGTTTAAAATTTTGACTGCAGATTTAAATTTTTTTAAAAAGTGGGCAATTTTAAGTTAACTTTAACAGATTTTCAATTTCAAGGCCGATCAGAAAGTCGTAAAGATTAAAAGATTTCTCGGGTGCGCACGTCCGGAAAATAATTTCTAAAAATGACTATAAAGCAATAACTTCGGACTCCTCTTGATTTTACATATACATTAACATTGTGACGTTTCGGCCTTAAAAACCATGAAGTTGTATCCTTTAGACTTCCTAGTTCCTATGTTGTTAAGTAGTATATCAGATATTTTAAGGCAACATTGATAACCTCACCTAAAAAAAGTATGTGTTTAAGATAGTCATGATAGTTCTATGTGAAAACAATATGGATTGCTTTTGGATTTTGAGTTTTTGTTCATTGTTATATTTTGTTCATGCCTCTCATAAATGTACACAGGTAAACAGACTAGAGAAATTAGAGTGTACAGTAAACTTATTGAATGATCAACTAACAATTGTATCCAATGAGCAGAACAAAAAGATTGAGGATCTACAGAAACAACTTTATTATATGGAACAATTGTTAACTGAGAAATGCAACCAACCTGTCCAGATGGACACAGAAAGCGGTGCTACAAACGCAGAAAATGACAAAATGAAGGATGCCAGTAATGCTTCCATGGTGTCGAAAGCAGTTCAGAAGAGTGACACAAAGATGAGAAATAACAAAACTGATACAAAAAGAAGAAATATTTCATATTCAAAGGCTGTATTTTTAAATATACTGAATTCTGATATTGGGAAGAAAAGCAGAATATGGAAACGAGATGCAGGTACTATTTTGATTTGTGATGTTTGGTTTGTTTCATGGTTTACGTCCTTGCATTTTATTGTCTGACAGTTGAACTTGTTAATTTTGAGAAAACGTATTAACGCAGTTGATAAAGATATATTCATATACCATAAATACACGTTTAGGGTTGCACGATGCCAATAATTGGTATTATACATATAAATAATTTAAAACGATCTCATTATCTTTGATACGAAAAAAGGACAATAACAAATGTCCGAAATATCTTTATGTTTTAAACTTATTGGTAATGATGCGTACATTTTTAGACTCTTTGAATAATTTGAATATATTGCGGTGCAGGGAAACTGATATTAAAGCATTATGCTGTCAAAAGATTAGCCAGATCAGCTACCACATGTTAAATTGAACAGTGTTTTCTATATAATTGTAGATTTGTATAAAGATATAGTCTTTGATTTTTGTAACTTTGATAATCAAATTATCCAAGAAAAGTTAAGACTAAAATGTGTATGTTTGTAGGTAGGAACACCTCGGACATTGCTGCGTTTTATGCCAGAATGATGCATCACACAACCCCTGGAAGAGGCCAAGTTCTGGTGTTTGAAGATGTTATTACCGATAACACAAATAATTACAATAAGTTTACGGGTATTTTTACAGCATCCGAAAGTGGAATTTACGTATTTTGTTGGACAATTGTAACAAGTAGTGAACTTTTCACTCAACTTGTGCTTAACACAGACGAAAAAGGTTCCATGTATTCCGATACCGATACTTACTATGAAACTGTAACTGGTCAAGTAGTTGTACAAATAAATGTTGGTGATGTTGTGTATGTTAGAGCAAATCCTGACCATCCCATTAAAGGGACCGTTATCAGTTATCCAGATCAACATTCATCTTTTATGGGTTGGAAAATTTTCTAATAATGAATAGTAACTTTATACATGTCGGATAAACTTTTACAAAAATTCATATTCATATTTTTTTTTCTACACAAGTAAAGAAAATAAAACTGTTGAAAGTTTTGAAAAGTTTTTTGTGTTCTTGTTTAGTTTGTTTGTATATCATGTATCTTAAACAAAACAATTATTATAACTATTTCACTCTAATTGGACCCCTGACGAAAGTATTTTGTACAGAGACCTTGTCCGAGAAATAAGAAAATTTTTGAATTTTTATTGTAGTCAACAAAGAGATCGACCATTGAACTTGAAGAGGGAGGGAAACTTTATTTCATAACTGTAACAATGAAAACAATATTTTGTCATGACACCTTTAAAAAAATAAACTTTTCAACACGAACATCCCCTTCATTTAAAGTTGAATGGTCAGACAGTCCTTTTTTAATTATTCAATGTGATGGTATTTATGGTGGCATTCATGTAGTTCTGTGGAAAGTTGACTTAAATATGTGATAAGTCGACTAAATTATCTGGAAAGTAGGTGGAAGAACTACATTTATTATATAGATATAGGTGAAATATCGTGATTTCCGAGTTAAATAAATTTCTAGATATTCACGGAGTTAATTACAGGATTTATCTAACTCGCGTACGAATTTATCTAACCCTCGTGAAGTTTCCCGCGAAAAATACGTAACATAGATTAGTGCGCAATACACAATTCATCAATCAATAATTTCTTTCGTTTTCATTAATTTGATGATCTATTAGTTACGTTTTTTAAATTATCTATATAATAAATAGTATAAATAATTCAGGGTAACGAATATCAATTTTAATGTCACTCGTGTCGAATAACGCTAGGGGATTCAACTTGTGCGCGGAACAAGTTCCACGCACTTGTTGAATCCTGGCGTTATTCGAGACTCGTGACATTAAAATTGATATTCGCCACCCCTCATTAGTTATACTAAAAGTATGCCATCGTACCATGGATATTAAATCAAATGTATGTTCAACTCTGGTTTGCTTTTTTTAAATCAACCATGTTAACTTAATAACTGGTTTAAAAAAAATGCTGTCAAGAATGAACCTTTTATTTCCGAAATTAAGTACTTTAAAATCATATAAAAATTGTAATGTGCAAAATTGGCAGTCCAATATGGCCGATTAAAAAAATAAAGAAAAAAAACAACACACACATACCGACAAAACCAGTAGACCACAGAGAAAACAACACACTTGGACAGCTTCTAGCATTAATACCGAACCAAAGTATAGCAGGTGCTCCAAAAGGAAAGGTATATGTCTTGCTTGTTGCAACGTATCTTTCATGGTTAGGTCAGGGTATTATATGTCAAAAGCAATTTTTATCGTAAGCCCATAGCTTTACAGGTATGACATCGCTTTATCACTTGCATGTATAAAGTTAAAGACAAACATTTACAATAATATGTGTTTGGTAAGCTGCGAAGATGCTAACAATTATTTTTTACAATTTAAAAATAAATTTTAAAATAACAAAACTCCTGTAAGGACCTTTTGATGCTGAACAAGCAAATTTGCTTCAGATTTTCTCTATTTCTTATACTTTTCGAGTTATAAGCCAAAAACAATGGTCTGACCCCTTGTTCTATTTTTAGCAATGGCAGCCATGTTGATTGGTCGACATGTATATAAATCACAAACTAGGTAGAGGACATCCTAAATATCAAGTGTACCAAGTTTCAAAGCAATCCCTTCTGTGGTTGAAGAGAAGAAGATTTTTGAAAATCAGTGTAAATTAATGGAAAAAAAACAGTTAAAGGGGAACAACTCTTTAATGACTGATCTGACAATTTTAAATCTGAATCAAAGTTGTAGATCTGAATGAGCTTAACAATTCTGCAATGCTAACTTTTCCTCTAGCTCTAATGGTTTTCAAGATATTGTCCAAAAACTGCAAAAATGGTCAATTTTGACGATTAAAGGGCAATAACTCCTATAAGGAGTTGTTTCACAATTTTGACTCAATGGAGAGATTTGTAGAGCTGTTGATGCTGAACATGAAAGGTTGCTTCCGATTTTCTCTATCTCTTATATCTTTTGAGGTATAAGCCAAAAACAATGGTCTGACCCCCCTGTTCTATTTTTAGCAACAGCGGCCATGTTGGTTGGTCGACATGTATATAATTCACAAACTTGGTAGAGGACATCCTAAAGATCATGTATACCAAGTATCAATGCAATCCCTTCAGTGGTTTTAGGTAGAAGATTTTTGAAAATCAGTGTAAATTTATGGAAAAAAACAGTTAAAGGGGAATAACTCTTAAACAGCTGATCTGACAATTTAGACCCTGAAATCTCAATGAGCTTAACAATTCTGAAATGCTAATTTTCCTCTAGCTCTAACGGATTTCAAAATATAGTAAAAAAACTGCAAAAATGGTCAATTTTGATGATTAAAGGGCATTAACTCCTATAAGGAGTCATTTCACAACTTTGACTCTATGAAGAGATTCGTAGAGCTTTTGATGCTGAACAAGGAAGGTTGCTTCGAATTTTCTCTATCTCTTATACTTTTTGAGTTATAAGCCAAAAACAATGATCTGACCCCCCCTGTTCTATTTTTAGCAACAGCCGCCATGTTGGTTGGTCGACGTGTATATAATTCACAAACTTGGTAGAGGACATCCTAAAGATTAAGCATACCAAGTATCAATACAATCCCTTCAGTTGTTTCAGAGAAGAAGATTTTTGAAAATCAGTGTAAATTAATGGAAAAAACAGTTAAAGGGGAATAACTCTTAAACGGCTGATCTGACAATTTAGACCCTGAAATCATTTTGGTAGATCTCAACGAGCTTAACAATTCTGCAATGCTAACTTTTCCTCTAGCTCTAACGGTTTTCAAGATATAGTCCAAAAACTGCAAAAATGGTCAATTTTGATGATTAAAGGGCAATAACTCCTGTAAGGAGTCGTTTCACAACTTCGACTCAATGGAGAGTTTCGTAGAGCTTTTGATGCTGAACAAGGAAGGTTGCTTCGGATTTTCTCTATCTCTTATACTTTTTGAGTTATAAGCCAAAAACAATGGTCTGACCCCCCTGTTCTATTTTTAGCAACGGCAGCCATGTTGGTTGGTCAACATGTATATAATTCACAAACTTGGTAGAGGACATCCTAAAGATCATGTATACCAAGTATCAATGCAATCCCATCAGTGGTTTCAGAGAAGAAGATCTTTGAAGAAAAGTTAACGGACGACGGACAGACGGACGGACGACGGACGCCTAATGATGACAATAGCTCACATGACCCTTCGGGTCAGGTGAGCTAAAAAAGACCAGAATTTCCGGGCCCCTGCTGATGAGAACTAACAAATACTTTCTTTATGTGACCGGAGTGTGAAACAGTTCCAGCTCGGCTTTACTTAAATTTCAGACGTTGTACAAGTTGTATCGCTCTTTTCGACATTTTATAAAAAATCATAAATAAAAAAACTTCACTCATGATAACACAGTAAATTACACGCACTTAAAGCAAACAAAATTATAATGTAGTTTTCATCTTATTTGAGATTTTTATCTGATAATTCCAGATCTTGTGCTAGTTACGTAATTTTTATTCGCCACGGTGGGAAAGACAGAACACAATTTTCTCAGGTTTTTCTGTAAGAAAAGTTGCGTCGACATTTCGATGTTAAAATGGCAATGAAAGAATTTTGCGTATTATTTATTTTATTTCTGCCTTTGGTTTTTGCATCTTATGAGAAAAAACAGATAGAGATTTCTAGAATAGACAAACTCGAAAATATGGTTATTGAATTAAAAGAGCAAAACAATGATCAAAATAAGAAGATTCGAGCTTTACAGGAAAAGCTTCTCGAAATGGAAAATTTATTGGATCAGAAATGCAGCCAACCAGTTCTGGGAGATACAGACAAATTGAATGATGCTAACAGGGCAGACGAAAACGAAATTATCGACGATAAAACAGTTCAAAATACCGTTAAAACTATCGGAAACGATAACGATGAGAAAAGAAAAATCGCCCATGATTCAAGAAGAGGAAAACGTTTTCTTTCAAATCTTTCATATGATGATATAATGGGCTCTAGTGATGGAAAGGAAAGAAGATTATGGAAACGAGACACAGGTATGACAGGTATAGTTGTTTATCATCGTTGTCTCATCTAGTTTTATTGATATGTCTACTATTGTTTGCAATGTTGCATGAACAGTGTCAAAGAGATGGATAGGAATGCATAATTGCGAGCTAAACAAAAAAAAATAGGTGATACACTTAAATTTGTTTTCCATTTTTTTTTTTTTATCGTCTTCTGCGAGAGCGGGCAGTAACAATTTCGGCTTTCTGTCCGTCTGTCCTTCAGTCTAGATTGATGTCCTTGGCCGCTTAAATGTTTAAAACGTAGATTAGATTGAATGAAACTTACATATGAGCTTAGGGGGTACAAAGGGAGCCTATTGATGTTAAAAATCAAAAGTTAAGGTCAAAAGTTTTGAAAAACAGAAATTTTGAGTGAAATCGATTGGTCAGAAATGGCTTTAAAATGTTAAGGTCAATAGTTCAAAGGTCATTGTCACAAATGTTGCTTGGTGAACGCCATCTCTTTAGCCAAGCTCTTTTTTATATTTAATTGAAATTAACAAAATATACGTCTATTTTTTTCTTTAGAACAAATGCAGATAATGTAAAATATATATCATAAGAAATGATCTTGTATTGGTATTAAAAATCTCATATCTAATATATTTGATTTTAGGTAGAAATACATCAGATGTTGTTGCGTTTCATGCTGTAATGAGGCAAAACACAAACCCAGCAAGAGGTTATACCTTAGTCTTCGGAGATGTTGTTACCGATAATCGAAATAATTACAATAAGTTTACCGGTATATTTACAGCACCTGAAAGTGGAATTTATGTCTTTGGTTGGAGTATTGTTGCCCGTCAAATAGTATTTACTCAGCTTGTGATTAATGGAAGCGCAAAAAGTTCAACTCTTACTCATGGTTATCGTTTTTTTGAAACAGTAACTGGCATTGCTGTTGTGAAAGTAGATGAAGGTGATGTTGTGTATGTAAGAACGCATCCAAGCCATGCTGTTGTTGGAAGCGTTGAAAGTTATTATGATCAACACTCATCATTTATGGGTTGGAAAATTTTCTAAATGAGGATAGCAAGCTATATTATATAACAAAGATATTTTCATCAGATAAACTGTCATATAGAAACAAAGTACTCGTGGCATTTAAATCTGTCATGTAAACATGCAAAACTTTTTCAAATTATCCATATGTTACCTTACTACATAGATGTTAGAAGGTTTTTTTTCTAAGCAATTTGCTGTAAGAAACAAAAAGCACACAACGTATTCTTTAGCACCAAAAGCTGTATTGGCTTGAAGATGTCAGATGACTCTTTATAGGGATTTTAGCACTTCCAAGGTGAACAAATATTGTTGTTGTTTTTTTTCATATTTTTGGCCTGTTGAGTACAAAATATTGCAGATAGAAAAAATCGAATTCTCGCTTAAACCTTCCTATTTATTAATTTCAAAAGTTTTGAACCATGTTTTACAAGCTTAAACAATGTAATAAAGTTTTTTAACAATGTAATAAGTTTTTTTCATTCGAATAACGATCACTGGAATTTGTCATTAAAACAAATATGGCAGACGAAAAATCGCAATGAGAGACGTACAAATTCTGATGAACTAAAACGTTTTATCCTACCGGTATCTAGACAAGGCATATTCTATACCATATATATGTTGTGTACAAGTTGTAATTTTGTACAAGTTATAACACGTACAAATTTTTTGTACAAGTTATAACTTGTACGGACCAAAAATACAAGTTATAACATGTACAATTTTAGCCTGTACATGTTATAACTTGTACAAAATAATGCAAAAAATCGGGTTTAACTTGTACAACATTTATTTCAAAAGTAGCTACATGAAATGATCATCATTTTAAATAGAAAAAATCAATATTGATCAATGTTAACACAAATTAACAAAGTTAATAATCTTTTTATATGTTTTGACGTATCAAATAAACCAAATTTAAGGAATAAAAGTTTTTTGTTTGTTTTTCTAATTATTTGTTTTTTGTAAAAAAAGTTGAATCTGATGCATATTTTTTTATATGTAACTATTTACTGCTGCAACTTTTGACAACGTGTTTGGTACATGTCATTCAATTTCTAGAAAAGAATTAAGATAAATAAGCTCTTACAGACGATAGTACATTGGCAACAATTTTAAGTTTATGACCAGAAAATGTCAATACATGTATTGAAGCTATCTATATGTTCACCTGTATTCCAATTCTGATCTGATATTATTTCCTTTAAGTCAATCTCTAGATTGCAACTAGAAATGTAAAACACTACATGAACATCTCAATCCGTTGAATGTGGTTTATGAAATATATAAATAGGCATTTACATGTTTATGTTAAAATCTAACAAAAATCTGAACGCAAGTATACTCCTTTTTAAAATACCTAATATTTTACCTCTGTTACTTGCAAACAAGTGATTTTTAAGACTTGCTTTTTCCAGTGAGTCCACTATTGTGTCCTTTTTTTCCCTCTATTTTTTAAAGAGATTTTTCGTTGTGGATTTTGTAATAAAGTCTGCTCTACTGCTCAACTTGGTTTGGCTTTATGTTACATTAGTTCCCTGATTTGCAATGGAAAATGATAATGCTGTAGAACCTGCTTTAAATCAACCCCCATTCCTTTTGAAATGTCTGTACCAATTAAGACAGGCTCATTTGTGAATCTACAACAGATTTAGTTTCCCTAGTATGTATGACATTTGGTATTGATCATCTTTGTTCTCTAATATTTTTTTTTATTAATTCATTTCCTTAAAATAATGTTTTGAATTAGGTTTCTAATCCTTATTTTAGTCCAAAGTTTTTGTACAAGTTATAACATGTACAGGCTAAAATTGTACATGTTATAACTTGTATTTTTGGTCCGTACAAGTTTTAACTTGTACAAATATTTTGTACATGTTATAACTTGTACAAAATTACAACTTGTACACAACATATATAAATCACGAGGCGGAACAAGCACATATGAAATTTTGGAAGGGTAAACGAATTTTTCAGTTTCCGTCACTATTATGCTCGACTCACCCACGTGGGGACATAGGTCTTATAACACTTTCCTATAATTAGTTTGAAATGGACAGACCTCGTTAGTCCGCGCTTATCGCTTCTCCCGAAAAACTGCCACTGTAAATATTATGACGTTCTTTTAACCAGGATGTACCTGTCTCATATTAGATTTTATCCAATACTTTTCTGAAGTTTGTTTAATTGAAAGAAAAACAAGGACACAGCGCATATAAGGCAGAATATGACTGTATTCGACCATAAACCTCATTCCGTGAACCAGGTGTGAAATATAACCAATCAAAACCAATTTACATACATGTGATTCTCCCGCCGGGAGACGAAATCTCCCGACTTTTTTATCCATCTCCCGTTCTCCCGACTTTTTGAGTAATCTCCTGCTATATCAAGACATGATAAAATTTTAGTTTTATAGACATTTTAATTGTTCAGTCATAAAAAAAATTCCGATGTTTTAGGTCGTTTTAGGGGTTTGTCAATTAGGCAGACGTTAATTTTATGATAAGTTATAAGGTCTTAATTAAAGGTTTATTGCCATAATTGACCTGATAATTGTATAAACAATTGGAGATTAATTAGTGAAGCCATCTATATTTGACACACGCTAGTGTTCTCAATTGACATTGAAATACAATTTCAATGAGCGTTGAAAATCTCCCGCTTTTTTGTCCAACCTCCAGCCAAAAAAATCAAAATCTTCAGATTTGTCATCACGGATCCGTCACATGTATGAATTTAGTAGCTTATGTGAAATTTATAGGTATTTGTGTTATATTGATATGGGCTTAAATATCTTAGGGACGAAAGGGGCAAAATCCTGGGACGAAAGTTTCGCCGCAAAAGTTCAAAATTTTATCTTAAAATGATTGCCAAATTATTTGCTAACGGAATATTTCCGTGCCTTGATCTCTTGCAAACAAATTTTTGAAAAATCAGGAAATTCATTGTTCAAATTACCGAGTCCGAGCCCACCTGGTGGCAATTCATGCTAATCATATTATTTCTATACAAAGCACACTGTTGGCACGGCAATATTCCGTTAGAATATATTATGGCAATCGTTTTTAGATAAAAAAAATAATAAGCTGTGACCCCGGCATGCCCCAGAACTTTTGCGTCAAAACTTTCGTCCCAGGATTTTGCCCCTTTCATCCCTAAGATATTTAAGCCCATATCAATAAAATACAAATATTTATAACTTTCTCATAAATTACTTAATTGATCTTGGGGGGTCATATTTCACATCTGGTTGACCGACAGAGTTTTATATCCGAATTCAGTCATATTTTGCCTTAAATGCGCTGTGGAATCTGTGAGCCACTGCTCACCCAGTATACCCCCACCCCCACTACTCCCCCAATTGGCTAAGTCGGTAAAAAGGAAGTAGATTTCTTTATACTTGTGATAAAGGGCCGCATACTGATGTCATATACTTAATGTCATTTCACTGTGATCTTTTGTATTAGCAGATAAAACAGTTATGAAAATTTTAAACAATTGACAAGTGATGTTAAAATTTGAGGTAGGTAAACATAAGATAGATATCTGACAGACTCAATTTCGATACTTGCAATAAGGTAGCCCATACTGAAGTCATATATATCAAATTGAAGTAGCTGTGATTTGTAGTTTCTAAGAAAACTGTTACTAAATTATGTTGCGGGTGATGGAAGGACAGACGGACAGAGGTTTCACCCCCGATCTCTTCTCCGAAGTGGGGGTATAAACAGAACGGTTTCATCGTTATGTGATTGATCAAGCATTCGAAACAGAATAAGCCCTGAAAAAATGTTCATATTGTTTCTTTACTTCAAATATTTCAAGAAAAATATAATAGTATTTTTCGCAAAGACGCAAAAATAAAAAGTAACACACAATGTTCTGAGTAAAAGAATAAAAATGGTCTGGCATCTATCACGATGAAATTATCATCCTTTAATTTCACGAAATAAAGAGACTCGTCTTACACCATGTGCAACATAAAGTTTCTTCGTCTTCTTTTCATACACAATTGCGCGAGGACTTTTGAACGTCACGAATTCTTCGCGCAGCGCTTGTTGGTGGCCGTCGGGGGAATAGTGCCACACAGCTTTATTTCCGGGACTAGACTTAGAGACAAGAAGACTACTGTCTCTAAGAACGATAACTCCCTGCACGTAACCTAGCCCTTTGACAGTCGCTGTAAAAACAACCTCACCGGATAATCGTAACACGTGCAGGGTTCCTTTCTTACTTTCTGCATAGCAAACAATATCGCCTTGTAAATGAACTGGGCCTTCTTTATTGCCTTTCATAGGTATTCGATTTCCAATTTTACCTTCGCTATTTAAACTCAAAATTCCATGATTCTCGCAGACGACAACAATGACGTCATCTTGTGAAGCAATACCGGAAACCTTATGATTTATTTCTATTTTCTCAGAATACTGAAGTGCGCCATAATCGCGAATCTCAATTCGATGTTGATTTGGAACAGTAAGTAAAAACTTATTTACGTCGAAATACGTCATGGCGTAAGGTTCGTCTTCCATGTACGTTTCCTTTGCTAGGAGGCCCTTTGCAGTGTAACCGAGCAGCCTTTTATTATTTCTGTCGACAACAAAAAGGCGCCCATCTTGTAGCATCATACCTCCAGTTATTTCGGGAACAAGTGCACTTGCGGCAAATGTCGGTCTAACGTCAATTTCCGCTTCAGGTACAAAAGTGTAGTTGTGCATGTTGTATTCTTTCACGGATTCTTCGACTTTTATCAACATTTCTGCGTCTTGTTCTCCACCTACCACCGATTTCTGGAGGTCAGAGGTATTTGATGACGATGATTCAATGGTTTGTACTGAGCCTATTTCGGAAAGGTCCAATATTTTTCGTATTTTATCATTCATTTGCAACTGGACTGAGATATTTTTCAACGAGCCAACATTATCTTTAAGAAATTCCTCTTGTTTATTCTGAACGACGTTCGCTTCCTTCAGGAAAAGGACAGTTTGATTTGCAGTTGTGTCTTCATTTATAAGTCGAAGATCGCTAAATAATCCCTTCAGGGTTTCATCCCGTTTTTTGAATTCGAAAATTTGATCTTCAAGCTTGTGTTTATGTCTGTCAAGCAGTAAAGAGGTTTCCTTTTCTAGTCTAAATTCAAGTCTATCTAAATGTTGAATAACTTTCTGCTTGAAATTTCTAACGTCGTTTTTCAAAACCTCTTTCTGTGCTTCCAATGCTCCGATATTAACATCCCGGTCTTTAACAAGTTTCCTGAAAGCATTTCTTGTGTCATCGACCCGCTTTTTCAAAGACTTCAATTCAGCATTTGAATTAGTGGTTTGTATTGCCTCCTCGATTGACTCAACCTTGTTACATTTTGCGTGGTCTAGTTTTAAACACACCATACACAGAGAGATTTCGTGATCTTGGCACCAGGATATGACTTTATAAGTAGGGTGGTTGTGACAAAACTCGGATCCATAGGTTCTAGCTGCAGCATAGTTTATTTCATCCTTAACTTCAAAATTGACTCGCTTCATGTTTAGGCATCTATAAAATCTAAAAAGACGACATTTTTGATGATAAAAAATTAAATCCGTAAATGCGAAAAAAACATTACAAGCAATATTGTCCTTTCTTTTACATGTAATTCATTATACGACTTTATCTTTGCATAGATTTCGAAAATCTGATTTCAAGATTTTGTATTTTTGCACTTTTTATGCTTGTGAGGTATTATGAATTTGTGTATGTCATTGTGCTGTATTATATTTTATGACATGGCTGTACGATCGAGTCTTTTTTACATTAATAATAAAGGTTTTTCTTTTACAGTTGCAAATTGAACAAAATAAACGTTTATATAATTCGACAAATAAAGAAAAAATGAAAATATATTTTGAATTTTAAAAGAAATATATGTTTTTCTTACCTTCATTTTCAAAATGTAAAAATTGAAACAGGACTCTGATATTTTGGGGATTTTTTTGGTTTCAATATATTCTAATTGCATGTTTTGTTTTTGTTCAATATTAGTTCAATAGATTTAAATTTGACACAAATTTTAACAATAAATCTAACGGTTTGTGAACATTACTTTTATTTCAGTATTTCTAAAGACTTCAAGATGTATTGTTCTGTAAAGTATTGTTTCTTTTAAATTTCTACTTTTGATTACAATTAAACTTGTAATACAGTATATAAAACAATAAATAAGGTAATAATACAATTAAAACAAAGTGCAATGGAACAGGTTTACCACTTAAACAGTTATTTTGTTATTTGTGGACCAACACATACGACATCATTTGTAAATTTGAGAATATTCTAAAGTGTAATTGTAACATCTCATCAAAACAGTTATTTTATATTTTCAGGCGTAAATGCCCGATCGTTTAGAAAAAAGAACAAAAAACGGAGATTAAAAAGACGTTTATTACATTTCTATAATGGAGGAAAACGTTCCGATTTTGCGTTGCTCTAAAGAAGTGATGTAACTTTTAACCTAAACCATGTTGTAGGTAGTCAGGACACGCTTGGCTCTGATCAACTTCTAAAACCAATCGAGTGTGACACTTTGCATCGTTTTCCCACACACATCCGTTTGGTGGTTGTGGGTGCATTGTTCCATGGGCACCAAAGCTGAAAAACAAATCGAAGTTATCCTTAATTTTTACTTAGTACATATATACTCTCTCAAAAAAGAAACGCAACATACAAGATATTTAAAATACAATTGAAATAAAACTTATTATATTTCAACTAAAAATTGTCGTACGAATGTGAAAATTTACACGGTCATTGTGCAGTGATCAATCTTAAATGTGACATAAACAAAGCTAACGGAGGCGTGGCGCCAACTGAAGTAATCCCTACTAAATAAGAAGCAAAGGTGTACCAAAGGGGTAATCAATATCATAAAATCGTAAAGACAAAGACAAAACCGGCAGACAAAAAATCATCACAACAAAACAAACCACATAACAACATAAAACACACACACACATAACAACAAAACCGCATTCAGCAACGCGAACTCAAGTCAAAACGAGAGTGAACTCAGGTGCTCCGGAAGAGTAAGCAGTTCCTGCTTGCTATAGCACACCCGTCACGTTGCCAAAGATCGATTAAGTGTTGGTCAAATCCGAAAAGGATGACATTACAAAACTCTATGTTAAAAGACCCCTTTGTGGACCGCCAAGTAGTGCACCACATAGGCTAAATTTTCCGCCCCTACCCACCTCTCCCCCTTTTCCTGTGGTTCTACACAATTTACCGGTCCTTTGTGTCCCACCCCATCCCCATATTTCATTTGTCATCATCATTTCATGTTCATTATGTCATCCTTTCATGTTCATCGCCTGTGAATTACCTAAATAGCGTTGCACGGGCGTTAAACACCAACTCACTCACTCACTCACTCACTCAAACCAACATCTGTGCTCATCTGAGAGATAGAAATCCCGTATTTGTATACAAGCACATGATGTCGTCCGTAAAATTTCTTGAGTGATGACAACAACCTGGGAGCAACGTACCCCTGTGTTAACAATTTGCTTGTCAGCCGTGTAACTCTATCAAGGAAGTCGTTGTACTCCCCACATGCTCTGGAATAACGAATCAATTGCGATACGTACACTCCATATGCTGGAACGGACGGAATGTTGCTACACAGAAAGGGAAAGTTAACTATTGGAAAGTTGAAGTCATCACGTTTGTCATAGAGCTTTATACAAAGCCTTCCTTGTGTGTCAATTTCGAGAAATAGATCCAAATATGAAGCGGACGTCCTAGAATCTGTAGTGTCCTTTATCTCAAGTTCCTTCGGATATATGAGATGTAAATAGTCACCAAATCGAGGATTTTTTAGTGAAAGGACATCATCAAAATAACGAAATGTGAGATTGAAGGATAAAGCAAGTTTGCGGTCCTTTTTGTCTAGAAGTGATTGTAAGAAGTCTGCTTCATATGAATGAAAAAACAAATCGGCAAGCAATGGTACACAATTTGTGTCCATTGGGATACCTATTGTTTGCTGGAAAACACGTCCACCAAACTGTACAAATATGTTGTCGATTAGAAAGTTGAGCATTTCTATTATTTGATCTTCCGTAAATTTGTTTTTCTTGCTAGACTCTTGGAGGACAAAGTAAGTCTTTTTATAACCGACTACCAAATACTTGTACCTGCGTTTTCCGTTCTTTTTGATAAATCTACGTTTAATCAGCTGTGCCAAACAAGATTTTAATTGTGAATGTGGAAGTGAAGTATATAATGAAGAGAAATCAAACGTTTTAATGCTATTACATGATGAAAATGACTTAGAATGGAGATTTTCCATCAGTTCTTTAGAATCCAAATTTGATTGACGCCATTTCTAGAGTAACAACAATCAAAATACTTTTGAAGGCTTGATTTTATTGCCGTCAATATTGATGTTAACAAAACTGAAAGAGGCTTAGTTGTACATTTGGATGACCCAGCAATAAATCGTTGCTTGTATGGAGTTTTAAATGCTTTGCATTACGACTTTATACTCGTGCTCTCCCTTGTTTCTGAAAAACGCTGCACACGAAATTTTCTGCTAAACATTCCAACAAATGACACACAGTATGAGAAGGAAGGTTCAGATATTTTGAAAAAAAACCGGGAGGAATGTAGTGCATCAGGAGTTAAATTGGTAAAAAAGTCAAGTCAAGTAAACTTTATTTAAAGTCGGACATACAAACAATAAACATAGGCTCTGTGGAGCTTTTTAACCCGACATAAGAAGCCTTACAATAGCATAACAAACGTAAATACAAGACATTTTTTTTATTTTAAAAGACCTTTTGAAAATTCTGATCTAACGAAAAATCGGGCACCTACTGATTTAACTGGATCTGCGCATGCACCAACGCCGAATTGCGCAATTGAACCTCAGGGGAATATGGGGATATCAATTTGAGTGCTGTCTTGCAAACAAACCGATTGACATAATTCTCAATGGCATGCGCACTCGATTTGCGAACCGTTTATTAAAATTTTAGCAATTAAATAAAAAGTGGCCCCTCTACAATTACTAAGTCAAATTTCAAAATGATATTGCAACAACTGATGATAAAAAACTCGACTTTTGTATGCCATGTAATTTCAAATTTTTGTATGTTGCGTTTCTTTTTTGAGAGAGTATAAAAAGTGGGCATGTGTACAGGAGACACAGATGCCCCTGTGTAGGCTCACAAAAGTCCAACAAACTTCAAATCATTCACGTGTACATATTTTGAGAGAATCCTGACTAAAATTCGTAGACGGTAGGAAACGTGTAACACTTTGAAATGTCTCCCGACATTTGATTGCCCTAAATATCATAGATACTTGGATTTGGTTATCGTGGTAAATAACTTTTGTTGTTCATTTTTTGTTTTTTTGTGTTCTAGAAAGGTAGAAATTATTAGATTTTTTAGGGGGGACATTGGAAATTTTGAAATCACAAATTGCCAAAATTCAGAGAAAAAAAGGCAGGACAGTGCTGTGAAAAAATTAAAAATAGGAATTGTGCCATAGGGTGCGGACTTATACGTCTTTCGGTTAAAGGCACCATTTCAGTGAATTTATTATATCCTTCATTCAAATATTAAATAAAATCGAGATCACGATCTAGATTTAACCTTACTGTAAATAAGGTCACTTGGTAGCCCGGCTCGGAAGAAAAAAAACCTCGATTTAAGGTAATTACACATGGTTGCACGACAATTTTGCACCCATAAGAGAGAATCCTTGTTGAAATAGTAATAAAGCGAAGGTCATAGTTTGTGAATACAGAAAAGAAATTAAAAAAAATTCTTCACTCAAACATGCGATTTCATCGCGAATATGGTAAAATGACTATTTAACAATTTGTATTTAATTGATTGACAGAGGAGGTGTGGCTATATCCCTCATTACACAGTTAGCATGACTTGAGTCACAGAGTTAACCGATTCGGTATACATGTAATAAAGCATTTTCTTACTGGCCACTTGGAAAACAGTTCATTTGTTTCCTCTCGGAACTCACCATTTCCCCCCGCTGATCACCTCTAAAATAGTAATACCTCGGGAAACAAATATACTGTTACTCTCTTGTCTAGCAAAAAAAAATGTACACTATAGTTTAAGGATGGTCACTGTTCATGTTTCAGAATTTCAGTCTAATTTCGGAACTCCTCTAGACTTCCCCTTTAAATGTTGAAGAAATTTTTTGCACACTGACCCCTACATTTTATGATATTTTCTTAATATATAGACCTCAACAACCAACAGTATAAAAATTTTGAAATTCTTGATACAACTTCATGGTTTTTATGGTAAAAACGTCGCAATGTTAAAGCTATGTAAAATCTAGAGGAGTCTTCTTTCCCGCCAAATTTTTGACGTCATGTATCTCGAAAACGAGCACACGGACCTATCATTTTATTTTTGTTATTTGATTAAGTAACCAACCATCTATCATTTCCACCACAAATCATAAAATCTTTGATATAGAAAAGTTCAGGAGTGACCATCCTTAATTACGCAATATCAGTCCGACAACTGATCTTCTCTTCTAGATGGTCGGACTATTGAGCTGTTGGACTGATGGGTTGTAACACCATTGGATTGTCAGACTATTAGACTGTTGGACCGAAGAGTTGTTTGACTATTGGACTATGGGTTGTTGGACTTATGGGTTGTCGGACCATTGACTTGTCGGATTATTGGACTGTAGGACTGAAGTCGTGGATAATATATTTCTTTTTACAATGACGAAATGGGTATATCCCAACAAAATGACGACCTATTATACTTCTTCAATCTTAAGCCCTTAAATGAAAAAAATGCTGATTAACACATTATCGAGATTTTGAAAATTTCTTTGATGTAAACAATTGTTAGACTCTACTGGGCGTTTTTTCGTATACTTACTGACAAACAATTGTATATAATCCGTCATCTTCACATTGATATGAAATACATTTAGTATAATCTGTGTACGTTTTCCCTCTTGCTACAAGCAATCCGTCAATTAAGCATTTGAAATCGCGCGTGTCACTGTCTGAAAAAAAAACAAATAACATTCTATTTTTGCCTTGTTTTAATTTTTCAAGTAAAACTCATACAAAGTATGATCTATACGTATTTTGACAGAAAAACTAATTAGATCTTATAACTTCTGATCATTTCGTTCACCATTTCGCTTTTTATAACCTTAGTAGTGCTTTTCCTGAAAACTCGAGATTAACAATAATCATCGCTATGTAATTTTGTTGCTTCCTTGTCAATATATATTGTAAAAAAACTGATGTGCTCACCATAAGCCCGATGTGCCACATTCCGCAAGCAAAAAGCTTCTGCTGTCAAAAACAGTGGAAAAGCAAAGACAAGAACATATAATGTCTTCATTTTAATACGTTAATGCACCTAATACATGGTATAACACATTGCACAGTTCTAAGATAAGATAAAAGTTAGACCTTAGACAAGGTAGGTATCGGAACCCTTTCTTAGAATAGGGTCAAAATAGGTTTTCAAAACAAAAACAAAAAACAAACAGGCTAATTTATTTTATCCTTGCTCTTCTCTTTAAAAACAATTTTACACTTCATCGAAAATTAGATTAATTCTCCAAATTGTCATAAATTTAAGCATTGAAATTTCCGTATGTTCGATCCTTACACTTACCAGTACTTTATTTAGGTATAGACTTTTGACTTGTATATTAGCAATATGCTATACACATCTAATAAATAAAACCCTATCCCATTATCGTTGTTTCACTAAATCCTTGCTCCATTGTTTCATGAAATGTTTGGTTTTTGTAACTGATTATAAGAAAGCTGTCATGTGACCATATTACTAAAAATGCAAAAAACAACATGTACAAACTTCGATAAACGTAACAAAATATAACAAAACTCATATATAAACTAAATCAGACTACCTTATATTCAAGCAATTGCATCATCTATAATACATAAATCAATTAACTTGATTTTTAGAATTAACAAAGGATAAAATGTATTTGAAAATTGAACAAATAATTCAGAGATATTTAACGTAGATTAAAATCTAAGCTGGTGACTTCCGTTCTTATTGGCCCACATCACATGTTAAATTGAATAAATTAAATGAAATAAAATAAAATCGGTAGAATTCGTTCATAAATGAAATTTTGTGCTAAAATTTAGGCCTTTCCATATACATATTTTATTATAAGAAAATAGTAAGATGTGGAATAAGTGTACGCGACACAGCTCACTTAACAAGGCGATAATTTAGGAAAAAAAACTAGCAGTTTCAACAAGGCCAAAAGGTTCTGCAATCGGCCATTGACCTTTATAAAATGCATATAATTCAAATCCAGTCCTGAAATAGTCAAAATAGACCTCTTTTTTATACAAGGAACAGAAAACATCAGAAAGACAAATACAAACAAAAGCTTTGTCAAAGAAATCTAGTTTATGACAATGTGGCGGGGTTAAACTAGTTTTTGGGCCCAACCTGCCCTCTATCATTTATCCTAGACAAAGCACCAAAACAACCACTATAAAAATCAAATCGATCAACATTAAATATGAATAGGTCACGGAATATATATCACATTTTGTGCTAAAATATTAAGAAAACAAAGCCAGGTGACCTATCATTAGTATTCTTTTAAATGGAAGATATGAACATACTTTGCCTTTTCAAATCAAATTTTCATCAGCGTTACATTTTCAGCAAACATGTCATCAGCATAATTGTGTTTTCTTTGTGTTTCTTTTTTTGTTTTTTTTTTGTTTGTTTTTTTTTTTTTGGTTAAAGACCTGTTGCACCACTATTCGTACAGCAATTCATTGAGGCATTCACGCAAAGCGTAAGCCAACATGGTGGATTTCACAATTGAATAACGAGGGTAAGGAAGGAGGTGTTCTCAATTCTTTATTTCTTTATTTTTTTTTTGCCCTTTATTCTCTATTTTTGCCACTTTTCTAATTATTCCTTCTTCTTGAAGGACCAGAGTCGACATTATTCTCTTTGCTTTATTTTGTTAATGCCTCTTTTCTTAATCTATTAATTCATTTTTGGCCATTTTTTTCTCTATTCTTTAAAGCCCCATCTGCACACTTTATATTTTATGACCTAAAAATACATGTATTAGTCATTTTAAGTGCACAAAATTCTAAAAAAATGTAACGCATGTTTTTTAACATCTAAGAATATAGGTAACATACAAAAATACCATTTCAAACATGGTATACTTATTACATGTATTACTAAAAACAAATCTAGAATAGTAATATATGAAAGCTAAATGAAATTTGTTAAAATTAACTGTTCTATCGACCAAAATAACATTTTGCGAATCGTCTAGCACAAACTGAATGTCACCCCCTCTTAAGACAGATCTTTGTTACATCACAGTCTATATCAGAACAACTCTATCCTTGCATTTTGACACAGGATTGAATGGGATGTCTTCGCCATCACTACGTACAGAATTTGGTCGAACGACTTCAACAACTGTACTTCCTCCGCCAATTATTCCATTGGCCATTTTTCTCCTTTCTTACCCCAATCCTCACCTACAACAGTCTTATGACCTTAAATGCATGTATTGATTGTCTTTGAAAAGCCCACACTGTTCTTAAAGAATGAAACGTAAAACATCTCAGAATAAAGGTTACTTAACAAAATATCATCAACTTGAATCAGGAATTTAAGTGGTCAGTCCTTACATCAAAGAATGTGTTTCCATGTGTTTCGTATATTGGTAAGACCTCCATACAAGCGGTGGTCAGACCCTATTTTTGAAGAACCTGACACCTTAAACTTTTTGAAAGTTTTGTACTAACGTATTACTAGTAGAGATAATCGGACAAGAGCCGTATCGTGAGTAATGTTGACATAAAGCCGTTTACCTGTTACGTTCTAATGTCAAATAGTCGGGCATATATTCTTGTTATCTCCCTTTTAATTATAATACCTTATATGGCGAAACTGTGAACACTGCTCACGAAAAGATTTATTTTTCAAACTTGAATCAATGTATCATAGAAGGAAGAAAAAAGGGGGAGGGCCCAAGCAAATGTTTTGTTTTCGGTTTATACTTTAAGAGATTTCGGAGTTTTCCCAGAACATTGGACTTTTTCAATTTTTTGATAAAAACTTGATCAGCCCTTAACATCTCTGACCCCATCTGTTAAATAGGGTGTGGGGTAATGATGTGCAGTACAAAAACAAATCATATTGTCCGCCCTTGAAGATTCATCATTTTATTACCTACAAGTAAAAATCTTACCAAAGCAATTTTCGTCGATCGGCTTTTTGTAAAGCATCCAATCCGAATTCTGTCGATGTTTTGTATCCCTCTTTTACACGTTCAAATAAAAATTCAATTCAAATCATAATTTCATGTCAAAAATTTCAATCAGGAACATTTAAAATATATTTAAAGTTTCTGCTGTGGCAGATCCAGAGACAGGATGTTCCGGGGTGGGGATGGGGTCGAAACACACCCTATCCTTTGAAAATTTTGTAAAATTTTCGTGCAGATGTTAGGAAAAATGGCCTGGAACCCTCTTTAGTAGACAATAGGTGGACCCCCTTTCAAAATTCATGTACAAAGTCAGGACCATTGCAATTTTCAATTTCTATGGTATTTTTACCTTGTCTTTTCTCTTGGACAATGAGATTGATCCTCCAAGCTCGGTAATTTTGCTATAACCTTTATTCAAAGATTCATTAGATGCGATTTATACAAAAGATTGACAATACCAATCAGAACCGAAGACAGGGTCTCATAGACTAATTTATGATTTTGACGATGTTTTGTTTTTTGTTTTTGTTTAAAACTTAATTTATATTTTTTCTATGTCAAACATTCAATTTGTATTGTATTGATTTACATGACAATAAAGTATTATTATAATTAAAATCAATGCAACCCCAATAAAAATGTATGCCGCACTTGGACTATTAAAAAAAAACAATCAACCATTTAACTTGAAAAGGGGGAGGCTTGGTTTTTTTCCCCAAAAATATTTTGGAAATTTTTTTTGATAGAAAAGTATTTTGGCAGCAGAGGGTAAGAAATAAGAAAAAAAATATTCTGAAGAAGGATTTCAGCTACATAAAAAAATGCAAATAATGAAAAAAATTTTTTTTTTTACTTCTTTCAAGTTAAATGGCCTGTTCCTTATGTCTGGGATAGTAAGAACATTAGGATTTTGACAATTTTGAAATTGAAACGGAGAATTTCATTGCTTTGATGTGTTTGTTAACAATCTAAGTATTGATGCCAGAGAGATTGGGAATACCAAATATGCACTAGATACGAACATGAAAAGCAAATATTTTAAAAAACATTATATGTCGAGCAAGAACCCAATTTTGACCCAAGATCGGCCAATAACATCAGAGAATTTTTAATTTTAACGGATAATTCTAATTTCATTGCTTTGGTGTGTACGTCATCTGGGTTTTCTTGACACTAAAAAAAATTTCAACTTTCTTTTAGAAAGAAACTTAAGTTTATTTTTAATATATACCTCAAATATGCATTTACATGGTCAGCTTCAGCTTATTAATGGTTTTACTTACGCCCGCTTTAAATTTGATAATTTTAATTTGTGATCATAATAAATGATCACCAACTGAGGGGTCGATTTTAAATAATAAGTATGAACTTCCACTATAGTTTGTTTTGGATGAATTGCTCTTCTGCATATACATGGAGGTCGAAAAGCGGATAAACACACGGATTCTCACATAAAATACCAAAAAAGATCTCAACGAGATTTTCATTTGCTAGCAACTAGACCCAAATTACAATTGTTTGTTAAAAATGGCGACAACCCATGTAAGTTTTCGAGTTACATGTAGATCTATATATTCCAATGTCTTACATGTAAACATTTAAAGCTTTTGAAAGGGTTCCTATGAATTCCAACTACAGTTGTATTTTATCTCAACATCCTGTCTGAATTCTCCATTGTTTATTGTAACGGAGTGCGGTATTTCGTGTTCGTGTCCGTCCGTACACTACAGCAAGTTAATAACCTTTAGGTAAAAGTTTTTTTTCCATAGAGCATGTATAACAATAAATTATCATGAAAATTTATTTACATTTGCATAATAGTATATATAGAGACAGATTTATGATGAAATAAAAAACCAAAATATTATACTCCTGAGAAAAAAACTTTATAATACGAGTGCCTGAAGATCGCAGAATAAGGGACATGGTGCGATGACACGGGGAGAATAGGGTCGACATGTCTTTGGATATATTCTTACTTACAGCTATCAGACAATGAATGGTATAATTCTAAAAAAGAAACGGAGCAGTCGCACACGACAGCTTATCCCCATGCCCGTTAAATTAAAATGTAAGTGGAACAGATGTAAATTACTATCCAAGATATACCCACTTTCCAAAAATCATTCCTCTTCTAATTGGAATTACCGAGATATGCGCCTTAACCATAACTTTAACCTGAATTATTCATCTGAAAAATGTAGGTCAAGTTGACCTAATTTGGGTACGGATGTTGGCTACTTTCCAAGATGTTCACACTGACCCAACATCATTTCTCTACCACTTGCAGTTGCTGAGATTTGGACCTAAACCAAAACTTAAACCCGAGTCATTCATGCAGAAAATGTAGGCCAAGGTGACCCAATTTTGGTACGGATGTTGGTTACTGTCCAAAATGTACCCACTGACCCAATATCATCGCTCTATCACTTGCAGTTGCTGGGATATGGACCTTAACCAAAACTTTAACCGGAGTCATTCATGCGGAAATATAGGTCAAGGCCACTTAATATGGTACTGATTCTGACTACCATCAAAGATGTACTCACATTACCAAATATCATCTCTCTATGTTTAGTTCCCAAGTTATTGACAAAACAAATACCATTACGTACATACGTACGAACGAACGAACGTATGAACGAACAAACTCAACGCTTTATCCCCTCCCCAACTCTGTTGGGCTCGGGGATAAAAAAATAAATGATACCCAACATTTCTATATTTCTATTGATAAAATTAAGAGGAAATTCGCACAGTTGTTGTGAAACCCATTTCAGCATGATTTTGTAACAGATTAAAAGACTTTTGCTGTGGTCATATAAACTTGTATTTGTTAAAACTTCCGTTATTAGCCTCAGTTTTGTTCAGTGGTGTATCCATTGATATATCTGAAGTAGATGGTACATACAATAAATGAAAGTTGCAACAAACATACAAACTAAAACATTTGCTACGACTGACGCAAGGTTTGTCTCATCATTTCCGCTGTAACAAAAAAAGAAAAAAAGCCAAACACCATATAAAAAGAACATAGAACGATGAAACAAAAGAAACAAGAAATCTGTGACCCAATGCTCACCAGTAATACTCCCGCTTTCACAACTACTACTAGTATGCAATGCGTTTAGTATCAAGTTTACAACAAACAGGAAGTAAATGTTCGATGGATCCAAAAATGTATCAATAACATCATGTCAATACCAAGCTTGTTACCAACTATTAGCAACCTAGGAGTTGCTGAGTTTTCATGTAAGTGAATGAAATGTGCGACAGTTTTTTGTTTTAGTTTTCGGTTAACAGGAAGTAGAATAATTAATGAAAGGATATGGAGTAAATGAACATGACACCATGTAAAACACATATTTCGTCTCCAACTGCAATGAATTAAGAAGTCCGATGGATCAAAAAAGTATCCCACAATACATCATATCCATATCAAGCTTGTTTCCAAATATCAGCAACCTGGGAATAATAGTTGCCAAGCCAAGTTATATGCAAATGAAAAGCTGGGCAGAATTAATTTAGTGTGACGGAAAATATTAACGTCTTCACTAAACAGGAATTAAATGTCCGATAAATCCAAAAACGTATACACAATAAACCATGCCATAACAATCTTGTTTCCAAATATAAGCAATCTAGGAATACATGTAATAGTTAAAACAGTATACCTCCTCTTCTTCGAAGCGGGGCATAAAAATGCTAAATTGAATACAAAATTTGAAATTTGTTTTAGATGAGTCAAAAATGTGCCTGAGGTAGAAATAAACCACATGTAACTTAGGGAGCGACCATTTGATTTTGTTTTGGAGGGGGAAGCTATGGTAAAATTTGAAATAAAAAAGCAGTATGCCAACAACAAACAATCAGAAAATAAAAATGCAGGACAACGCTTTGATATAAAAAAAAAAGCGCAGTATGGTCTTTGATGCTGTAAAATTTTTATTTGGTTTTAAAATTCAAAAATATCTCGCAAAACATCAAGGCTTTGATTGTTCAGATAATATTTAGGCTGGATGAAAAACATGTCAATAACCCCATTAGCCCCATAATAATCGAATTATCGTTCTCTTAAATGTGCGAATAGGTGCCTAAGATTTTATTAGATTCATACCAGATGTTATTCAAATTCCACTGTGATGCATAGGAAGAGGTTATTTGGACAGTGTAACAGACAATTATCTACAAATGACATGTAGCTACTGTTTAACTTATTTTTTGTAAAAAAAAATCCCCTCTTCTATAAAAATGTTCAGTACTTACAATCCAGTTTACTATACGTTGGGTTTTTGATACCAAATTCCAACAAAAAGGTAATAAATATAATATCTTTAACAAACTAGCAGATGAACGCACAATCCGCAACAAAGTAAGTTACTCTTCAATAAATTTTATTCATTAAAACAGTGGAAAATTTTTAAAAATTAATAAAAAAAAACTCCAGAATAAAAGATGGGAAGCCTGGGTGAAATTTTTTAAACAAAGGTTTAAACGGAGGAATCGCTAAATTATAAGATGTATTTTTATTTTTTTAATTTTACATATTTAAAGATTATAATACATGTTCAAATCTAGTGAGGATCAATTAAGACACCTGGCATAAGGGAGGTAATGATTATGTCGTTTTTAGACTTCTTAGGGCAACTTAACGATACGTAGATACGTACGTCGCTTCTCCGATCATCTCTATTAAAATACAACTCATTGCATAAAAACTTAACTGGAATATGGTGTGCATATTTTATTTGTTTTACGTGTTATTGGATAAAGTAGGACAATTTCATTCTGTTTTTGACTTTTTATCCGACATCCTTGTCTTCGTGATCGGCTTTTAAAGCAGGGTTACAAAAATGCACTTCATACGGTCTAAAAAAGTTCCCCCCCGCCGAAGCCATTGGTAAAAAAACAATTCAGATGAAATAATTGGTGAGTGTTTCAATATGTACTGGCCATTTGATGTATATAGATTATCACATGAGTACCCCTATTGTGTCTTGTAACCCTGTTGTGTTTTGTGTTACTACTTGACCATAATCTTGCAATGGAAGAGGTTAGTTATGCACACCTTAAAATGCCCGAACAAATCCAGGACCATTAGGTTTTGTAATTTGTCCGGTATGTAATTCCATTATTCTGGACATAAAAGTTAACCATCCAAGTTCGGAGGTTTTGTTTTCACCTTTAACACATACAATACATACGCAAAAAAAAAATCAAACATTGTATATTTATTCAAAAAAAATATCATATCTAGAAAAGTAATAATAAAGCTAAATGGAATTTGTTAAACATATATATTTACTGGTCTATCAACCGGAATAACTATTTGCAGATTGTCTTGCACAAACTGAATGGCATCCCCTCTTCAAACAGATTTTATTTATATCACAGTCTGTATCAGAAAAGCACTCCTTTTTACAATTTGACACGCCATCATATGTAGAATCAAGAGTTGTGTCGTCGCCTGCACTTCTTACAGATTTTTGATCAACAACTTCAACAACTGTGCTACTACCTCCAATAATACCAACGGTGTATGGATTACTTTTTTCATAATTTCTATTTCTAATGTTTTCACTATTAGATTCAAAGTGCTTTTTAATGTTCAACTGATCGAAAAAGCCATTCTTTCCTATGTGAGTTTCCCCAGGTATTCGTCTACCAGTTGTTTTGAGTATACTCTCAAGGGGAGAACCATGAATAATAATTCCATTATCCGGAAGTGTACAATAGGTCGCACATGCGTCTAGTCTACAGCATATCATGTTGCCATGACAGTCAATGTCAAGTAAACATTCTTGTTTACACTCTACAGGTACAAGGTTGTCAGGGATACCAGGGCAAGCTGGTGACCTCCGGTGTCCAGGAACATATTCTACAATATAAATGTTGAAAAAAAAATCTTTATCTTTATTTCTCACATGTTTCTGGAACTAAAGAGTTCATAAAACTATAAACGTGATAAATGTTTGTATCTGTATGCAATGAAATTCTATTTTTTAGTTATATCCTTTTATATTCTTAGCTTTAAAAAAAAACTAGTACGAAAAAGCATAGGTTCTATCAGTCGGTGTTTATTTCACAATTATTCATATTTGCCGGGTATTTTCGTCCTTAATCAGATTTAACCCATACTAAATTATAAAGTTAATCGTCGGCAACGTAACATGTGTGCTATGGAACACAGGAACTGTTTGCTTTTGCAAGGCACCTGACTTCACTCTTGTTTCAACTGGAACCAAAGTTGCTGATTGTGGTTTGTTTGTGATATGTTTTGGCTTTTTGTATGGTTTGCCTACCAATTGTTTTTGCCTTTTCGGGTTTACGATTTCCAATTTCCCTTTTAGTAAATCTTGGCTTCTTTAACTGCCTCTTCATATTTGCGTGTACAGTTACACGATCAGTCGAATGAGTCTAGTTGAAGAAACAAGTACTAAAGACCGTCCATTTAACTTTTTGATCTGGTCAGAATAATTTTCAGAAAAAAATATATCTGTTATAAAGGCTTTTAGATAAAAGCTATGTTTAATCAGCTGTACAAATCGTGATTTTAAAAGTTGTAAATGTGGAATAGAAGTATGTAGTGTAGACAAATTACAAGTTTTGATAATGGTACAAGATGAAACTGAATAAAGTCTCCATCAGTCCTTAGTTGTGAACAAAACCATGCTGTTAACAAGGTCTCTTCTTTAATTTCCTATTAGCTTTATTTAAAAGGACTTACTTGCAAATGATAGCAAGATCAAATATGGTAATAAAACCCCTGTTAACAAAGAGTACATTTGTGTGCTTTACCTGCAAAAATAAAACATATACGTTATGATATCAAAGTACTGAAAGTTCTGGTAGCCTGGATAATCTACAAAGTGTAAAGATTGTTTAATTATGTTCAGGAGTAGTTCGATATTGGAAAAGGAACATAATTGCAACCGTGTATTTATATTTAAATTGATATGGCGACACGATTATCAGCTAGCTTTTTGTCAGTTACTGAAAGGCTATCGTTCTTATAGCCGTGGTAGCTTCAGCAATTATCCGGGCTAATAAGAAACGATTTATGAAAAACAATATGACCACATACCAGTATATGATCCGGAATCAACACTTTTGTGTTGACGAACACATCAAAGCTATAAATTATCTGTTTAAATTTCTAAATTGTCAAAACTCTAAGGTTCTTCCTACCCAGACTTGAGTTGGTCTTAGTCATACTTTGGTTTCTAGTTTTTTGGTATTATTCTATGCTCTTCATATTCATATAGTGTTTGGCATTTTCAACTTTCGGTAGAGCGCCTCTGATTAGTCTTGAATAGACGAAACTCGCATCAGGCGTAGCAAAATTAATTGTCTGGAATTTTGTTGTAATTTATATTTTCAATATTACTGAAATGTGAAAATACATAAAACTTTCTTCACCAAAAAATAAAACACACAAAAAAAACCCAGAATTTACAAAAAATAGAGCAAATGTATAGACAAAGCTTGACAGGTGTAATGTTACCAAATTTGGCAAGGGTTAAAGAAATCAAAAATGAAAAATAATTTTAAACAAAAAAAAAAATTGTCTCTACATTAAAATTTATTCTTTTGCTTTTATGACGCGATAACAGATAGGTTTGAAAAAAATACAGCATAATATTAAAAGACTCACTTACTTTGTACGATAAACCTAACCTATTCAAATGGTTTTTTTCTACTAAACGATCTGTAAAGCTGTTTTATATTCCAAGCAATACTTAAAGATACATTCATTAATTAGTGTTTGTAATTTTACAATAAATATAAGGAAGTTTGTTTGGTGACCACAAAATGCTGTTTGTTTGACATTTAAATAATTAATCATAAATAGATAAAGACCTGTTTGTACCTTTTTATAATACCATATTTGAACATGTGCATTTGTATGATAGAAATATCACTATCTACATTATGCGCCATGAGTGGAGTAATGTAAAAAAGTCCCTCATGATTCAAAATATTGCGTATTGGGTAACTCTGAGTGCAAGAAGAAAATTGCATTTATGCATCCAGAAATTAAAGTTTATTTGTTTTGATTTTTTGAAGCATTATCATTTTTATTTATATTATTGATATTTTATGAATAAAAAGAGTAAGAAAAAGGGTATTGTTTACTTCTTGAACATATTAAACAGCAAAAAAACAAATGACTTAAAGAACATATAATGAGACATATATAAATATTTAAAATGTTTTGAATCATTTGGCGGAAAAATGTATAATATGTACCATACGTTATTCAATTACGATACTAGACAAATTATATTGACAATTACACAGTGACACACTGATAAGCAACGTTTATAAACTATAAAGACATTAAAAACACCATAAAGGCAATATTTCATACTATTTCACTATCATACTAAAACAGCAAGATTCTCTTCATTATATCACGAAGTCACTTAACTATACCACTAAGTCTTGAATATACGAAACGCGTATCAGGCGTAGCAAATTTTTGTATCTGGAACTTTGTTGTATTTTTTTATTTATTACCATACCACTGGGGCAATATACTATAACAAGACATCATCTTCCTATACTACGAAGACACTTTGCTATATCATTAAGACATCTTACGTTACCATCACGGTATTTTAGTATATCATGAAGACATTTTACTTTACAATGACGGTACTTTAGTATATCATGAAGACATCTTACTTTACCATGACGGTACTTTAGTATATCATGAAGACATCTTACTTTACCTTAACGGTACTTGAGTATATCATGATGGCATCTTACTTTACCATCACGGTACTTGAGTATATGATGATGGCATCTTACTTTACCATCAAGGTTTTTTAGTACATCATGAAGACATCTTACTTTACAATGACGGTACTTGAGTATATCATGATGGCATCTTACTTTACCATCACGGAATTTTAGTATATCATGAAGACATCTTTCTTTACAATGACGGTACTTTAGTATATCATGAGGACATCTTACTTTACCATGACGGTATTTTAGTATATCATGAGGACATCTTACTTTACCATGACGGTATTTTAGTATATCATGAAGACATCTTACTTTACCATGACGGTACTTTAGTATATCATGAAGACATCTCACTTAACCATGACGGTACTTTAGTATATCACGAAGACATCTTACTTTACAATGACGGTACTTAAGAATATCATGAAGACATCTTACTTTACCATCACGGTATTTTAGTATATCATGAAGACATCTTACTTTACCATGACGGTACTTTAGTATATCATGAAGACATCTTACTTTACAATGACGGTACTTTAGAATATCATGAAGACATCTTACTTTACCATCACGGTATTTTAGTATATCATGAAGACATCTTACTTTACCATGACGGTATTTTAGTATATCATGATGACATCTTACTTTACAATGACGGTACTTTAGAATATCATGATGACATCTTACTTTACCATGACGGTATTTTAGTATATCATGATGACATCTTACTTTACCATGACGGTATTTTAGTATATCACGAAGACATCTTACTTTACAATGACGGTACTTTAGAATATCATGAAGACATCTTACTTTACCATCACGGTATTTTAGTATATCATGAAGACATCTTACTTTACCATGACGGGATTTGAGTATATCATAAAGACATATTACTTTACCATGACGGTATTTTAGTATATCATGATGACATCTTACTTTACCATGATTGAACTTTTCTAAATCATGAAAACGTCTTCCTATAATATGAGAGTAATTTACTAAATCATGAAGGCATCATACTATACAATGACTGTACTTTACTTAATCATGAAGGCATCTTACTATACCATTAGAGTAATTAACGATATCATGATGACTTCTTACTGAAAAGATAATTTAACCTTTTACTCGAAGCCCCCCAAAAGAAAACTTTTTTCAGATATTACCTCATTCTAGATATATTCCCATTCTCAATCTTGTCCTTTGATGAAAGGATCTATTTGTGGTCATAATTTTGTCCCAAAACAGTTTGTGTGTTTGTCACACTTATTATGCCCCCGCTTTAAGCTGGGGTTATATAGTGATAAGGGTGTCCGTCAGTCCTTCCGTTACACCTCTTGGTACCCATCTTATATCCACTTTTCATCCTAAACCCCTTAATGGATTCTCATTTATCTTTCACAAAACTTTGACATAATGTTGATCTAGTTTGAGCATGTCAAGAAATCTGCTTTTCTTGTTTTTGACCGCACCATCAAATTCGTACTGAATTATAGATAAAATATATCAGATTTTTCTCTCCCAAAATGTAAGGAGGCAGATTGTCAATGTAATTTTTTAAGATTTCCAGATGTCTCTGTAAAATACGAATTTCCCATTAATGGGCAGTAATAAATACTTGCCATCGTTCTTTAATTTTTAGATCTGATCTGTTGGTTGTCTACTCTGTTGACAGTATCTTGGTAAAAACATCTGCATGTACTTATCTCTTTAAGTGCTCTTTTATATTTTCGAGTACTGGAATATATGTTGGAAAGTCACTGACAGTTTACTTATTTCCAGTTTTTTGACATTTTGATCTAAAATTCTGGCCATCTTTAATGTAGTTGATAAGTTAACCTCGTTTAATCATTGTTGTAATAGTTTTTGGCTTTAGTGTTTTGTTTGTTTAAATCTAATGTCCTACCTGTCTTCCAATTTTTCGACCCCTAGCGTGTCTGATGAAGGTAAGTCCAGAAAAGAGCTTCACACGCATTGAATGTTTGTTTTTTATCATTTATAAAAATAATATCAATAGGTGGGTCGTGTCTTTCTGGCACATATTCCATATTCTTTCGTTTTCAATATTATTTCAGAGCTTGGCTTTAGTGCCCTTTGGAGGTCGTAGAAAGCTTCCCCGTGCTTTAGTTGTATGCTCTTATATATTTTCGAGTACTGGAATGTGTGTTGGAAAGTCACTGTTTACATTTTTCCAGTTTTTTGACGTTTTGGTCTAAAATTGTGGCCATCTTTAATGCAGTTGATAAGTTTACCTCGTTTAATCATTGTTTTAATATACACCTGGAAAAAAGTTAAGCACCCCTAGACTTTTTGTGCTTTTCGATGATTTGAAATAATTTTAAATTTTCATGACTTTGGTTTATTTTAATTCTTCAATTTGTGACTAAATGATGTTAGCTTTGGTTAAAAGCACATTTCTCCTTAAAAGGCGGGAGATGATTCTTCAGGACAAAAGACGCCAAACTGGAAGTAAAAAACAAGGATTCCAGCAGTCATTCATGCTAAAGGTGGAAATACTCGAAATTAACTCTTTGACGATACAGTATCAATATTTTGATTATGATTTACCTTTTCAAGTGCGATTTGACAATTGATTAAAACTTTCGAGCTTCAGGGGACCATACTTTTCGAAGGCCATGTTTATGTACAAAAGCCATTTTTTTTGCCATGTCGTGTTATGTGAATGAAAAAAGCCTTTTTGTTTGTTACAAACATTTTAAATTGTGCTAAACAGTGCATATTTTAGTTTGCAATACAAATTTACAAAGACTATCAGTTAATTAATGGTTTAAAAGTGTTTTGAAAATGTATGATTTTAAAAAATCATGGGGGTGCTTAACTTTTTCCAGGTGTATAGTTTTTGGCTTTAGTGTTTTGTTTGTTCAAATCTTATGTCCCACCTGTCTTCCATTTTTTTACCCCTAGCGTGTGTCTGATGAAGGTTAGTCCAGAAAATCGCTTCACACGCATTGAATGTTTGTTTTTTATCATATATAAAGATAATATCAATAGGTGGATCGTGTTTTTCTGACACATATTCCATATTCTTTTGTTTTTAATATATTAAAATGTCTTAGTGTTATAGTAAAGTATCTCCGTGATATAATGAAGCATCTAACTGTTATAGTATAATAGTAAAATAGTGTAAAAGATTGGCTTTATCACGTCTTCATAGTTTATCAATGTTGTTTATTGGTGTTTGGAATTGTGAATAAAAGGATGGGTTGCGATAAGGCCCTATTTTGGCCCATCTATAGAGGAAAAATATAAAATGTTTCAAAGCCTGTTACTTTATACCTTATTTTGTAGCAAAATGATTGTACTATTGTAAAAGACTACTTTTAAATACTTTTGCACGAACACAGCTTCGAAAATGGGGTTCAAAATTGACCCATTTTGAATGAAAATTTCGTCTTGATGTAAAGAAAATTTAAGGTAGGGCTTCAATAAATTAAAATTTTGTGCTAATATACTTGAATCCACGGTTGACAATTCTATAGAAGGTTCATCATATATAAACATTACTTTAAACAAAAAAATTGAAATCGAAATGACCACTGATCTCAAGAAAAACGAAGAAAACGGAGACATTTTGCAATTTTTTTAACTACTGATTAAAACTTTGAAAATTATAGTCTTTCTAAATTTTCAGTATGCCTTGCACACGGAACCAGCTTGAAACTTTCACAAAAGATGTGTTTTAGTAATACAAGCTATTGAATAAAATATGGAGAGAAGCGTCAAGTTGGTTACTTATTCCCTATTCCTTATTCCTTATTTAAATAAGGAATAAGTAACTGGTTACTTATTCCTTATTCTAAAAACCTCTAAATAAGGAATAAGTAACTGGTTACTTATTCCTTATTCTAAAAATCACTAAATAAGGAAAAAGTAACTGGTTACTTATTCTCTATTTCTGATTCCTTATTTAGATAAGGAATAAGTAATTGGTTACTTATTCCTTATTCTAAAAATCACTAAATAAGGAATAAGTAACTGGTTACTTATTCTCTATTCCCGATTCCTTATTTAAATAAGGAATAAGTAACTGGTTACTTATTCCTTATTAAAAAAAACTCTAAATAAGGAATAAGTAACTGGTTACTTATTCCTTTTTCTAAAAACCTCTAAATAAGGAATAAGTAACTGGTTACTTATTCTTTAACAATGGTAACCTTTAAAAGTAATACAAGTTTTAAGCGTAGAATAAATTTGCACAACATTTTAATAATCATAAATAGAAGAAAATGAGATGTGGAATAAGTGTACGCGACACAACCTACATTATAAACGTATATTTTAAATATCCACAATGGAAAACAGCCAGCAGCCTTCAATGTGACCAGCGGTCGCTGCTCGCTGTTTTTCAATTGGCCCCTGGATTGAAAATAAAATACACATGATTCAAGCCCAATCCCAAAGTGCATTGAAAGACCCTCTTCTTGACAAAAAACAATTAACAAATTTCGACTAAATACAAACATAAGCTTTGATAAAGATTCCTGGCTTAGGACAGGCACATTAAAATGTGGCGGGGTTAAACTAGTTTTTTGGCGCCAACCTTCCCCCTAATGATAATCAATAACAAAGCACAAACTAACACACAGTAAAAATCAAATCGATAGAAGTTCAATTCAACAAGAGAGTATCTGAGACAAAAGGACAACAGGTAATTAACGGGACGTAAGGATACTCTCTTGAGAACACTCGAAGTTACTGACAGCTAGCTAAGAAGCATCCATCGACTGATGTAAAAAAATCAAGTATGTCGATTTTAAATCCGACACAACACGTCAAACA
Source organism: Arcuatula senhousia (assembly GCA_963971305.1). Classification (NCBI taxonomy): domain Eukaryota; kingdom Metazoa; phylum Mollusca; class Bivalvia; order Mytilida; family Mytilidae; genus Arcuatula; species Arcuatula senhousia. Next base: position 55,192,079 of record OZ020303.1, on the reverse strand, counting down.
CTTGATTTGATGATGCATCATCACACAAAACCGACTTACTTGACCGCTGTAATGCTCAAAAATGACATAAGTATAAAAAGGCAATTAACATTTTAAAGTAAGTATCAAATTATCAATATTTTTACCAAAGAAGACTAAATTCAAAGATTTTACTAAAATATCCATTTCATAACCTTTATTTAATAAAGTTTTAAGCCAATTTTGCATTCCCAAGGGATTGTTTTTGAATTTATTTGCTCTATAAACAACATTACCGTAGAAATCTGGATGGGATATTCCCTTAACAATCAAATGTCGTCGTGTACAGTTAAATTTTCCAATAAGGTATAGATATTTATGATAAAACTTAGTAAACGACTTCACTAATTTGTGGTAACGATATCCTTGTTTTAGTAATTTTTTTGTAATACACCGGTTTTTATCATTAAAATCAGACACACCACTGCAGATCCGAGCATATCTTACCAACTGTGAAATATATACTCCGTAAGACGGAGCAAGTGGTACATCTCCCTCTAGAAAAGGAAAATTCACAATAGGAAATGAAAAGTCATCCCGTTTATCATATATTTTAGTGTGTAATTTTCCATTGATTATACTTAAATCTAGATCTAAAAATGGGCATCTATCACCAGTAAGGTTAGATTTATTCAAAGTTAATTCCTTGGGATAAATTTCCGTAATAAAATTAGAAAATGTCGGATTGTTTAGTGAAAGAATGTCGTCTAAATATCTGTATGTATAATTAAAAGTTTCAATGAGATGCTGTCTGTTGGGGTCTTTTTGAAGTTTTGCCGTAAATTGGGATTCATAACAATACAAAAAAAGGTCAGCAATAAGTGGGGCACAATTAGTTCCCATAGGGATACCAATGACTTGGCGATAAATTGTACTCCCAAAACGAATATAAATGTTGTCCAAAAGATAATTTAGAGCAGTTATCATTTCTGCATCAGTCCAATTGACGTAACCTTTATGAGTCTCGTTGCTAAAAAACGATTTATTAAATAATTTAGAAACTTTAGAGCAGATATAGTCACTTTTAGATTTATCGAAACACCATTTAACCAGATATTCAAATTGTTTTTTAATAAGACAGTGAGGAAGGTTAGTGTACAAAGTAGAAAAATCGTAGCTATCAACTGTATGGTAAGTACCTTCAAAAGCGCGAAGTTTGTCTAAAACATCGAGCGAATTTTTCACATTCCAAAAATGATTTATGCCACTGTTTTCAAATACCTTTTCGCAGTATCGAATAATAAATTCTTTCATAGTAGTCAAAGCAAGTGATAAGACTTTAGAAATATTAGCGAGAGAACACTTACTTGAAGCAGATATGAAACGAGATTTATAAGGATTTTTGTGTAGTTTAGGGATCCAGTACATTGTAGGTAGTTTATTGTATGTAGGAGCGGCTCGTAGTGATGTGGTATTTAAAATATGGTCCTCAATAATACTACATTCTGTAGATTGTACGCGAATAAAAGTGTTGGAGCTTTTAATTTCTTGCATCAACACTTCAAGGTAATATTTTCGTCATACAATAACGACATTATTGGCAGCTTTGTCTGCAGGAACGAAAACGTATTGTGAACCAAGTGAACGCATTTTTGTCTTAATTCTTTTTAGATATGTATTTGGCCGAAATAAAAGTTTTTTTCTTCTCATAATTTACTTGTGATCTTAATAAGCCGTTTAGAATTATATGTAAATAACCAAAAAATTAAAAGCCAAGAGAAATAACTACAACATTATTGAATTATTTGTGAAGGGGAGATATCGAGGTATTTAACCTTTATCGCCGATAGTGTTTAATCTCGACTGTTCCGATTAGGGATAAGCTGCGATTTTAACTTAAAGTGTCTAAGGGTGGGTCCCTTCGACCTCGATTTCAACTCGGTTGGCTACAATCAGCCGATATCGGACCGATTGTAATCGATAGGGGAGATTAAACACCATCGGCGATAAAGGTTAAATACCTCGATATCTCCCCTATCGATTGCAATCGGTCCGATATCGGCTGATCGTAGCCAACCGAGTTGAAATCGAGGTCGAAGGGACCCACCCTTAGACACTTTTATATAAAATTGCAGCCTATCCCTAATCGGAACAGTCGAGATTAAACACAATCGGTGATTTAGGTTAAATACCTCGATATCTCCCCTTACGATTACAATCGGTCCGATATCGGCTGATCGTAGCCAACCGAGTTGAAATCGAGGTCGAAGGGACCCACCCTTAGACACTTTTAGTTAAAATCGCAGCCTATCCCTAATCGGAACAGTCGAGATTAAACACAATCGGTGATATAGGTTAAATACCTCGATATCTCCCCTATCATGATTTAAACATATTTTATTCAATAAGAAAAGGATTGGATAGCAGGCCAAGGCCTATAAGTATCCTCTCCATGGAACAAGGTTACAAAATTTGACAATAGTAATATAACATGCATGCACAAATAAAAATACAAAGAGCAAATGTTTTACAGTATAAATGATATCATATAGTTAAAGTCATTGTACATGGAATTAACTGATTTAATCAGAAGAATTTTGCATTACTGGTCATAAGAGTAAAAATTTAAAATATTATTTTACTAGAAGGTGTACTATACTGTGGTTGCTGTTAATTAAAAGTAAAATTGGAAAACTCTAATGTTATATATTAATTAATATGCATGCATTTCTAATGCATTTCTTTATGAAGAAAAACTAATAATTTTGTGAAGATTTTCATTTAATCTGATAAAATGCATGTATAGGAATAAAGATTAGAAGAAGAGAAAAATCAATTCAAGAGAAAATAAGATAAGGGTAGATAAAAATGATGGAATATAAAAACATTCACAAGAAAAAAAATTGTAAATAGTTACTATGTTGCTCAGGGTAAGAGGTTTTCATTTTAAAATCGTTTACTGTTTTTATAAATGTATGTAACGCCATAACAAGTTTCTTATTATTTTCAAAATTAAGTCTGTCAGATCCAAATAAGATGTTTCGAACAGAGAATTCTATTCCCAGTTCAAAACACACATATTGTAGTTCTTGTCTAAGTATATTATACAAAGGACAAGTCATAAGGAAATGTTCTTTGTCTTCATCAACATCTCTGCAATGTGGACAGTTTGGTGTGTCAGTCAAGTGATGGCACCAGAGATCAGAATTGAGATTACTTGCACCATTCCTCAACTGACAAGTAATGATATTTTCTTTTCTGTTACCAATATTGAAGTATTCAGGTGTCTGTTTGATATCTGAATTTAGTCGCCTTTTAAACGCATCAACAGAAGGACTAGACTTGGTTGATGCAGGAAGAGCATTCCATAGTCGCAATACAGATGGTAAAAAACTCTTATCATAAGTAACAGTATTACAAAATGGAAGTCGAAAATTATCTAATGAAGTAGGCTGTCTCAAATTGTAATGATGAATATTAACAGAGTATGGTTGTACCATGTCTAATAGATATTGAGGAGTTTGACCATTAATAGTCTTGTAAAGAAGTACTAATTTGTGCTTTTCTCGCCTCTTAAATAGAGGTTCCCAACCCAACTCCTCATATAGTTTAGACCTTGAGGAATTAATTCGAAGGCCTGTGATGATTCTTCCAGCTTCTACTTGCACGCTTTCTAATAAATTGGACTCACATAGTGTACAGTTATCCCACACAACATCTGCATATTCCATTATAGGTCTGATAAAAGAAAAATACAGGTTAATCAATACTTTTCTAGACACCTGATACTTCAACATTCTTAGTATATTAAGTCTACTACAAGCTTTTTCATATATTCTTTCAATGTGAGTCTTCCATTTGCAGTTATTCTGAAGGTCAAGACCCAAGTGGGTATGAGTGTTTACATCCTTCACTTGGTTATCAGGACCTTCAAAATAGACAGAATGTTGCTCAGCATTTCGACGTGTAAACAACAAGGACTCTGTCTTGGTTGGATTGAATTTTATAGCCCAATTTTGGGACCAATTATAAATATGATCAGGGTCAGTAGTAAGTAAATTTGCAGCCTGACCATAATCATTATCTTCAATAACAACGAACAGAGAGGTATCATCTGCAAATAATCGAATACAACAGTTCAAACCATCTACAATGCTATTAATATAAATAAGGAATAAAAAAGGACCTAATACTGAACCCTGTGGAACCCATGCATCAATATTTTCCCAGGAAGAGGAAAATTCATCTAAGACAACCTTTTGTTTTCTATTATCTAAATAATCTGCGATCCAATTTAGCAACGTCGTATTAATACCAATATGTCGAAGTTTGTAAAGAAGCCCTTTATGCCATACTCTATCAAAGGCTTTAGAAATATCACAAAATATAAATCGCACATCATTTTCAGAATCAAGATTGCTTACAATCGTATTATAAATTTCTATCAACTGGTTGACAGTAGAGTCTTTCGGCACAAAGCCTGACTGCTGTTCTGTTAAAAGCTGATGGTTCAAAAAATAGTTATGCATGTCCTTTACTATAATTTGTTCCATCATTTTACATAAAACACAAGTATCCCCTATCGATTACAGTCGGTCCGATATCGGCTGATCGTAGCCAACCGAGTTGAAATCGAGGTCGAAGGGACCCACCCTTAGACACTTTTAGTTAAAATCGCAGCCTATCCCTAATCGGAACAGTCGAGATTAAACACTATCGGCGATATAGGTTAAATACCTCGATATCTCCCCTATCGATTACAATCGGTCCAATATCGACTGATTGTAGCCAACCGAGTTGAAATCGAGGTCGAAGGGACCCACCCTTAGACACTTTTAGTTAAAATCGCAGCCTATCCCTAATCGGAACAGTCGAGATTAAACACTATCGGCGATATAGGTTAAATACCTCGATATCTCCCCTTTCGATTACAATCGGTCCGATATCGGCTGATTGTAGCCAACAGAGTTGAAATCGAGGTCGAAGGGACCCACCCTTAGAACTATTATATAAAATCGCAGCCTATCCCTAATCGGAACAGTCGAGATTAAACACTATCGGCGATATAGTTTAAATACCTCGGTATCTCCCCTATCGATTACAATCGGTCCGATATCGGCTGATTGTAGCCAACCGAGTTGAAATCGAGGTCGAAGAGACCCACCCTTAGACACTTTTAGTTAAAATCGCAGCCTATCCCTAATCGGAACAGTCGAGATTAAACACTATCGGCGATATAGGTTAAATACCTCGATATCTCCCCTATCGATTACAATCGGTCCGATATCGGCTGATCGTAGCCAACCGAGTTGAAATAGAAATCAAAATCCCTGCTGGATCGGCTGCCTCTGCTAATCAGACACACAAGGATAACTTTCATTCGGTTGTATTATAAAGGATGCGGAAAATGTTTTACATATCAGAATCGAATTTGTATTTGTAATTGAATTCTTTATATACTAGTTTATTTAGATAGGCCTTGTTGTCTGGATTCTGCAGCTTACGCTTGTTACTTTTTTTCTTTTGTTCTGTTTAAAAATACGTAAAATTGGGATTATATCTCGCTCTATTTTTGAGGATGCCGAAGGCCATTATGAAAAAAATAATTGTTTATAATTATTCACAAATGATTCAATAATGTTGTAGTTATTTCCCTTGGCTTTTGATTTTTTGGTTATTTACATATAATTCGAAATGGCTTATTAAGATCACAAGTAAATTATGAGAAGAAAAAACTTTATGATTATTAAAATGTTGTGCAAATTTATTCTACGCTTAAAACTTGTATTACTTTTAAAGGTTACCATTGTTAAAGAATAAGTAACCAGTTACTTATTCCTTATTTAGAGGTTTTTAGAAAAAGGAATAAGTAACCAGTTACTTATTCCTTATTTAGAGGTTTTTTTTGAATAAGGAATAAGTAACCAGTTACTTATTCCTTATTTAAATAAGGAATCGGGAATAGAATAAGTAACCAGTTACTTATTCCTTATTTAGTGATTTTTAGAATAAGGAATAAGTAACCAATTACTTATTCCTTATTTAAATAAGGAATCAGAAATAGAGAATAAGTAACCAGTTACTTTTTCCTTATTTAGTGATTTTTAGAATAAGGAATCAGGAATAGAGAATAAGTAACCAGTTACTTATTCCTTATTTAGTGATTTTTAGAATAAGGAATAAGTAACCAGTTACTTATTCCTTATTTTGAGGTTTTTAGAATAAGGAATAAGTAACCAGTTACTTATTCCTTATTTAAATAAGGAATAAGGAATAGGGAATAAGTAACCAACTTGACGCTTCTAATATGGAGCTGGTTCCGCGTGCAAGGCTATACTTCCGGGAAGGATATAAATCTCTCATTTGCGCCACTTTCCCATAGGCACAATGTTAAAATCATTTGCGGTGGTTCATTTCAAACACCATTTACTAAAAGATAAAATAAGCTTTTCAACTACAGTCGTTCGTTTAAAACAATAGAAATGATAACCTTTCCAACAAGACAATTTGTGAAAAGATTTACTTTATTTTAATTTTGACTTCAGCGGTGGGCTGAAAAGGGGCCTTATCGCAACCCATCCTTTGTCTCGATGTCTTTATTGAATAACGTATAATAGATGTAAAATGATTTTTATATACAAAGAAATAGTTCAATATGTGTTAAATATTTATATATGTCTTATTTCATGTATTTTTAGTCATTTGTCTCTTCGTTTTTTAATATGTTAAAAGTCTTATTATCTTACTCTTTTTATTCATAAAAAATCAATCATCTAAATAATAATGAAAAATGCTTCAAATAATAGTGTGGGGAATTGACAATATAATTCAACTAGATGTATTAATGATCTAGAATACTGGCTTAATATTACGTATGTAGCCTTAATGATAGGTTTTTAATGTATCATACGGCAGAGCTTGTGGGTGGCTTTCCCAAAAAAATTTACACCATGGACTCTCGCTGATATATAACTTCTATCGATCGGGACAATGTTCATAATTGTGTACTTTTTCTCTCTCTAATTAACAATTTATCAATCATTGTGTGTATTCAAAAAATTCAAAAAAGGAATAGCTTTTATGAATGAGTTTCTCGTACAATATATTCTAAACAGTGCAAAAATGCAAGGTTCTATGTTTAATATACATCTTAATAAAACAATTCGAGGATATTTCATTAATTCCCTATCTAACACAAATGAAATGCATGCAATAATAACATTTTGAAATGATATGGTGATACTAATACTATCTAAAAACTTTCCAAGAAAACTATAACGTCACAGCAACCATTACAGACAAGGAAACGGCAGATACGTAATCAAAACTAGAAAACGATGAAAATTTGATCTTTTTGGTGTTTACCTGTATACTGAACTTACAACTTACGGTTTCGAAAATTAATTTGTTATTATGTAATCCATCAAAATGTGGTAAATTTAGTGTTTCCTTCTAAAATGTCAATGCAATTTCGATAGGTATAAAAGGGAAGAAATATTCAAAGCAGTAACAGTTTTGATATAAGGATTCAAAAGAAAAAGAAAAAGTAATTTACTGTATCAATTCGAATATATCTATTAGTAGGAGTACATCAAGCTTGATTTTTTTGTGTTATATTTCAAAATAGTTTCCAAATAATTAGAAATTAATCCAGCAATAACATAGTTATATAAAGGAATCATCAATTAATTATTGTTTATACTAAACTGATAGTTCATGATGCTACAGGTACCAGTGCTTCAATATTCATATAAAAATTTTAACTTTTCAAAGTCTACTCCAAAAACTTATTTCATATCTATATGTATGTTTTGTAAATTATTCCAATATATACGGTACATAAATAATTATTAGAAAACTTAAAAGATACGTTCTGTGTAATTTATCTGCTCTTTTCTATTTAACAGAATCTCAAACTGAATACCACAATCTCCAGGATGTTCGTCCAAGCTCTGTTTTTTTGTGTTGTATCCTTAGCAGCATCAGGTAAGAACTGATATATTTTAGCTGACATGATTTTAACTTATAAAAAGATGGTCTCAAAAAGCTTGGCAAAAGCCACCAAAACGAGAAAAAAATACTTTGATTACATACAATGTTCGTCTCATATAGAAAATTAATATGCACAAAAAATAATCTCTCTTCATTCATCTAAACTTCAGTAAAGTGCCGCAAATAATAAATAAGCTATATGTATTTTTTTTTCAAAATCAAGACAAATAACTAAAATTATAACAACTTTTATATTAATCAGCTTTATTTCTTTTCATAATAACAATATTCAACTCTACTTTCAATCCATTTTTTTAAAACAAATATATAACTCATTATTATATAGATACAGATGAAATATAGAGATTTCCAAGTTAAAACATTTTATAGAACATTTATTTTAGCCTCGTGAAGCTTCCGGCGAAAATTTAGTCTTATAGATTAGTAATCAATACACAATCTATAGATCAATGATTTCTTTCATTTCTATATTTTAATGATCCATTTGTCACGTTTATCCCAATATCTGTATGATAAATATTATAACTAATTCGGGGTAACAATTTTATCTCTCTTGTGTCAAATAACGCTTAAACTCGTGCGCGGAACAAGTTCTGCGAACTCATTGAATCTCGGCGTTGTTCGACACTTGTGACTTGAAAATTGATTTTACCCAGCCCTCATTAGTTATAATATGACAACTTGGCTTTAAAAATATTAATAAATCTATTTAATTTTATATTTATTTCAGAATATGCACCAATAAAAGGATCAGTAGTTGGTAAATTTTCTTCTGTTGACGGACTTGTTGGTTCCAGATCGGGTCTTGGTGCTATTGTTGGGGGTTTACATCGGGGAATAGGTTCTTTCCGAAGTAGCTCGCTGTTGGACAAACTTGAGGATGGACGTCTGAACGGAGGTGTTGGACGCTGTATCTATGATTGTGGATTGGACAAACTTTGCCCATCAGGATACAAATGTGTCGAAACAGGTTGTCACAGTAAATGTGAATTAAAATCAGTTGTAGGAGTGTCAGGTCTTGACAACGTACTAGGATCCTCTAGAGTCTTTGGACTTGACAGTCGTCGAGTTGGTCAATCAGATTTTGATATCTTATCAAGAGGAAATATCTTTGACACCGCATCTGGTAAAAATGTTTTCGGTGGAAGACGGTCATCAGTTGATGTTATTGACGCATTGTCAGGTGGCAGAGTAATCGATGGTCTGACATCCGGTTTACGCAGACATGGGGACTGTATCAAAGAATGTATTTCTGACCACGATTGCCTTGGCAACAGGGTATGCATCAATCGAGGATGTGATATGGTGTGCGCAAGAAGATCTGCCAATAATGGTTATTCCCGATAAATCCAATAAGACTATATAATTATATTTATTATTTTGATACGATTTTTAAAATAAAATATTCATTATAATGCTGATTTTTTTTTCTTCATCGCATGAAACTATGAATTACATAATGTAAGAACATCTGCTTATTTTTTACTGTTTTGATATGTGTTTAAGAAGAACGGACAAAGAGTTTATATGCAAGAGAGAAAATCACATTACAAATATTGGACATGAAAACATAACCAAGAATAAATCAGCTCGTTTCTTCCCATCTTAGTTTTCGCAAAATGACAAAAAAGAAATAGTAACAGGTTACAATATACCAGTATAAAATATTTAAATATTTGTTATGATGATTTATAGCAAAATTTCCAATTTTCATTCATTCATTGGTTTATATGATTTGTTTCAAAGCTCGGGCTAGAAGAAATTGTACGTTAAAAACCTTCTGCATACTATTACACTTATTGAACGGGACAGTGAAATGTCAGTCAACAATTAAAATGCTTCGTAAAAATAACACAAATATTCAGCTAAAGTTTAATTCAGCTCCTCCACATATTTTTTTCATCAATATGTACCAGCTTTATAACTTATCTTTTTACTACGCCAAACTTGTTTTGATGGTTTTTTTTTTAAATATGACTAAAATACGGTTATATAGGAACAAAACTGATATGCTTAATGAGATAGAAAATCAGTTTTACACAAACAAGGAAGAACCAACATCTTGTAAAAATATAATCCAAAAGAAGGAAAGAATCTATTGTTTTAAATTATAATAATTTATGAAAGGCTATGGAATAATTCCATTTTAAAGGATGTTTAAATTGCATAAAACCAAACGAAATCGAAATAGATATAGCTAATGGCAAAACTACCACGGAAGAAGTTAGACCTTATGTTTTATAATTTACATAAATTTAAATAATGGTTTTAAACAAAGTGTACACATGGGAAGTATTCTCATGTAAAAGTACACCATATCTGAAAAAAAATAAAGAGCATACATCTAAAACAACGGGAATCCACACGGCATTAAAGACAAACTCCTGTAATAAATAATTTATAAAAGGATATGGAGTCAATGAACATGAGACTATAACACATATGTGAACACCAACTGCAATTAATTTTATGATTTTATTCCTCATCAGCAGCACTAGAACTTGAACATAGGAAATCCACCATTTCAAAGGATGTTTGAATTGCATAAAACTAAACTAAATTTAAATAAATGTAGCTAATGTACACATTTGATTATATGAAACATATCAAAACTCCAGTGTGACAGACAATGGTCATTTACAACAGTGTCTGACGTTCATGATACCTAAAGTCGTCAGATCTCTACCAAAAAATGATCATATTAATATCATAGTTATACTAGCAATCAAAATTACATCACGGTGTCAGACCAAACATCTTTCTACGCCTGTTTCAAAGATCATTAGAGGCGCCCAACCCAAAGAATGAAAAAGCCAAACACAATATGAAAATGAAGAGCATAGAGCAATTGAACCAAAAATCCAGAACTGGGGACCAAATTATTACAATGATCAACCTATGTCTGGGTTAGGAAGAATCTAAAGGTTTTCGGATACCCCATTTGTACTTCTGCTTTTTTTTTTTTTGACAATTTTGAAATTTAAATGAATAATTTCATAGCTTCGGTGTGTTCTTCGGTGTCACACAAGTGTTGAGGATCTTTTGTAGACACTTTGGACGTCCCGCCAGGGTATGTGAGTTTGATTTGAAAGTTAGACATGTTTTTTCTTGTGTTCTTTTTTCATAATTCCTTTCATATTTTTACTCTTCATATTGGGCAGAAACCTTGACAAAACATTTTGTGCAAAAAAAGGAAAAAAAGAATAAAGGTTCATGCATGTGTTGGGTTTCACATTTGAAAATTACAAATACCAAAACGCGGGTATGAACGGTTAATTTGGATATGCTATATATCGATATTTCAAGGAGTAACCTCTCATCAGTAGCATTTAATCAAAACATTGGAAGGTCAAATTCCGAAACTCTTGAAAACGAAAAGTACTCAAAACCAAAATGTTCGAACAAGGAAGCCAAATCCTAGCCAAAGCCAAAGCCAAAAAATTATAGTTCAGGTAGCAACAAAATCGATCAATCTCAAATTGGTCAGAAAGACAAAACAAAAATAGCGAGTGAAATAAAACACCAACATGGTCTTGATTTGGTACAGGCATTTCCTCAGGAACTTGAGATAAAGGACACAACGGATTCTCGGAAGTCTGCTTCATATTTAGATCTACATCTCGAAATTGACTCTCAAGGAAGACTTTCAATAAAGCTTGATGACAAACGTATGACTTCAACTTTCAAATCGTAAACTTTCCATTTTTGTGTAGCAACAATCCGTCCGCTTCTGCTTATGGAGTCTTCGTATCACAGTTGATTCGTACTCCAGAGCTTTCGGGAATTACATAGATGTCCTTGGCAGAGCGTCACGCTTTACACAGAAATTGCTGACACAGTGTTATGTTTCTCCACAGTTGCTGTCTTCACTCAAGAAATATT